>OX352772.1:191818242-192418242 GCA_947095535.1 Poecilobothrus nobilitatus
CAAAGCTGGGTAAAAAAGAATTAAATTTAATATTATTATAATTATAAAAATAGTTGTTTTACTTTTAAAGATTCCCGAGTATTTTGTGAGACTAACTTTCTTTCCTTCTTCTTGTTCACAGTAAATTTACGTTATTGATAAATTTAGATCTGAGTGAAGGTACTTGCAACTTCGGTCCCGTCTGATGTAGAGACATTCATATGCAGGAAATAAAGTTATATGATGTGTAATCACTTTTTGTTCAGTGTCTATATCTACTCTGTTGTTTGAAGGATTTGATCCTCGATGGTCACGAAATTAAAGAAAAGTTTGTTCTACTTTCTTTTTCACAACGCTTTTCAGAAAACTATCAGTTTAATTAAAGCAGTGCTTGAAACACTTTTGACAATCATTTATATTCTCACACTCAGCTGGGATAATATATTTTAAATACCGATTACGTGGATTCAAATTTGTTTTTTTAAAGTTGCTTGATTTTTGCTACAAATCTCAATCAAACCACCAAAATATAAAATTCGTGGGTTGTAAGAATCTCAGTCCCAATAATTCGTGAAAAGTTTCTTTTTAAAGCAAAAAAGGAATTTTATTTTTACATTGCATTCTACAGTTGTTGTTTAGTTGGATACATTTTCCTTCTTGTATCTTTTTACCGCTTTTAGTTTCGTATGATTTACTGGTATTACGTTTTTCTTTAATAATTTTTGTACTGTTACAACGTTCCAATTTTCTTCCTTTAGGTGTCCCATCAGAAGACTCTACTGGCAGTTCATTTAAGGTTTTGTTACAATTGCAGACAATTCAAGTGAACAAATTGCAGACAATTCAAGTGAACAAATAGAAGTATCAGGCGATGAGGGAATAAAGTGTGGATCTTTTATGGAATTCTCTGAATCAAAATTTGCTTGGGTTCTATTGGAATTCATAAAAATTTTCTAACACTGATTTATTAGTTTTTTCTCGGATCTCATTCGAAGATTTTTCCAAAGTAGTAAAAAATTATTACATTAGGTACGTCATTAAACTATAGTATTTATATAAAGGAACAGAGTCATTATTGATATCCACATTTTTCTTAGTTTCTTCCGATAATCTTTCACAAATTTTTTCTAGAAATTGTTAAAAATATTTTAAATATAAACATTTCAGTTCCAACTTTCAACTCAAATATATTTACTATAAAACTTAATATTGTCAACCGGTTGTGCCCTCACAATTTCCAAAATTTTAAATTTTAAGTAAATGCGAATTACTATCAAAATGTAATCAAACTCCAATTTTTCTATAAACAACGTTTAAAATAAAATTGTTTTTTTCTATTACATACAGTACCTACACTTTTCAATTAGATAAAATAATTTTGCATTAACAATAATTTACTTCTTTCTTTTTCAAAACAAAACTCTACAATGATCAAAACAGCTTAACTCAGAACAAATTTAACAATGCCAAAAAATAAAAATTGTATAAAAAAAGCTTAGGTTAAGTTTATTACGGAAATATTATTTTTTAACACGTATTTTAACGGTATTTTAACGAATAGTATTTTATTGAAATCGCATATTTTAACATAAATTTAAAATAGATAAAAAATTAATTTGGAAAAATAGCTTATATCGCTGTAAGAGTTTAATATGAATAAAAATTATTTTGGAAAAATGGCTTATGTCGACATAAGAATTTAAAATGAAAATATAAAATTTTGTAATAATCGCTTAGGTTTAAGTAAGCTGTTTTAATGTTATAGGAAGTTGAACGAAAAGATTATTTTTTTAAATTTAAAATAACCGCTTATGTCTTCTTAAGTTTTAATAACTAATTGTATTTTATTCTTTATCAAGCCTATGTGAAATTAATCGATTATTACAAATGCAAGTCGGTATCAAACCAATATAAACGCTTATGTTTTCTAGCTATATCTAGAAGAAAATTAATCAGAATTGAACCAAATTTGTCTGAAGGTGAAAAAATTTTTTGAAGAGATAATAAAAACTAATAAAAAAGTGTTTTGTTGTTTTAATATATGTATGGATATGTATGTTAACGACCATAAGTTAACACGCGCCCTAAATATTATATTTATTGGGAAATCAAAAAATTTCATATTTCCCATAATTATTTCAACACGCGCAAAGGCTAAAATTAATGGTCAGTTAACATTGAGAAATAAAGTAAAGTTCAATTTACCTAATACATGTAGCTTCAGCAATTTCAGCAATTTATGCGGTAGAATAAAATTAAAATAATTAAAATTATAATTCATTATAAATCTTACTTTCAAAAAAAACAGTAGTAAAAAAAATAAACTAAAATAACTTAATTAAAAAATTCAGATGTTTTATTTAAAAGTAAACATATAAGAAAAAAAAAAGGTTTATTACATTACATTTTCATTAATTTGTTTTTGTTCGTTCGTGTTTTGGTTATATCTTATATCAACTAAGTCTGCTTATATATTAAATTTGGATCTCTATCTTTGATTCACTCTTTGTTTTTACTTTTTTACTTTTATTTTCAAATCTTTTTTTTTCTCTTCTTTTTGGTTTTTTTTTTTTTTTTTTTTTGCGAGGGTAGGTGGGAATCATGGAAAGACACTATAGAGAATTGAAAATGAGCACGAGTCCTGTATGAGTGGGACTTTAACCCACTAAACGCCACCTCTCTTTTTTGAACAAACAATAGGCTATTAGACCTTTAGTACTAATGAAGTTGAATTAGGGAATGAAAATAGATTTCAAATTGGCAGGCATATTGTGAACAAAGTTGTTAATATTCACCTTGAATTTTTGAACGTTGTAAATTTATCACACATGAGGTGGAAGATAGTTCCACATTCTCGATGTTCGTACTACAAACTAATTTCCATAAGCCGAATTATGCCATCTGGGAATTTGAACTACATAGGGGTGGGCACCAGAAGCTCTCCTAGTTTCTCTTTGGAATGCTTTGAGAAGAAGCATCAAACTTTTAATTTCGTTAGAACAAGAACCCAACCCTATAAGGTATCTATAAAACAGGGTAAGTGTTCCTGTTAGGCCACGGAAACCGAGTGGAGAGAGCGTAGAGGTGGCATGTGAGTCGTTTACTAAATGAATTGGTCTATTTTGCACTTTAGCGAGAAATCCCAGTGCCGTTTTGCCGGTTCCCGCCCAAATATGTGCATGGTACTTCATCTTTGATCTTATATATGTTTTATAGATATTAAGGAGATCAGAATATGAAAAGAAAGCTTTACAACGCCACAGGAAATCCATACACATAGCTGCATCTTCAGCTATACTAAAAATATGATTGGACCTACTTTAATTTTGATTTAGCTTCATGCCCAAGATATTGAGCTCATTCACATGTTGCAAAACTTCCCCTTGAATAGTTAAAGTTGGGATCGAAGTGTTTCTTTTTGGATACTAAACAGCACTGAGTTTTCCTAGAGTTAAATTCGACTCTGTTGATTTTGTCGCAATTTGAGATTTTGTCCAAATCGAGATCTAGTTCAAGAGAAGCAGAATATTTACTGGCATTGTCTTCGTTAGAAGGACGAGCGTGCTGTCATCTGCAAAACTATGGATTGGATTGGAGGTTGTACTTGAAAGATCGTTTATAAATATTAGAAAAAGGGTCGGGGAGAAAACAGATCCGAATTGATCCGAAGAGCAATCAGCGAGCAGGACACGCATTGAACCATTCGAAAGAAAATCTCGAATCCATTTTACAAACACACAACCGAAGGCCATTGCTTTGCATTTAGCAATTAAAGCATCACTCGCTCAAAAGTTTTCTAAATATCCAAAGCGACAACATCAGACTACCCCGAATAGTGGAGACTGATGCTGTGCCTTTCACAGAGGCATGTCATGAGATGACCTGTTGACCGATGAGTGCGGAACCCATATTGACGAATTAATTCATGAATTAACCCTCTGCTATGTAGATATTTCAGAAGCTTTCTATTTATTAAATTTCCCATTATTTTGGAAAGGACCGAAGTGATAGTAATAGGGCGGTAGTTTGAGGGATCGCTTTTTGTCTCCTTTTTTGGGGATAGGATGTATGTGCGCTGTCTTTCACTGGGTAGGATATGTACCTGAAGATAGGGATAAATGGAAAAGATTGCGCAATGGTTTCACAATAGAAGAAAAAGTTTTTTTAGAACTGTGACAGAAATGCCATCTGGACCGGCTGACTTTTTTGTATCCAAAGTCTTATGATCTTTAAGAGTTCTTATATTTTTTTATTTTTAACTTCTCTAAAAGAGCCTTGGGGCTCATACAGACTTTCTTAAAATATAATTAATAGGTTTTCTTAAAATATAATTAATTAATTTAAGTGCAGTTTTTAATGATTTCAGTAATTTAAGTGGTATAATAATAAATATATATCTATAAGTGTAATGCTAATATTTATTTTATTATATGTCTATGGCAACTTTGAATGAGAATTTTACGATTAAACATAATTATGTTATTCTGAATGTATAATTTTAATATTTACTTATGTACGAACTTTTACAATATTTTTTAAATGAATGATAATTTAAGGTCTTAGTATTATTTGATAGACTGTTATATTCTTTTACTACTATTAAATATTGACTCCAGGACCTGCAAGTTGTGGCTGGCAATTGTTCTAATTTGCTGGGCACAGCGGGTGTTGCATTCATGAACTTCGTTATTGGTTGTTACTTCAGTGTTAGACTTGATGTTGTTTGTATTCATGTTTTAGATGTGTTTGTGTAATACGAATTAGGTATTCAATTTTAAGGATTTCATATTGTTTATGCATTGAATTTGTTGAAGTACGAATTGCGATTCAGCAGGTTATAGAGATTTTTTATAGTTGTGTTTTGAATTTTTTGAAGATTTTTTATATTGATATTGAATGTATTTACTCCGATACTATAGGAAACTATACTATTGAAAAGACTATAACATACCGATTTTTTTTAAACAATGTGGGAGTCTTCTTCCTAGTTTTTTTAGTAATTCGGCTACCCTGCGAAGTTTTGGTAGCAGATCAGTAATTTGTGAGTTCCAGTTTAACCTTCGTCGAATGTACCTAGGTGTTTATATTCGCTAACTCTTTGAATTGTATCATTATTATACTTAACAATGATGTTATCGTTTTTTCATTTAATTAATTTTGTCTTATTTACGTTAACTGTAAGTTTATGTTTTGACATCCACGTATGTATGAGTAACATGTCATTATTCATTGCTTTTTTCATTTCATTTTCATTTCATATTCATTTCATTGTCATTATTCATTGCTTTTCACGTAAATTATCTTCATCGTACACTAATACGAGGTTGTCAGTAAATAGAAATTTAACACCTTTCAATTGTAAATTTGCTATACTACTACTATAGCATGAGAAGAGTGAAGGACCTAATGAACTGCCTTGTAGAACCCCATATTCGATATTTTGACTTTTTATTTTTATTCGATATTTTACATTTTATACCTTCTGATTCGACGTATTTGTATCTGTTTTTGAAGTAATTTTCAAACCATTTGTGTTCGCTACCCATTATCCTATGGTCATGTAAGATTTTCAGTAGTGTTTTTCAACTAGATAGATCAGTATCAATATGGCGGACGAGAAGTTAACATCGGTGTGCGATAAATGCAATAATTTTATAATTTGCGATGGAAAATGTAACAAACCTTTTCATAAAAATTGTTCTGAATTATCAATGCATAAATTTGAAGATATAAAAAAGAATAATTTAAATTGGTTTTGTAAACAATGAAAAAAACGTAAAAGCAATACATCAAATGATTCGGTTGTTAACAGTCTACATAATATTACAAATGCAAGTATTTTGGCTGTTGATGAATATTATTAAAATAGTAGTTCGAAAACAATTAATGAAAAACTCGACTTAATAATTTCAAAATATGAACTTCTTGAAAAAGAAATTCAGGACTTAAAAACATCACTTAATAATTATAAAATATTATTGATAAATTAATGGCAGATAACATTAAATTAAATTACGAAATTAATATTTTAAAGTCCAAATTAAGTGTTGTGGAAGTTAAAGTGCATAAAAATAAGCAAAACACATTAAAAATTCATTTATCCATTTATCCGATAATGCAAATCTAACTCAATTGCTAGAAATGTTATGAAATATCATATTAGACCTGGATATAAATTCTATTAAAGAGTTCACAAATAGTTCTAATAATTCTTCTGGCCTTCCCACAATCATAATTGAATTTATGCAAAAAGGTTCGAAAGTTAATCTGATGTTTAGATATAATGCACAAAAAAAAGAAAAGGTTTTCTTAAACACTGGTATGATATTTAATGATACTAGCAAACAACCTGTGATGAATCAATGAATGTTTATTAAATTATTATAATTTTTTATTTAAAAATGCCAGAGATATGAAAAGGGAAAAATTTATCAATTATGCTTGGGTTAAAGAAGGAAGGGTTTTTATTCGTAATGATTCAAGTAGTAAAGTTTTACATGTAAAAAATATTGATATTTTAAATGAATACTATAAATAATGAACATAACCTTTTCTTTTTTAATGCTCGTAATATTCACTACAATCCAATTAATGACATTCAAGTACAATCAAATTCATTTACCATTCTATATTTTAATTCAAGCAGCATCAGAAATAAAATTGATGAAATTGTAAGACTCTCAGAATCACTAAACTTTAATATTGATATTATTTGCGTCTCAGAAACCTGGTTATAGCGAGAGGAAGAAATTTACTTTCAATTACACAATTATAACTCTATTTAATGGAGCCGACCTGATGTTAATTGTGGTATTTTTATAAAAAAGAATTTTATTTACTCTAAATTATATTCATGCAGCAATAACAATGATACATTCTTATGTGTCAAAGTAATAAAAAATAACAATATATTTAATTTACTTAATATTTATATAGCACCAAATAAGATCAATAACTTTTTTGAAAATTTCTTAATTAGTTAAGAATGTTAGGAATTACGAGGAATGTTTATCAAATATTAAATGTAATATTCACACGTATATTCGTATAATGTATAACCGGCGATTTCAATCTTAGTAGTATGGTAGTATGGATATGCCCGTTCTGGTGAAGGAGGAGCTTTTTTAAAGCAATTAGTCATCCTAAAAGTATGCAAAAAATTATTTGCATATATCGTCGAAAAAGTATGCAAAATGAGTAAAAAGGATTGTGTCTTTGATATTTTAAATTAAACGAGAAAGAACACAGTTGCCTTTTTTAACTCTTAGATACCCGTACGAACCGTTAGTATGTTCACAGCCTGTCACTTACAATATTATTTTTTTAATATTTTAGTATTTTAAAATAATTTCGGTGAATTTTATAATTTCTAGAACTATGGGTTGTACATATATTCAAACTATATGTTTATATGTACATTCTTCAAAAGCAGATTCTAACCTTCCACATAACGGTTATCAATCCAAAACTTTTTCAAATATTCTATAGCACCATTTAATACTAAGCGGTAAATGTATATTAAATTTACTTAGTACAAAATAGTAAATATAATTTTAAATATTAATACGCACATAGTATATTTATATTGTTATAAGTACATCGCCATACATTGCAATATTTCTTTAAAAATATTTCCATTCATAGAATAATTTCTTATAAGTACAGTAAAATACATATGTATATGTATGTAAATACGGCGTTATATAATATACATGTATACTCTTATCATTCATTCATCAGTAACATATACGATATGTAAATCAACTTGTTATTGTATAAGTATGTATGTATATCAATATAATATAAATAAAAATTCTTCAAGCAACCGTTATGTTGTTTATTTATTTATATTTGTTTGTACTACGCATTATATCCTCAACAATTTCAAATTCGTTAAAGAAATTTGTTAGAAAATTTGAAAAAATCAAGTAACACTTTTGTCAATTATAAAGTAACCCTATATTATTAAAAAAAGTTGTTAACAGAAATAAGAGTATAATGTTGAAGCTTGAATTTTTGTGTATTACTTCAAAAAAATTTTAACAGGTGATCAAGTTACAGGTGTTTCAAAATAGGAAATTTTCAGTTTTTGACTCCTTACACTTCCAAACGGGTGGTGATACAAAAAAAATTTCGGGGGGTGATACAAAATTATTTTCAAAGATCTAACTTCTGTCAATAATTTCAAGTTTCCAACTTAAACCGTTTAGAAGATAGAAAGGTTAAAGGATTTTGCAAAATTTGAGTTTCGCATAATGGTAAATTAAGACACCGTATGCCATAAGTATATTTTTATGGTATATATATTTTTAAAGCTAATAAAAGCAGTAATCTTTTGGCGTTTTCAAAGTGAAGATATACCTTATACAACTTGTGCTATAACAATTTAAATATAGAGCTTTTTTGAACCTTTGAAGAGCTGTAGCTCCGTAACGGGTGGGGCTACAAAAAAAAGTTAGAAAAATAAAATTAATATGTTTATAAGATCTATCAGCAGTTAAAATTTCATAGCTTTGAAGGTATATCTAGCTCGCTTATTTCGAGGTGTTAACAACGGAGGAGTCATTTTATTATACCCGATACTTATCGTACGGGTATAAAAAGCTATAGTGCTGAATATTTTAAATTGGGATAAAAATATGAAAACTATTTAAAGTTTGGTTTAAAAATTTCAAAGTTTGGTTTAAATACAAAATTATTAAGAAAGGTTAAACATATTTACCAAAAGTCAAATTTATATTCTATTATAACAATATGCCAAAAACCTTATGCAAAAAAAATAGTAAGGTGAAGATATGAAAAGTGTATTATTAAAGTTTAAACTTTAATATTTAATTGCAAAAAAAGTTCGATTTGAATAGGTACATAAAAAAATGTATACAAAATAATTTTAAATGAAATGTTTTGTTATAATAAATATATTATTTATAAAATAAATAATAAAAGTTTTGAGTTAAACGGTTGAAATGTAATGAAATATTATGAACTTTGAGAAGTTTTATAGTTAAATTAAAAGTTCTAAATAATGTGATAAATTCGAATTTTATCTAAACTTGTACTGTCAATTATATTTTTATATTTAACAAACGTTTTCTATTTGTCTCTGGTTTTATTTAAAGTTTTCAACAGCTTAAAAACTTCGCATAAAACTTTTTTTTTTGTAATAATAAAAAACAAGTTTGTTCCTGTCGTTTTAAATTATATATATATTTTTTTATTGATCCTTAAATTATATTTTTTTATTAAAACTAACTTTTTTATATAATTTTATTAAAATTTCGTAGACACCTGAATTTTTGACAGTATCTATATAGGACAAACAGGTAGAAATTTTCGTTATTCGATTCGTTATTCGAAACACATTAGAGAACTTAATAAAGTGGATTCCAAGTCCAATTTTGCCAATCGCTTAATGGAAAAAAAACCATTCTAGGAAAAAGTTGGATTTATTGGAATCTCTAGAAATTAAAAAAGCTATAAAACAAAATAAATCAATTTTGAACGAACAACTAGAATTGCGAAATTCACCTATGTTAAATATTTGTTTACATTTATAATTATTTAGTAGGTATAAATGTAATATTAAAAAATAGGAAAATTATTCATGTTTAGTACTAAATTGTATTCGCCCTGATGATGGCAGTGATGCCAAAATAAATATAAGCTTTATAATAAATAAATATAATATTTTAAGAATTATAAAAATAAAATATTAATAAAATTACTTTGTGGAGAAAAGTATAAATAAAAAACAATTTTTTACTCAATAAATCTAATAAAGATGTTCCACAAACTTACGGTTGAAAAAATTCAAGGATTATGTATTTGTTTGTTAAGTCAACTAAGAGTTTGGAAATTTTACTTGTTGGTGGAACTTTGTTTTCAGCACAAAAAGGAAAATCATTGTGCAAAGCATGTATATGTTGTGGTTAATCTAAATCCACTTCTAAAACGTAACCAGTTTCCGAATCATCGGCAACTGAAAGCACATCAATATTTTCAATAACGTCAACCCACTGAAAATCTTTATGTGGTGAATATTGGATTATTGCCCATCTATATATATATTTTTTTTTTCTAAGGGAGGTGGGAATCTTCCAAAGTCCAAAGTTCCAAAATTTTCAGAAGTCCCCTTGGTAGTGTCATATTCTTACTGACTAAACCCACCTTCCCCTTTAGCCAATATAATGGGATGAAACACTTAGGAACGCAGCATATTGGCTAGGGAGTAGGGATAGGAGAGGATAGGAAATGGATACGGAAACATTAAATTAGGAGTGGGACTGTAAGGAAACAATGAATCCGCCTATTATTATTACTATTTTGCTAACAGTGACTAAAGCCGTCAGAACAGTTACAACATGTAGTAGTAGTATATAGTAACTACATGAGGTAATTATTGAAGGCAACCCCCACTGTCACTGTAGCGGTTACTATTATTGGTATTAGTATTCTTATTAATATTATTATTATTTTACTACAGAGTCAGCACCATCAGTGGATTACAACGTGCAGCAGTATATAACACCTCACTTGCATGATATAACCAAAGATAGCTCCACCGTAGTAGCTATATTATTATTATTATTATTATTATTATTATTATTGTTATTATTACTATTACTATTATTATTATTATTATTATTATTATTATTATAATTGTTATTATTTTACTACAGAGTCAGCGTCATCCGTGGATTACAACGTGCAGCAGTATTTAACACCTTACTTGCATGATATAACCAAAGATGGCTCCACTGTAGCAGCTATTTTTATTACTATTATTATTATTATTATTATTATTATTATAATTATTGTTATTATTACTATTACTATTATTATTATTATTATTACTATTATTATTATTATTATTACTATTATTAATATTATTATTATTATGGTTATTATTTTACTACAGAGTCAGCGCCATCCGTGAATTACAACGTGCAGCAGTATATAACACCTTACTTGCATGATATAACCAAAGATAGCCCCACTGTAGCAGCTAATATTATTATTACTATTATTATAATTATTGTTATTATTACTATTACTATTATTATTAATATTATTACTACTATTAATTATACGATATACATTATTACGATATAAAAGTACTACATATTTTTTATTTATGACCTGACCGGGATTTGAACCCAAGACCCTTCGATTGAAAGGTTGGCGACTTAACCACTGCGCCATGAGTCAGATAAATTGTTAGCGTCTTCATATACTATGTATTTGGAAGGTTCGTTTCTTTTATAAGCTTCTCCCATGAATTTATTATTTCCTACTGAATGTCTAAGTGAGCACTGACTAATTCCGCCACGTATCTCTTTTTTAGGGAAATTATACATATCAATATCAGTTAATAATTGTAATTTGATATCCGTGTATTTTAACATAGCTGCCCATGACAAACCTGGGGTAGTATAAAAATTTGTAGGATCTAAAGAATAGATTTTGTAGCATATTTTTCGAAAGTTTTCAAAAACATCAGCCAAAATAAGCACATCTGTTTTAAGGTAAAGTTTTAAATAGTCCCATAAGTTTTGGCAATCAAACGTATTCCATACATATAACTGCTTGAATGTAGTCTTCATCGGAACATGATGTGTTTGTCATTTGATTGGTAAAAGCTTCTTGTGAAGACAAACTTCTTTCGTCAAGTCGTTCAATGGAATTTTAATACTCATAGCGAAAAACTCCCTTTCGAGTCATAAGTTTAATTTTTTCATTATTATTGAATTCTTTTTTTAAATGAAACAAATCATTTTCATTTAAATTTTTACATAAAGAATCAAGGCTAGAAGCCATAAATCTAAAGTTATCGAGAAAAAATGAATGTGAAAATGAATGATTTTTATCTATTGTAATTTTTTTAGATAATGAAATATAACGTTCCTTATTCAAAGGAATGACACCAATATGTCCATTCACTTCGTTTAGTTCTTTAAATAAAAGATGGCAATCATAGCCGAAAAAATTGTAAAAAAATATAGGAAAAAAATTTGGCCGCCTATATAATAAATTACTTTTAGAATGAGCGGGTCCTCTATAGTAAAGTGACAATTGTCTCTAATTCTATCATTAAAAGCTTAATGCTTACCACATATGTGACAATTTTCTTGAATTAATTGTTAAAGCTGCTCATCAAGTGTTAACAGATGCATTGGCTTTGGCATCATAAAAATATTTTTATATAATTCACTGCATGTTTTTGTTAACGATATGACAAATTCCTTAGCACAGTTAGCTCCAACAAACTATTTGTAACAGCTTTGACTATCATCAAAATACGAGATCATTTAATGTAGTACGAGAAAGCTACTGGAACATGTTGATGAATATTTGTTGTTGAAGACATCATTGGATTAGAACTGCATGTTGCAATAGGTTGTAAAATACTATCAGACTCGGCATAAATAACAAAAGCTGTTTCTAATTGTTGTTGCTGTTTCTAATTCTAATAACGACTTTATTGCACTCAATTTTGTGTAAACCACGCTGTTTTAATGTATAAAAATGTTGCAAGCACATATTACAAATATAAATTTCATGTACCTACATGTTTTGTTACAGAACTACTTAATTTTGATAAATTTTTAATATAGACAAAATGAAATTTATCATCGTTTTCCAAAAGCAATAAATTTACATGGAATTTTTTTCACATTTTGTTAAATAGAATGGTCCTACAATCTCATATTTATTATTAATGACTTCCAGTCCAAACAAATTAATACTTATTTCACTATTTAGTTCTTCAAATAAATTTAACTCGTTCAATTTAGCTGGAAATTGCATAGTGCTAAAATTAAACTGTCGTACATCGCCAAACTCTAGCTCGACTATGGGTAGAGAAATATTATTAAGTTTATATGAAGATGTTCGTTCAGCATTTTGAATACAAGTTTGTAAAGCTGATACTAAACACCACTTAAAACAGAAGTTATCTTTATTTTGAATATTAATGCATGCTTTTTTGTCTTCTATGCTTTTCTATAGTTTAATGTATCTAGACACACGTATTGGTTCAAATTTATTGATATTTATTTCAATATGTAAAATTCTAATTAACGCCCAGCCACTGTCTTTTTCTTGGAAGTCTTCTGATTGTTTTTGAATAATTTCTTTAGCCTTTTCAAAAAAATCAATAGATCATCTGCTTGTGTAATACTAAACATTCGAGTTTGAAAAGATTTGATTGATATATTTTGAAACTCTTCTTCTGTTGGCTTTATATATTCGCCAAAAAGCTCAAGATTTACTTTTATAGCGTTGTGCTTTTTTAATGATTGCATCAATAATTCAATTATATCGGTCTGAGCATTTTCCAGAAAATGTGATGGGTTTAGTATGCTTTCATCATCATTATCTCTAATAAACGTTTCTATTCTATTTTGAAAACATGCATCAATATGTCTAACATTATCTAATTACTTCTGCCGCATTACTTTTATGCTTATTTGTTCAGATGTGGTAGTTCCACAAAGTGTTTGTAGCGTTTGATTTGCATTTATTCCAAAATTTTACATATTCCAAATTTTTTAATAAACTATCTAATTTATTAATTTAATTTAATTATTAAATTTAATTTAATTATTTAATAACTAATAACTAAATTTTTTAACTAGACTAAAATTTTTTAATAAACTATTAAATGTTTTTTTTTACATATTTCACAATTATGTTTTAATTGTGTTTCACATTTATGTCTTTTTAAATTGTCAGATCTTGTGAACACTTTTTCACATTTATCACATTCCAATTTAATTCATTTGTTTTCTGAACTCTTCTTTTTTTTTTTTTGTTAGTGTCAATTTCTTATATTAAAACAATATTAATGTAGTCTATAAATGACTTTAACTTAGTCTTAAATTTAGTGATTTAACACGTAAACTCAACTGAAGAACTCAAGAAGTCAATTGTATATATATACAAATTTTTCTAATTCTATATAGATAAACCTAAACTAACTAGATTTCATAATGTGAATGTATATATAACATATCAGAACATAAAATGAACATTGAGTTTTTCTAATGAATTAACACAATGTTGCATATTAATCAAATTATTACAAAATTGAAACTATATACCAACAAAATCATGATGTGAAAAATTGCTTACACTTTTCATAATAGATGTCGAAGTATTTAAGATATACACAAATTTTTTTATATTATTTTATCATAACACTATATAAAAAAGTGAAAGGAATATTTAATTTTCAATAATAAAAAAAAAAAAATATAAACATTTAAAACAGGTTTAACATTTAAGCATTTAAGGACAGGTCCGGTAACGGACTTCCGGAAGAATGGCACCAACAACCTTCCCGGGTCTTGGGATCTAGCGCCCGGAGGGGCTGAGGGCCCAGGCCCAGGGCTAAGGCGGGCGTCATCGGGTAAACTTTTGCCAAACTTTAGCGTTATTTACAAAGATAACTTCTGTTTCAAGTGGTGTTTCGTATCAGATTTACAAACTTGTATTCAAAATGCTGAACGAACATCTTCATATAAACTTAATAATATTTCTCTACTCATAGTCGAGCTAGAGTTTGGCGATTTGAAATTTATATTTGTAATATGTGCTTGCAACATTTTTATACATTACAACAGCGTGATTTACACAAAATTGAGTGCAATAAAGTCGTTACAAAGCTTTCACCTATTGAGAAAAATACACTCGAGTTTAAAAATTATCAACAACAATTAGAAACACCTTAGCTTTCTCGTACTACATTAAATGATCTCGTATTTTGATGATAGTCAAAGCTGTTACAAATAGTTTGTTGGAGCTAACTGTGCTAAGGAATTTGTCATATCGTTAACAAAAACATGCAGTGAATTATATAAAAATATTTTTATGATGCCAAAGCCAATGCATCTGTTAACACTTGATGAGCAGCTTCAACAATTAATTCAGGAAAATTGTCACATATGTGGTAAGCATTTAGCTTTCAATGATAGAATTAGAGCAATTGTCACTTTATTGGTAATTATAGAGGATCCGCTCATTCTAAATGTAATTTATTATATAGGCGGCCAAATTTTTTTCTATATTTTTTTACAATTTTTTCGGCTATGATTGCCATCTTTTATTTAAAGAACTAAACGAAGTGAATGGACATATTGGTGTCATTCCTTTGTATAACGAACGTTATATGTCATTATCTAAAAAAATTACAATAGATAAAAATCATTCATTTTCACATTCATTTTTTCTCAATAACTTTAGATTTATGGCTTCTAGCCTTGATTCTTTATGTAAAACTTCAAATGAAAATGATTTGTTTCATTTAAAAAAAGAATTCAATAATAATGAAAAAATTAAACTTATGACTCGAAAGGGAGTTTTTCCCTATGAGTATTTAAATTCCATTGAACGACTTGACGAAAGAAGTTTACCTTCACAAGAAGCTTTTACCAATCAAATGACAAACACATCATGTTCCGATGAAGACTACATTCAAGCAGTTATATGTATGGAATACGTTTGATTGCCAAAACTTATGGGACTATTTAAAACTTTACCTTAAAACAGATGTGCTTATTTTGGCTGATGTTTTTGAAAACTTTCGAAAAATATGCTACAAAATCTATTCTTTAGATCCTACCAATTTTTATAGTACCCCAGGTTTGTCCTGGGCAGCTATGTTAAAATACACGGATATCAAATTACAATTCATAACTGATATTGATATGTATAATTTCACTAAAAAAGGGATACGTGGTGGAATTAGTCAGTGCTCACTTAGACATTCAGTAGGAAATAATAAATTCATGGGAGAATATTATAAAAGAAACGAACCTTCCAAATACATAGTGTATGAAAACGCTAACAATTTATGTGAATTGGCAATGATTCAATATTTACCACATAAAGATTTTCAGTGGATTGACGTTACTGAAAATATTGTTGTGCTTTCAGTTGCCGATGATTCGGAAACTGGTTACGTTTTAGAAGTTGATTTAGATTAACCACACAATTTCCATGATTTGCACAATGATTTTCCTTTTTGTGCTGAAAACAAAGTTGCACTAACAGGTAAAATTCCCAAATCTTAGTTGACTTAACAAACAAATACATAATCCTTGAGTTTTTTCAACCGTAAGTTTGTGGAACATCTTTATTAGATTTATTGAGTAAAAAATTGTTTTTTATTTATACTTTTTGTCCACAAAATAATTTTATTAATATTTTATTTTTATAATTCTTAAAATATTATATTTATTTATTATAAAGCCTAAATTTAATACTAAACATGAATAATTTTCCTATTTTTTAATATTACATTTCAAATTTATGATTCAGGTGTATACGAAATTTTAATAAAGTTATATGAAAAAGTTAGTTTTAATAAAAAAATATAATTTAAAAATCAATAAAAAAAATATATATAATTTAAAACAACAGGAACAAACTTGTTTTTTTATTATTACAAAACAAAATAATAATCGAATCTTAAGTGAAGTTTTTAAGTGAAGCTTAGCGAAGTTTTTAAGCTGTTGAAAACTTTAAATAAAACCAGAGACAAATCAGAGAACAAACCAGAGTAAAAGTTTATACAAAATTCGAATTTATCTGATTATTTATAACTTTTAAATTAACTATAAAACTTCTTAAAGTTCATAATATTTTATCGCATGTAAATATTGATCTTTTTGATTATATACATGTCCTGAGTTTGAAAGATAAAAAAAAAGTATAGTCAAATCATGCCTTGAGTTTGAATAAGAAAAAAGAAGGATAAGAAAAAAGTAGTATCGTTGTTGTTCGTGGATATGTCAAAAGCCTTTGATACAGTTGATACTAAGATTTTATTAAAGAAGTTACAATACTTTGGTATCGAAGGATTATCATACAATTGATTTGAATAGTTTTTAACCAGCCGTAAGTAATTTACAAAAATTGTTTCAAATGAAAGTAATAAAGGGTTGGTTTCATAAGGGGCACCTCAAGGAGTGTCATAGGTCTTCTGCTGTTCTTAATATATATAGATAGTATCAACAAAATTGGAATTGACGCTGAAATTTCCCTGTTTGCTGATGACATCAGTATTGTCTTCAATGCAAATAGTTACAGAGATCTAGAAATACAAATGAACAATGAAATGTCAAAACTACTTCAATGGATATTATTGCTTAAATATTAAAACTTAAATATTTGGGAATTTGGATTGATGCCGACATGAAATGAACGACACATACTAACTACCTAATCACAAAATTATCGTCAATTGCTGGAATGTTCGGTAAAATTTCATACTTGGTTCCAAATTCAGTAAAAATACCAGTTTATTATGCCTTATTTCATAATCATATAAGTTACGGATCAATGCTTTGGGGTATGGCACCTAAATTTTTAATTAATGACTTGCAAGTTACACAAAATAGAGCCTTAAAAAATCTTTATAAACTGGAATTGTTAGATAATACTGAATACATTCATCGTATAAACAATCTTTTACTAATCAAAGATTTTATTAAAATGAAACTTATACTACACATTCGTGATATTAATAATTACAACATACACTTACATACACACTACAACATCTGCAAAATTAAACAAGCGGAAAGGTTACCATCAAATAAATACTAGAAGAAAAGATCTAATTCATATTGATAGAAAAAGAATATCTCGTGATGATTACCTCTCATTGATAGAAAACGAACATGGCTCGTTGATGTCGATTTATGTAGGAACTAATCTGTACACTAATTTAGAAGATAATTTAAAATTACTTGAGAAACATAAACTAAAAAATATTTTAACTAATAATATGATTAATAACTACAGAAACATTGCTTAGACTTTTTGATTAAAGAAATATATATTAAATTCATATTTGTATATTATTAATTTTTTTTTTTATTATTATTGTATTGTACTGCCGGTGATCTCATGACTTATCTTTGTGAGAGAAGCCAAGCATCAGTCTTCATCATTGTGGTGAGTCTGATGTAGTGGCTCTTGATATTTCTAAGGCTTTCGATCGAGTTTGGCACGATGCTCTATTGGCAAAATGCAAAGCATTAGGTCTAGGTAGGGTCTTTCTAAAATGGATTGGAGTCTTCCTTTCAAATCGATTCGTGTACTGGTGGATATTCATGGATATTCATCTGACAAATTCAAAATAAATTCTGGTGTTCCACAGGGATCAGTTTTGTCCCCCATTCTCTTCTTAATATTTATCAATAACCTATTTTCATTAGCCTCCAATGCGATTCATAGTTTCGCAAACGACAGCACCCTCGTAGCTTCCTATGAATTCCATAGCCATTGTAGTGATTAATACAACAGCAAAAAATTTCACCTTTAGTGAGATAAATGACGATTTAGCAAAAATTCAAAAATAGGATGAAGTCAACAGAGTTGATTTCAACACCAAAGAAACACAATGCTGCCTGATCTCGCAGAAAATTGCCACTGCTATTACCAACCTACCATTTCAGGGAGAAGTTTTGCAGCATTCAAGACATATAAACATTCTAACTATCGGGTTAAACTAAAAATTGACTTGATCAAATCACATTTTTGGTATAGCTAAGGATGCAGCTAAATGTTTGCGTTTTTTGTATCGCTGCAAAACTTACTTTTCCGTATCTGATCTTCTCAATATCTATAAAACATACATTGGGCCGAAAATGGAGTATAATGCACACATTTGGGCTGCAGACCTTTAAATAGCAGTGGGTTATTTAGATAATGTGCAAAACAGAGCTATTCGTCTTATCAACGACCTTAGTATAACTTCAATGCTCACTCTACTCAGCCATCGTCGCACAGTTGAGTCACTAACCTTGTTTTATAGATGTATCGTAGGGATTAACACCTGTTTCAATAAAATAAAACTCTTAATGCCTCCATTCAAAGTTTTTTAACGAGAAACTAGGAGGGGAAGAGAAGCTGATCCATACCATGTAGAGTTATCAAGATGGCGAAATACAGCTTACAGCTTATTATATACAAATTCGTTTGTTATGCGCACGTCCCATTTGTGGAACAAGATAACATCGCATGTGCTCCCTAAAGTTGGTAATTCATATGTGTACGATTTACTTAACTTTAGGAAGAACATTAACATCTTTCTTCAAAATGTCCCTCCAAATTTTGCTACCTATCCCCCATAATCCAAATTTCCTAATTACAATTTCCCCAATTATCCTTCCCACATCCCTATCCACAAAACCAAACTGCAAATTTGTATTAAAGGTTCCATCCTAAAGTATTGTTTTAAAAGGGGGTGGTTTTGGTTGGTTAAAGTCCAACACTACCCAGAAGCACGTGCAGTTCCTCTTGGTGACTTTCGAGTTTTCCACCAACCCTCGTGAAAAAAAAAATTAATTATACAGTATTAAAATTTTAAGGTAGAAGGAATTATACTAAATTGTGTATATATTTTTAGTGTACTTAAATTTGTATATATTTACTAACAAAAAAATAAGTTAAGTTTTAAGCTACAAAAAAATATGTATGACTTTAATTATAAGTTATAAGAAGGAAAACAAAAATTATGTTTAAAAGAATATAACAAAATTTTAATGCAATTAATTAAAATAAAATAGTGAAGAAAAAAAAATTAATACATTTAAATTACCTTTCAATAGAAAGCAAGCAAAGAAATTAAAACAAAAAAAAATGTATATCCATAATTTATTAAAATATTTAAAATTATTGCAAAATAAAATAAAGAAATAAAATAAAAATATAATAAATTTAATAATGTTGTATTTTATTAAAGTTGAAAGACGGACGAGCAGACACACCGATTGAGTCTTACAATGTGCCACTCCAATAGGATAAAATATTTAGATGTCTAAATCTGCAGTACGCCGATAAGAGAGATTTGGGTACTCTGGAGTGCCAAATGACGGCTATATTTCAAAAACATAAATCAGTAGAAGATTTTTATAAGGAAGTGTAAGGAGTATCTATCTTTGATACTCGAGCAAATAACAACCATGGATTTAACTTCTGACGGAGCCATGACGCTGAAATAAGTATACCGAGATAGGGCTTTAGATACATTTATTTAGGGGACTTAAAAGGGATCTTCTCAAATTATTAAGCATCAGGGAGCCACAGAACCTACTAAATGAATTCGGTACACAAAGGAAACGAAGATCCATAAATGCAATAGTTACCGCATCGAAGTGGATTGCGGGGTAACCAGACCACGACGATTTTCTTATGATAAAGAGGAAAATGAACCAAATGCTAGAGAATAATAACAATCAGGTAGTACTGAATAAAGTTTTTAGCAACAGAATAAATAACAGTACCGAAATAACTAATCATATTTTGGAAAATATTAGATTAACTGATGACTTTGAGAATCAATCCGTATATAAAATTCAGTACAAACTAAAATTATTAAAAGAAGAAGTAGTCAATATAAATTACGCAATCCATTGAGCTTGGTATCGTAAATTCCATAATACTATTAAAACAAGAAATAGAAATTCTTATGCAAGTATTAGACGATGAAAATTTCACATATTGAAACGTCGAAGAGGCTTTACATTTTTCAAATGTGGAAGTAATCACAAATGGTACTTTTTTATTCTATCTTATCGACATAGCTTTAACAAAAAAAGATGTATTTGATAAAATAATGTTTAAACCTGTAAAACTTAACAATATTGCAATTAAAACTGAATTTACTGAAATACTTGTAAATAACCATTAAACATATGGAATTGTAGAAAATTGTAAAAGTTTAGTAATGTATTTTTATATCATAAAGAAGAAATTGTAAATATAACCAAGTCTACCTGCATCCCATATCTACTGAAGGGTAAGGAGCCTATATATAACGCCACCAATAGTTATCATATTCCAACAAATAAAAATGTTAGAAGATGGCATGATTCTACGTAACCAGTTCAAAGGAATTGATAGTATTTAGTAACGCCATTGATAGTATTCATTAGATAGTATTTAGTAACGCAACAATAGAGACAATTGGCGAAATTTTTATATCAAAAATTCATACTTTTCATATGAAAAGTATGAATTTTCATATCAAAATTACTACCAACAACTAAGTTGCTTCCAGCTATTTTGCAACCACAATTGATAAAAAAGGAGTTACAAGAACATATTTCTTTGGAGTTTTTAAAGGACATATATATCAACAACAAAGATGAAATCAACAACAACAACGTCCTTCAGTAATTCAACAAAGATGAATTACTGAAGGACGAAAATTTACTAATGGAATCTTCTGTTTCTTGAGCATAGGACCAACCACATTGTTAATATTAATTCTAATCAATTTTGTGGTGATAATGAACAAAAGAAACAAAGTAATTATCAACAATAAACATCAGATTAAACTTATATCCGAAAACTAAGAAACCAAACCAGAAGAAACTAAGCAACCAACAACCCAAATATTCAAGAAGGAAGGTCAAGCATACCTAGAAGGAAACTCTACAATACATCGGTCTTCTAAACATGTTCAAATGAGGACATTTGAATGTAAACGTGAAAAAGTTAACGACCGTAAATTAAAACGTGCCCTAAATATCATATTTATTGAGAAATCAAATTAATTCATATTTCCCGTAAATATTTCAACAATTAAAATTAATGGTCAGCAGTTAATATTCGGAAATAAAGTAATTCACATAAAAAATGTACCTTCAGCAATTTCAGCAATTTATGCGGTAGAGTTAAATTAAAATAATTAAAATTATAATTCATTATAAATCTTAAATTCAACAGAAGCAGTACAAAAAAAATAAACTAAAATAATTTAATTAAAAAACTCAGGTGTTTTATTTAAAAGTAAAAATATAAGGAAAAAAAGGTTTCTTTTTTGTTTTTGGAGTTCCGTATAAAAACTTAACTTGTATGTAAATGGGCAATAGGACTAATTACGAAAATGGGAAACGGCTATATACTAAGCAAATAAAAAAAGAAAGTATATGGTGTTGCAATAAGATTATAAAAAAATTAGCTGTTTCCACCACAGCACCGACCGTCACTACACGAAAAGTTCAATGCCAAAATTTATAGATTTTATACATAATATTTTAAAAAATATCCAAACAAAATATCTTCTAATAATTTAACAAAAGTTTTTTTATTAATAAGCAATGAATTAATCGTAAAAATATATGTGCTTTTATTCCTACATCGATACATATGTATGTATGTACGTGATTTTTTTTTTTGATTTAAAAATACTAGATGTAAAAAATAATAAAAACTGTGAACAAATACACAACAAACACAACATTAATATTGAATCTGCTAACAAAAATTTTAACCTTTTAAATGTTGTGTCATCAACAAAAGAAAAATATGCATAGATATTACATATTATAAAAATTTTTAGAGATATAAAAAAAAAACAAAAAAATTATTTTTTTTTTTTGCATATTTGCCAGAATTTAGAGTACAATACCTATTTTATATGTTAATGTATGCGGTCGGTAAAAAATTATTAGGACAGATGTTATTGCTTGATTGGCTTTTTCTAGCTTTTCAACTAATGGGCCTAAAAATTAAATAATCGAAGTCAATACTTTTCTTACCTACCTTAGGATATAAAATTGCATTAACTGTTTTCAAACTGGTACTGCGACTAGCACAAGTTTTTATACCCGTATGAACTATGTTCAAGGGTATAATAAATTTGCCATTACGTTTGTGACACCTTAAAGGAGTCGAGCTAGATATAGTGTCAAAGGTATGGATCGGCTCAGAATCGAATTCTGAGTCGATTAAGCCATGTACGTCCGTCCGTCCGTCCGTCCGTCCGCACGATAACTCAAAAAATAAAGGAGCTAGGGGGCTGAAATTTTTTTTACGTCACTTTTGCAAAATTGTTAGTTTTGCTATTTAAATCCAACATTTTCGGTCGGCGGGTTCGAGTAGCTGCCATACAACTTCTATCTTTATATAGAAATAACTCAGTATCTATTCAAGCTAGATTTCTGAAATTTTGCAAATGATGATCAAGTTTTATGGCAACAACTTCTGCAAAATTTGGTTGTGCTGGTGCAGCGGGTTCGGGTAGCTGCCATACAACTTCTCCGTTTAAATGAGAATAACTCAGTGTTTATTGAAGTTAGGAATCTGAAATTTGGTAAAGAGGTGTCGAGTTACATGCCAACAACTTTTATAAAATTTGGTTGGTCTAGAGCAGCCGGTTCAGACTTCTTGCACCTCTTGGAACCTAATGAAGCTAGGCGTCTGAAATTTTGCAAATGATGATCAAGTTTTATAGCAACAACTTTCGTAAAATTTGGTTGTGGTGATGCGGCGGGTTCGGGTAGCTGCCATACAACTTATCCGGTTAAATGAGAATAACTCAGTGTTTATTGAAGCTAGGAATCTGAAATTTAGTAAAGAAGTGTCGAGTTATATGCCAACAACTTTTGTAAAATTTGTTTGGCCTAGAACAGCCGGTTCAGACTTCTTGCACCTCTTGGAAGTTAATAAAGCTAGGTATCTTCAATTTTGCGAATGATGATCAAGTTTTATGGCAACAACTTCTGCAAAATTTGGTTGTGGTGGTGCGACGGGTTCGGGTAGCTGCCATACAACTTCTCTTTTTAAATGAAAATAACTCAATGTCCGTCCGCACGATAACTCAAAAAATAAAGGAGTTAGGAGGTTGAAATTTTTTTTACGTCACTTTTGTAAAATTGTTAGTTTTGCTATTTAACTCCAGCATTTTCTGTCCCCGGGTTCGGGTAGCTGCCATACAACGTCTTTCTTTAAATAGAAATAACCCAGTGTCTGTTCAATCTAGGTATCTGAAATTTTGCGAATGATGATCAAGTTTTATGGCAACAACTTCTGCAAAATTTGGTTGTGGTGGTGTGACGGGTTCGGGTAGCTGCCATACAAAATCTCTTTTTAAATGAAAGAACTCAGTGTCCGTCCGCACGATAACTCAAAAAATAGAGGAGCTAGGAGGCTGAAAATTTTTTTACGTTACTTTTGTAAAATTGTTAGTTTTGCTATTTAACTCCAGCATTTTCGGCCGCCGGGTTCGAGTAGCTGCCATACAACGTCTTTCTTTAAATGGAAATAACCCAGTGTCTGTTCAATCTAGGTATCTGCAATTTTGCAAATGATGATCAAGTTTTATGGCAACAACTTCTGCAAAATTTGGTTGTGGTGGTGCGACGGGTTCGGGTAGCTGCCATACAACTTCTCTTTTTAAATGAAAATAACTCAGTGTCCGTCCGCACGATAACTCAAAAAATAAAGGAGTTAGGAGGCTGAAATTTTGTTTACGTCACTTTTACAAAATTGTTAGTTTTGCTATTTAACTCCAGCATTTTCGGCAGCCGGGTTCGAGTAGCTGCCATACAACTTCTTTTTTTAAATGGAAATAACCCAGTTTCTATTCAATCTAGGTATCTGAAATTTTGCAAATGATGATCGAGTTTTATGGCAACAACTTCTGTAAAATTTTGTTGTGATGATATGACAGGTTCGGATAGTTGCCATACAACTTTTCTTTTTAAATGAAAATAACTCAGTGTCTATTGAAGCTAGCTATCTGAAATTTAGTGAAAAAGTGTCGAGTTGCATGCCAAAAACTTTTGTAAAATTTGAATGGTCTAAAGCAGCCGGTTCAGGCTTTTTGCATTTCTTGGAACTTAATGAAGCTAGGCGCAATAGATTCGGGTAGCTATCATACAACTCCACAATTTACATAAATATATCTCTGTAGTTCGGTACTAAAACTCTGAATGTTTTTAAAAGATGATCAAGTTTTATAGAAACAGGATATATTACGTTCATACGGGTATCCCAGAGTTGACACAGTCTACTCTACTGCACTCTTCCTCGTTTTTAAATATTGTATGGTATTGTCAATTCGAACCCGATCATTTTTAAATAATCGAATCGTCAGAATTTTAAAATCATTATATACGTACGATAAGTATCGGGTATAATAAAATTACTCCTCCGTTTGTAACACCTCGAAATAAGCGAGCTTGATATACCTTCAAAGGTATGGATCGGATCAGAATTAAATTCTGAGTCGATTAAGCCATGTCCCTCCGCCAGCACGCTAACTCAAAAACTAAGAAAGCTAGAATCTTGAAATTTACACAAAATATTCTGGGAGAAATTTGTAGGTTCCCTATTTTTTTTGGTTGAGTTCCGACCAAAACTTCGAGTAGCTCCCGAACAACTAACTTTTAGATCTCCACAATTTTTTTTGAAATACAGCCATAAAATGTTAACTGCTGATAGATATTATAAAAATATTAATTTTATTAATGTATTAATTTTTCTGTAGCCCCACCCGTTAAGGAGCTACAGCCCCCCAAAGTTCGAAAAATCTCTATATTTAAATTGTTATAACACAAGCTCTATAAGGTATATCTTCAATTTAAAAATTCCAAACGATAGGTGCTATTATATGCTTTACAAACATGTATATAATAAATATATACTTGTGCTATACCGTGTCTTAATTTACCGTTATGCGAAACTCAAATTTTGCAAAATCCTTTAACCCTTCTATCTTCTAAACGGTTCAAGTTGGAAACTTGAAATTTTGACAGAAGTTAGATCTTTAAAAATAAGTATGAGTTATTTCAAAAAATTTTTTTGTATCACCCCCCGTTTAGGAGGTGTAAGGATTTAAAAACTGAAAATTTCCTAGTTTGAAACACCTGTAACTTAAACACCTGTTAAAATTTTTTTGCAGTAATACATAAAAAGTAAAGCTTGAACATTATACTCTTATTTCTGTAAACAACTTTTTTTAATAATATAGCGTTACTTTATAATTGACGTAAGTGTTACTTGATTTTTTCAAATTTTCTAACAAATTTCTTTAACGAATTTTTTTTTGCATTTTGTTTTACTCGATAATTTGAAATTGTTGAGGATATAATGCGTAGTACAAAAAAATGTAAATAAATAAACAATATAACGGTTGCTTGGAAATTTTTTATTTATATGATATTTATATAGATACATACTTATAATAATATAATATAATATCATGTTTATTTACATGTCGTATATTTATATGATAAGAGTATAGATGTATATTATATAGCGCCGTATTTACATACATACAAGTTAAGAAATTATAACAGAATTTCTTATAAAAAAATATTTTTTAGGACAAATGGCCACTTTATTAAAGTTATTACTAATTTAAAGTACAAACTTAGAATGAATCTTAATTGCTAAATTTAACCTAATTTATAGCATTTATTGCTTTTTGGGAATAATAAAATAAAATTTGCCCAGGTGAATATTTCAAATAAAAAATATACTGAATTAGCATCTGGTTGAAGGCATGTGTTATATGGTGATGTAACTCTTCCCTCCTTAAAAATCCACTACCTCGTGGATCATAAATTTAACTTTATTGGTTGAAGATTTGGTGAGTCCATTTCCTTGATTGTTGCATTTTTTGAAGAGATTTTGACCTTCATGATATGGTTCTTAAATTTTTTCAGGATGGTTGCTATTAACACTGCAATGATGACTAAGCCAAATGTAACGTCAAGTGTTGTACTAACCATTGAAGTCGTAAAAAGTTCACTTAATTCTTTGACATTGCTCAGATGTAGGTTGTGTAAATATTCTAAATTTAGCTTCATTTTTTATGTGAGTAGTTGCCATTCGTTGTGGTGATATAATTTGCGATGTTTGAATTTCTCTGTTAGTATATGTCCTGTTCTTGATTTGTATTGTTTCATTGTGAAGTTCAATTACGAAGTTGCCTTTAAGATTTCTTACGGTGTTGTTTGTTTGGAATGTTCCATTGAAGTTGTTGAGAAATATTGTGCCTTCGTTAATGATTTCGATTATCTCTTTAGTGTTGAATTCGAATTCGCAATCATAGTTCGAGTTTCTGAGAATTTGAACGATGCAATGGCTTTCTTGAAGTTCTTCAATTTGATCTGTTCTACAAATAACATTGTTCTTATAATTTTTACAATCCTATGCCAAATATTTTATTGAGGCTTGTTAGGAGACTTCGGTGAGTCAGGTGTAAGGTTTTGTTAAATTTGGTGGTTGCTCCAATCGTGATATGGTTATATTCAAGGCTACTAGTTTTTGGAAGTGATAGAATATAAAGAAACGTCGTATCCTTGACAACGACGGTTGGTGTTGCATACTCAATTGCTTCGATAGTGTTGGAGTACAGTAGAGTTTTCATTTCCATAATTAAGCGATTTATTTCCTCTTTATTTACTAAATTTGTGTTCACAATTTTCCCCTTAGCTAAATGTACTACTCTTATTATTTCTTTTATTTCTTCTTTCACCATATTAAGTTGATTAAAAAGAGTTTGGTAGTTAACTTCGCTAGAATTATCGTTGAACCTTTGAATGCTTCTATTGTACTGCATAAGGATGTGATTAATTGTATTTGTTAGGATTTCGTTGATTTTATATTGCTGGTTGTTATTTTGAATTAAATTATTGTGACTTCTGAGTATCTCATCCCAGTCGGTGGCGTCGGGGTCGTCGGGGGAGGCTTATTTTTGCTTTTTATTTGTTTATTAACAACAAAAATGGTTTTGCCAGGTTGGTATGATTTGGGCATTTTTCTTTTATATTTCTCCCTATTTATTTTGTATTTTTGGTTTTTCCGAATTTTTCTATTAGATCTTCTTGCACCTTTTCTTGGAAATTTAGTAGATTTTGATAATTAATCCTCTGTGTTCTACCATACAAAACATCTGAAGGTTTTTTCCCCGTAACCGAGTGAATGCTATTGTTATAGCGATCAACTACTATATTGACTATTTCTTTTAGGGTCAAATTTTTATGTTCTTGTTGTAGACACCTAGAAATTTCCTCTATTGTGGATTGGACCCTTTCATTTGTTGGACCCGTTTACTTCACTTCTTTGTGATGGCGTGAAGTATGTTACGATTCCCAATGTTCTTATAAAGTCAGTAATGATGGAGCTTGTTAAACTTGGCTCGTTGTCCATGACTATCATACGGGGTGTCGTATAGTAGTGTATGAGTTTTGTTAGTTTCTGCCTTAAGTTGGCAGCTGACTTATCCTTGATTTTAAAGAATTTAGCGAACTTGGTAAATTTATCCACACATGTTATAAATTTTTCTTTTTTTATTTCCAACAAATCAATATGTAGGATCTCTGCTGGGTACGTGGGTATCGGTGTTTCGGATACATGTGGATTATTAGGATGACGGTTATATTTGCTGGTGTGACATATCTCACAATTGAACGTATACTCCTTTATAAATTTAGCCATTTGTGGAAAGTAATATTTCTCCATTATTTGCTCCTTGTTCTCTTTCCAGTTCCTATGTGCACGTTTATGTTCGTGAGCTATTATTTGTTGTCTGTTTTCCACATTAGCGATATCCTGCCTGCAAGTGTTCTCTGTATAAATCCTGCAGTAGTTGAATTTGATTCTCTGGAGTTTTGATACCATTAAGAATTACTGGTGATAATGTTTTTTTAAGTGCTTCTAACAAGGTTGGTCCGGTAATGTTCTTAAGGCCAATATAGTGCCGATGATAGTTTGGATGTGGCGTTTCATATGCAGAAGCAATAGGTCATTGTGAAATGATTACTTGGTTTTTAAAGACGTTAAGGGGGGCTTCGTAATGTGGTATTAGATCGCTGCTATCCTCTTCTGCGCTGTGAACTGTTTCTGTTACTGAGATGTTAATTTCTTGTGTTAACCTTAATAAAGCATCTGCGACCTTATTTGTAACGCCTGGTTTATAAATCAACTCGTAATTGTATTCTTCGATCCGCGATTTCCATCGCTTCAGTTTAGCATTGTTGTTTTTGTTTCCCAAACTGAATGTTAAAGGTTGGTGGTCTGTTAGAATTTTCACCTTTTCGCTCCATAAAGATAATATCTGAACTTATCTAAGGCCCAAACTATTGTCAAGAGTTCTCTTTCATTTGTTGCGTATGCTTCCTCCGTCTTGTTGAGTGCTCTTGAAATGTAAGTTATTGGACGATCTTTTCCAATTTCGCCTTGTGATAAAACTGCACCGATAGCTTCGTTGGAAGCGTCAGTGCTTAATACAAATGTTTTCTCGAAGTCAGGAAAGATTAGAAGTTCGATGGATGATAAGGCGAATTTTAGATCCTTGAATGCCTTTAGTTCATTCTCGTTAAATTTTATTGGAACTTTCCGTGATTGGTTAGCTCTTATCTGGGCGTTTTTTCGGCGAGTTAAGTTTGTGAGCGGCTTAGCTATTAATGAAAAGTCCTTGATGAATCTTCTGTAATATGATGCCAGCCCTAAGAACACTTTTGGTTCTTTTAGGTTTTCTGGAGGTTTGATGTTTTGAATAGCCATAATTTTTTCGAGATCGCTTTTATTCCCTTTCTAGTGATGATATAACCTAAGAATTTTGTCTCGTTCTTCATAAATTCGGTTTTGTCCAAATTAACTCTAAGATTAGCTTGCTCTAGTCTATTGAAAATTTTCTCGACATTCCTTAAGTGTTCTTCCTCGGATTTGCCACCGAAGATTATGATGTCGTCAATATAGACGTGGCATATTTTTCCAATAAATTCCTTCAGTACGTCGTCGATCATCCGTTGAAATATGGACGGCGCGTTCTTTAATCCAAAAGGCAAACGCATAAATTCATATTTGCCATTTAGGGTGGACAATACTGTTTTTATTATGTCCTCATCCTTCATTTTAATCTGGTGAAATCCAGAAGGATCGTGGTGTAGTATTTTGAACTTCCTAGGCTTGCTATGGTATGTGTGATGTCCGGAATTGGATAAGCATCTGAGATGGTCACGGCGTTGAGTTTTTTAAAGTCGACGACCATTCTGTATTTTTTAATTCCGGAAGAATCCATCTTCTTTTCGACGATCCAAATAGGTGAATTGTAAGGACTTTTGGAAGGCCTTATGATTCCATCCTTTAGGAGTTTCTGGATTTGACTTTCAACTTCGGTTCTCATATTGACTGGGTACGGGTGTATTTTTGAATATATCGGTTCAGTCGTTGAGGTTTTTATTTCAGCTCGAACGTTCGTGTCGATTGTTTCATGGTCATTTATAGATCCAAAGAGTTTGTGAAACTTGTTTAGGAGCATAGAAATTTTTTCTCTGGATTCAGTACTTAAATGATTCGCTCCAATTTCCATGCTGTTCACTTGAATTGATTTTTTCCTTTTAGTGGTATTGTTACATTTGGAGAAATTGTAAGTATGTTGTTTTTGCGATCAATGATGGCTTCTAAATGCTTGAGTGTGTCGTCGCCGATAATTCCGTCAAATGATTTTAATCCTGGTAGTATGAAAAAGAGTTTCGTATCATTTTCGAATGGTTGAAATAGTTTCGCCCTGATTTTTCTAGTAATTGTAATATCTCCACCTGCCGAACGGATAGTGAATGGTTGTTCTGTTGATCTTGGATTACGTGCCAATTCGGACTTGATGAAATTTTTGTTTGCTCCAGTGTCTATAAGAAACTTGAGCAATTTACCATCGGTTGTGGCATATTCTATGTAGGGTATGCTCGAGAGGCTGGGAGTATAAAATTTAACTCATCTTCCTCTTCTGGCGGCACTTCTGCTTCATATTCCTCCTCATACGGCTCATATTCATATTTGACCTCTATTGGTTCGTTATATGGCTCATATTCAGGATTTCCAAATTGAAAACCTTTTGTTGCCTCTGTGTTGTATGGTATAAATCGTTGAAGGTTGGATTAGGGCGATTCATATAATTTACTTGTTTTGTTTGTATCGAACGATCTACATCCACCGGAACCGGTGGTTTTGGTTGAGTGGGCCTGCTTGGCGGATCTTCATTAGTTTTTTGCAATATGTTTTTATTCTAATTATATTGATTTTGGTACGGTGGTTGGTAACTTATCGGCCTGTTTTGCTGATAAAAATTTCTTTGCTGTGTTTGGTTGAATACTGGATTTCTTTTTGAAAGCTGGTTTATTGGAGGGGGGATCCTGTTACTTGAATTTTTGTTGTGTATTGGTATGTTTCTGACATTCGTATTTTGGATTTCAAGGCAGGAAGAATATGCCTTTGGTAATGTTTGAAGTTTCTGTATCATAAGCATTGTTGAGAGTTCTCCATTAAGTCCTCTTACAAACACATCGAGGGCGTTGTTACGATGTGTTTCGCTTAGTGCCTCCATTGTTTCTGCACTGTATGATTCAGTTTTGATCTTTGTTGAGTATTAGCGATAACTGATAGTTAACGTTGGCATAAAACTCGTCAATTGTATGATTTTTCTGCGTTAGGCCAGATAGCTGATATACCAATGTTGTTATATCCCTTTTGTCTGCATAGTGGAGAGATAAGCATTTTTCTTATATCTACCCAGCTATTATCGAATATGTTATGCGATATAAGAGGCGAATATTTTGAAGGGTTGCTCTATATATGGGCTTATCCTTCACTATTTCATAGTCGGTTAGTATGCTCTCAACATTATGGATCCATGATATATAATGGGTAGGGTTTCCATCGAATATTTGTAGTTCTTTTACTGCATCTGGTAATTTACTGATGTCTCTTAGCTCTTTTTCAGTTCTAGGACCTTGTAAAGTTGGTTGAACCATTTGTTGTGTTGTATTTATTAAGTTACTATTTATTTCTAGGTTTCCTATTTGTCTCGTTTGTTGGATTATGCTTTGGTTAATGTCGTTATTATTTTTTTCTACGTTCTCTATTTTTCCTTAGAGTTGTTTTATCATTCCCAATTGATCGTTTATTGCTCCGGATATTTCTTTAATTGCCTCCTGTAGTTGTTCTATTGCGGCTTCCATGATTTTCTTAATTGTTACTAGTTTAAATTTTGCTATTTTTAAGCTCAAAAAGATTTTTGGTTGTTTTTTTTTTTTTTATTAAATTTAGAAGTTTGATTTTGGATGAACTCACATTAAGAGTGTGTTGCCTTTTAGCTTAGAGCGTTAATAATTGCAAAACGCCTACTGCGGTACGATTGGTATCACTTGATGATGAAGATTGGATTTTCCAACTCGCTATGTTCCCAAGGTGATAGCGTTCTGTGGTTTATGCTGACTGGTTACTGGATAGGCAACTCGTTATGTTCCCACGGTGATAATGTTCTGTGACTTCCAGGTCCCTGCTCGGGCGCCAGTTAAGAAATTATAACAGAATTTCTTATAAAAAAATATTTTTTAGGACAAATGTCCACTTTATTAAAGTTATTACTAATTTAAAGTAGAAACTTAGAATGTCTTAATTGCTAAATTTAACCTAATTTATAGTCAATAAATGCTTACTGAGCATTTATTGCTTTATGGGAATAATAAAATAAAATTTTCCCAGGTGAATATTTCATATAAAAAATATGCTGAATTAGCGTCTGGTTGAAGGCATGTGTTATATTATGGTGATTTAACTTACATATATGTATTTTATTGTACTTATAAGAAATTATTCTATGAATGGAAATAATTTTAAAGAAATATTGCAATGTATGGCGATATACTTATAACAATATAAATATACTATCTGCACATTAATATAATATAATATTTAAAATTATATTTACTATTTTGTAATTTAATTTGGTCTTGTGTTACGGTAAACTTTTATAAATAGAATCAAATTTTTTCATAGCTCCTTTGAAATAAATGTGTCGTCTTTTTGTAATCCTGAAAAAATTTAAGAAATCCAAAAAGTCTTCTCTTTAAGAAATCCAAAAAGTTGATGATGAAAATTAAGAAAAAATTATAAATCATTTAATAATATATTAAATAATATAAAAGTGCAATTTATGTAATTAATTAGAACTGCCTATTTGCTATTGATTTAAAATTAGGAAACTTGTAAAAGTTATAGATGTGTTTAAAAAGGAATACTCTCTAATTAAAGATCGTTTTTCTTTCCGCGACACTACCAAATGCAAACATTACTTATCTAATAAAAATATATTAATAACTAGGTTACCTGGCAAACGTTATTTAGCCAAATAAATCTCGTCCTATTTTTTTTTAAACTAATATTTTACACATCTAGCTGAATCATTGTTTCATTTTATTTTCTAAATTATAAATATTTTTTAATATTTGCTGAAATGTTAAAAATTAAATAATTAAAAATATCGCCGTAAATGATACACGCATATTTGTTTTTTTATATTTTTTTAATAGTTATGTATATAAATAAATTTTGCGGTTTACCGACTCGTGAACATGCAACATATAATTGCCCATTGGAGAAGCATGCATTTTCAAGATTCAATCCACATACAGTCATAGTCTGCCCTTGAGCTTTATTAATTGTCGTTGTAAAGGCTAACCGTATGGGAAATTGCAAACGTTAGTAGGTAACCCTGCACTTTGGGATGGGAAAAAATCAATTAAAAAACAATTAAAATTGCCCGACATGCTGACCTACATTTTGATTAATGGGTTTAATGTAGGTTATGCTTAATTAGTAGGTTAAGAGTTTGTTTAGGTCGGCTCTTAATTACGAAAATTGTATACTTGATTTAAATACTAGGCGCACATATAAAAGTAGTAAGAAAATATTCTTATATGAAAATAAAAAACAGAAAAAATTTTTTATTTTTAAATCTACAGAGCATCTTTAAAATTGAAAGAAAAAAAAAATTTTGTATTTAAAAACAAAAAGAAAATAAAAAACTTGGTCTTTATAATAGCATGCTTACATAAAAATGTGGTCTCTTCTGAATAGATACATATTTGTGTTTTTGTAATTTAAGAATTTATAGAAGAAAAAAGAAAACGAAAGTAATCAATTAATTGACTGCATGTCGTGTAAGATATTTTTTTATTTTTTAATTAATAAATATTAAAAAAAAAAAAAAAAAAAAAAAAAAAAAAAAATGAATAAAAAGAAAACAAACAGCAAATCAAAAATATGGAACTGGTTAAACTAAAAATGTACTCTTTACTCTTGATATGCATTTATATTTATTTTTTTGTTTTTGTATGGAATAAAAAATAATTCAAAGATAGGTTAAGTGATTTTCGTATTTATTTTGAAAATATAAGATAAAAATAAAACACATTTATTTTTATGTTTGAAATCTTTTATTATTATATTTTTATTTAAATCTAAGTTGAAACATTTTCTTACGATGATCATATGTTAAAATTGCAGAAATAGTGAGACCAACTTTTTCTATACGTCTTTGAAATCTACTTCTATCACGTGTGTATTCTTCTCAATGACCTTCCCGTGCTGATCTGTAAGCATACTCCCATACATGCATAACGTGAATTTCTTGTTTACTGTTGAAGTGAACTTTTTTAGTTTTGTTATTTAAATTCATATCGTGCAAGTATGAAAATTGAAAGTCTTAATCTAACATTTTTTCCTTTAAAAGATACATATATACATTATAACAATTTTTAACAGCACATCTGAAATTGTTGTTTGATAAGTGTATAGGACAATTTGATTTAAAATTATCAATCTTTTGCAATGACGGCAAGTTTCTGCTTAGATCTTCTATTTTAACACTGTCAATGTACTTTTGAAGAAAAAGTTTTTTTTGTTCTCCTTTAACATAAATTTTTTCAGCAGGCTCTAAATAGTGTTTTAATATACATTTTACATCTAAATATTCAACTAAACCGTTATTCCATGTAAGACCGTTTATTTTACTTTCGCAATACTGGTTATTATATTTTATATCGTGATTAAGTTCTTCTGCGGGGTACGGTGCTTTGAAGTGATACACAGTTGGAATTAAACTTCCTTTTTCAAGTATGGCTAACTCTTTTAGGAAATATTGCTTTTCATTTCCTTGTAAAAATTGTAGGTCAACTATGAGAACTTGTTTAACCATGTCGAAGGCTTATTGAAGAATGTTTCATAGAATAACTAAATTTACATTTATATTCCCTTCGGGAAAAGAGCTTTTCATATAAATATAGGTTAGCAGAGTCAGTTTTTAACTAATACAACTATGCTGTTTCACCCGTTTACGATGATGGTGGCGGGTCCATCATGCTGTGGTAAAACCACTTTTATTCATAATTTAATAACACATAAAAAAGAAAATATACAACCACATATTAATAGAATAATTTGGTGTAATCCAGACAAAAATGCCGTTCCAAAATATATTAAAGATGTGGAATATAGTAACACTATTCCAGATTTTAATGATAATCAAAAACCTTTGTTAATTATTATCGATGATATGATGTTAAATTCTCATGATAAGTATGTATGTGATTTATTTACTAGAGGATCTCATCATAGAAATTTATCTGTAATATTTGTAACACAAAATGTTTTTCACCAGGGAAAATTTTCAAGAGATATTTCACTTAACTGTAAATATTTAGTACTTTTCAAAAATCCAAGAGATAAATCGCAGATATTACCTCTAGCTCGCCAAATATACCCCAATCAAATCAAAGCATTTGAAAAAGTATATAATGATGTGACGTCAGTCCCATATGGCTATATATTAATAGATCTTACTCAGGACGTTAATGATATATTTCGATTAAGAAGTGATATATTTGGGAAAGGTTTGTGTTATTGTACGAGAGATCAATTAGAACAATTTGCGGAGGAATATGAAACGTTTGAAAACCAATCGTCATATATTGCACCTATTAAAAGCCTCTAAACCAAAATTCCAGAAAGTAATTATAAAACACTGTGACCCTGAAGTAATAAAAACATTTTGCGAAATCTCTTTAAATATTTTAAAAGGTAATTGTAATCTGAGTAAAAAAGCAACAACCCAATTACGAAAGTATAAAAAAGAATTAAGATCACTCATTTGCTCGAAAAAATCTATAAATAGCAAAAGAAAAATCATTATTCAACGTGGTGGATTTTTACCTACACTTCTTGGTGCACTACTATCAGGGATAATCGGAAATTTTATAAAATGAATAATACAACATTTAATAAAATGATAATTTTAAAACCTGAGATTTATGAGAAAATGAAACAAAATGCGGACGTTGAACTTAATGAGTTGGATAAAAATATGAAAAAAATAATGTTAAATAAACATCTCACGGACACTCAAAAATGGTATTTATACAGACAAAATCTATTTAAAATAAGAAACAGAAAACGAGAACTTCCTAGAAATAAAGAGGAGAATGTAAAAATTACGGAAACAAAAGGTACTCAAACTCGTGCAAAACCAATGTATATAGATACGGAAACTCAATCGGATTTTCCTGAATATAAGAATGTTGGAATACAAGTTGTTCCTGAAGAAGAAGAAGTATATGAAAAAGAAGCTGATGACGAAGTATTTGATGATGAAATTCAAGAAAATATTTTAACAAAAGCATTGTCAGCTGCTTCAGCTGGAGAACGTCTTAGAAAAAGAAAATCAATTAGAAATCAAAATGTACAAATTTTTGAAACTGATACAGGAGACATTATAACTGTTCCTTTAGATAGCCCAAGTCCACCAACGAAAAAAGAAAAAACTATAAATAGCAAAGAGTTGAATAATTCATCAAGACGTGTTTTAAGGTCAGCAGCAGCTAATACGCAAACAGAACTTAATTTTCCAATTCGTAAGAATAAATCCGCAAGCTCATGGACAACATACAAGTAAATAATGAAATTTACGTCACTTTACTCAGTGATTCATCTATGAACTTATTATCCAGAAAATTCATTATCATCTTTTTCAAATAAAATGAATAAATACATGTGTGATTCAAGGTGGAAAGTCGGTATTTCAGAAATGTATGTTAATGATTTCGTTCCAAATGTGTATGGTGAAGAATGGGAAAAAAGTACTCAAATATTTATTAAAGGTATGCAGAACGATATGATAGGAGTTGGAACATCATATATTCCATACATAGAAAAGCAAATGATATGCGACTGGAAAGTTTTTCTACTACCAACACTAATTCAAAATATACGCCCACTTAATAGATTTACAAGAAAAGAAGTTGAACGACAGTTGATATGGGGAATTTTTAATTTTATAAACGATGAATTTCATTATACACAATCAGCAATAGCTGAGGAGCTGCCTAAAAATATAAGTTACACTACAATATGTGTTACTAGGCCTAAAATAGATATAAAAATAAGAGCAAATTATGCTTATACCCTGGAAGGACTTTTGACAACTTGTTTCAATCAAGTATCTTCGAAAGTTACAGATTTTAAAAAATATAAAACACGTGTAATAGAAGCTTTCAAAACTTTTATAGATAGTGTACAATTGATTCCAATTATTAAACCAGATATGTTTTTTATATACACAGATATAATTGAACCGCAAAAAATAGGTGATAAAGATGTAAGGTGTTTAAGATCTGTTAACATACAAAATGCTTTCACTGATACTGTAAAAGAATTCAAGAATATTCAATATTGCAATGTGGAGAAATCATTTAATAACATTTCATTACTTTTATGTGATAAATATGGATACAAAATAAACTTTTCTAATAGTTCAATTCCAACAAAAATTGTATTACATTTTAAAAAAGTATAAATAAAAGCGATTTTACAAAATTATATATTATTTTATTTTATTCATTATGGAGAGAGTATACTATAAGTATTATTTAATTCAATCTGGTAGGGGACTTGATGATATCGGCCCTTTATTACATTCAACCGTATCTTTTCAAAGAGGTCGTGGATTGGGAAGCTTTTTTGGGGGACTTTTTAGATATTTGAAACCATTATTTACTTCAGGCGCTGATATTTAGAAAAAAGAGGTTATTAACTCTGGTATCAATGCTTTATCTGATATTGCATCTGGTGCAAATGTAAAAGAAGTTATGCAAGATCGTAGTAAAGAAATTGTTAAAAATGTACGACGTGGCGCCGTACGAAAACTGAATGAAATGTATGGTTCTGGTAAAAGAAAACGAAAAGCTATAAAAAGACCATTCATTAAGAATTTAAATTATTTTACTTCAAAACGACGCAAAGATAATAACAAAAAGAAGCAAAAAGATATTTTTAATTAATTATGATTGAGTGTATGAAATCTGAGTTGGATATTTTATAAAACCCAACCCATTCAGTCTAGCATTTTACGATCTGAAGAAGTTTCCTGCAATCCTATTGCTTCTTTAGACAACCCTTCAACTATTGAATTTGTTTCACTGGGTCATGGCGATACATATAGAGATTTGTCTTCTACATATTTGAGATTAAAAGTACAGATCTTAAAGAAAGATGGAACTCAATGGAATAAAGATAAAGATAAAAAAACTGATGGAACACCTATACCACAACCAAGTGTAGTTAATAACATTTTACATTCTTTAATAAAACAATGTAATGTTCAATTAAATGGCAAGAATATAACACCATCTGATGGAAATTATCACTATAGAGCTTATATTGAATCATTATTGAATTATGGTACAGATGCCGCTGCAACACATTTAGAATGTGCAGGATGGATTCTAGATAAAGCAAATATAGCAAAATCTGATAATAATGGATCAAAAGAGCGCGAAAAATTGTTTCATAATAGCAGTGTAGTGGAACTTATGGGTAAACTACACGTAGATATGTTTAATCAACCTACTCTACTTATAAATAATGTTGACATTCGTATAGTTTTAACTCTTGAAAAACCAGATTTTTATCTTTTTGCAGACGATTCTGATGAATCACAATTAAAAATTATAGAAGCCACGCTATTTATGAGGCATGTTACCGTTAATCCAAGCGTGCTGTTAGCACATAATGCTGTTCTTGCGAAATCAAATGCTAAATATAATTATAAACGCGTTGAAGTAAAAAGTTTTGCAATTCCAATTAACAGCTCATCAATTTTACTAGACAATGTTTTCATTGGGCAGTTACCAAATACAATAATTTTTTGCATGACAGAAAATGTGGGTTACTCTGGAAAAAGGTCAAAAAACCCATATAATTTTAAGCATTTTGATATTTCACAATTTTTGCTTTATGTAAATGGTGTGCAAATTCCTAACACTGCAATTGAAACTAGTTTCTCAGAGGAGAATAATTGTCATACTCGTGCGTATCACACACTTTTTTCAGGTACCGGAATATATCATAACGATAAAGGTCATCAGATAACAAAATCTATGTTTAGTAATGGATTTTTTATACTAGCTTTTGATTTAACTCCAGATGCATCTGGAAATGAAGTATGTCAAGGTTTACTAAATCAGGGTACAGTTAGAATTGAGGCAAGGCTATCAAAACCACTTACATCTACACTAACTGCTATTGTTTATGGAGAATTTGATGCAAGCATACAAATTGATAAAAATCGAAACATATTTACAAATCTATAAATAGAATACTGAAACATATATTTGAATATTCGACAAGATGTCGTCATCCTGTGCACTTCTGGATGTGAAGTTTTGTTGTGATGATAAAAATACTTTATTTGTAAAAGATCTTTGTTTAGTTGGAATTAAAGAACCTTGTAAAAAATTTGTAAAAGAGTTTACTTACAAATTTCCAACCAAAGAAATTATAAATGAAAATTTTGAAAATTACTCTTTCGGAACTGTACATAATGATCAAATTAATAAAGAATTAAGACAAGTACTAGAAAAATTTGATGTTATTGTAACAAATGAAAAAATAAAAAAGGAGTTTTTAATGAACTACATTAATGAAATTAGTAGAGTGTATGATTTGAGTCAGTTTGAGTCATGAACACTTTAGAAATAACTAGTGTTTTAAAATGTAACAAATTTACAAACAAATATTTTAAGGGAGTTTTTGCTTTAGACAAAATTCCAAATATATTAGAAAAACCAACTTTTTTAATTGTAAACACTGACAAGATAAAAGATCCTGGAACACATTGGTTTGCTCTTTATTTTCCAAAGCATGGTTGCACAGAATATTTTGATTCGTATGGTGGAGTTCCAGATAAACCGGAAATTTTGAAATACTTGAAAAATCAGTGCATAGTTTTTAATAATAGGCAGATACAGGGTATTCTTTCGGATGTATGTGGGCAATACTGTTGCGTTTATGGCTGGTATAGATGTTTTGGTTTAAGTATGAAAACTTTTTTGAACGAGTTTCACAAAGATAATCATATAGAAAACGACAATCTGATTATTAATATGTTTTACAACTTATTTGGAAATTTAAATTTTTCACAATCTTGTGTACCTCAGCAATATAATTAATATTTAAAAACTTTAGTTAAAACGTATTAATGGAAGATCAAAGTTCGAACACAAATTTGATGTTGAGCTATACATATTTTCTCAACAGAAATCAGTCATTAAAAGTTCTTGTTGGTTTTGATACAGAATCTCTTGTAGCAACTTGCATTTTTCACCGTATTGGAAAAAAGCCAGCTATTTTAAAATATCATGATTGGTGTAAGTTCTATCAGCAATTTTATGAAAAGTACTCTAAACAAACAATAAAGAATACAAAATTATGTTTACAATATGGGTTAAAAATTGTTATTGGCCGATGTCTTAGTATCAACAAGGAGGAAGCTGGCATATTTTACAACTTAATTGATTTTCTTCAAGCTGTAATGATACACAATAAAAATGCTGAATCAAATGTACGGGAATATGTTTTTAAATATATCAAAACGTGTCAAGAAAAACATGTTATGAAATTGCATGAAGAAATATATATTCCAATACAACGTTATAGTGTTCAATGCAATTATTCTAGATTGTTTTTTGAAATACCTGTACTACTAGAAAATAAAATTTGTAATATTTTAGTCAAGAACAACAATAAATGAAAATTTGTAAAATTTATTTAATTTATTTAATTTGTTTTTATTATAAAAATAGGTACTTATAAGATACATTTATACAAGTATTTTTATATATTATTTGAGGTTACAAATTATTTCTAAAAAGTTCTGCAAAATAGTCCGGATCGCCTTCTTGGTTATTTATGTCCCAAATTTGTTGCTCCACTATATCTTCATCTAAATCTTGAAACGGTGGTATAAATTCTTCCGTTTCCATTAATTCTTCCTCATCTACAGTGGATGTAATTTCATCAACTTGAATCTCATTTTGTATACTGACTATTGAAGTTTCCTCAGTATATGGAAATGTTGTTGAATCAGGTTCCATTTTTTTTTTTTCTTTTTTTTTCTTAGCAAAATATCTAAGCAAAATTGAATCAAAAATGATTTGTCAGAAAAATTAAATCGCGTTATATACTGTAGAACCCAGTCAAAATTCAAAGTTTTCAGAGTATATATAAATAAAGAAATGTAAGATTGGATTTTTAAAACTAGTTAGATAGTGTAAAAATCATGTCAAGATCTCAAATAGTAAAAGAAATACATAGACCAGTTAGAAAAAGGTATCTTAGAAGGAAAGTGAAACAGAAAGGAGTACATGATACGTGGCAAATTGATCTAGTGGAAATGATTCCTTATGGAAAATTCAACAAAGGTTTTAAATATATGTTAACCGTTATAGATATATTTTCTAAATATGCTTATGCTGAACCAATTAAAACTAAAACTGGTAGTAATGTTTTAAATGCTTTAAAGAAAATTATAAACCGAGCTAAAAATTTACCTAAAAACATTCATTCAGATCAAGGTAAAGAATTTTTCAATTCGATATTCCAAAATTTTGTTGAGAAGAAGGGTATTAATCACTATCATACTTACTCTGAAATGAAAGCATCTATTGTAGAACGCTTTAATCGAACTTTGAAAAATTTAATGTGGAAAACATTTAGTTTACAAGGAAACTACAAATGGATTAATACATTGCAATCTTTATTAAACACCTATAATTCCACTAAACATAGAACAACTAAATTACCCCCTGAAAAAATTTCTAAGAAAAACGAAAAATTTATTTTAAAAAATGTTTACATGCAACCTAAAATTTCTGTAAAAGCTAAATATAAAGTTGGAGACTATGTTAGAATAAGTAAATACAAAAAAACTTTTGAAAAAGGTTATCAACCGAACTGGTCTACTGAAATTTTTAAAATTATCAAAGTAAACAGTACATATCCGATCACATATCAGTTGATTGATTATAAAAATGATTCAATAATTGGTGGATTTTATGAGAAGGAACACACATCTGTTAAACACCCACATGTATATCTTGTCGAGAAAATTTTAAAGAAAAAAGGCAAGAAAGTTTTTGTTAAATGGCTTGGGTTTGACGAAAAACATAACACATGGATAAATTCAAAAAATATTGTTTAATATTAAACAGTAAAATAAAAACTTTAATAAAGATCTGAAAAACTTGATAACATCTGAAAATAAAATAAAATCCTAACATCTGAAAAATGAAAATAAATTTAAAACAGTACAAAATTTATTTAAAATAAAATTTTTTATTGAACAAATTCTTTATATAAAATTCTTATTGTATACAAATTCTATAACATAAAAGCTTAAAGTATAATTATTATTGTTTTGTGGCGAATTCAAAATCACCACGCTCTTCTTTTAAAACTAATTCATTTTCCTCGTTTATGAGGAAATAATTGTTTTTTTCGATTTCTTCTCGGAAATCATTATCTTCAAATACCGCAACTTTTTGTTGCGGTATAAATATAATATTATTTAGGGTCTCGAAGATCCATTTTTCACCGTAAACGGTGTTAATTTTTTTAATTTTTTGTAATTTATAGAGCCTACTTGGCTCCATATCTTTAACCTTTAAAAATTTTTTTAAAGGTTTTTTTTTTTTTTGAATTAAATAATTCCACCAGTTTTCTTTTTTTGGTGGAATTTGATGTTGACTGCTGGTACACAAAATGCTGTGCCAGCAAATGTTCGATTTGTTCTGGTTGCTGATAAAATGCTGAATGCTGATGTTGTTGTTGTTGCTCTTGTTGATGATGTTGCTGTTGCTGTTGTTGTTGTTGTTGTTGTTGGTGCTGGTCATGATAAACTGACATTTTAGTCATCTTCTTCTTTTTTAAAGGAATTTGAGGCTGAATGGTTACATCATCCAACACGTAAACCTTGTCAAATTCCTGTGCCATTCTGCTTGTTTCAAATTAAACTGATATTTTTATAAAAATCTTGATGTATTTATATATAAATTTCGAGTAAAATATTAAAACATAACAAAACTTTAGAACTCTTGCAAATATTTTCTAAGTTGAAAGGGTAAAATCTATAAATATGTCAGTTGATTACAATGTTGCTAATATTTTATGCAGAAAAAGCGTAATTTATTAAATTGCCGTTTGATTACAATGTTGTAATACTGTTTTCTATTTGAAATACGTATAAGATGAGAATCTAATTTTTAATGAAATATAATTTATTATAGTGCCATTTGATTACAATTTATATCTCTATGATAAGTTTTAAATTAAATTGTAGTATGAAAATTACAATGTTGCATAGAATTTTCTATTTAAATCTTAAGATAGGATTTAATTGGGGTTCTAATTAAAACTACTAAAATTTATTAAAGCGTCATTTTAATTTAAAAGAATGACTTTGTATTTGAAAATTTAATATTATTCTGTTATTCAAACATTTAACATCTGAAATTCGTATAAAGAAAATGTCGAAAAAAATTATTTTACAAAGATTTCTTACCGAAACTATAACGCCTTATATAATAGAAAGTGAGAATTCGACATTTGTTAAACGGTTTAATATGAATGGTCGTAAAATAAAATTTGTAATTAAATCCGTACCTGAAAATAGAGAACCAATTAGTTGGATTAAGGATGCTATACATCAAATAATCAGGATTGCAGTCGAAGATGTGAATTCCACTGATAAGATTGGGTTAACATTTTGTGGAGAGAGCTTTGAACATCAAGGTCCTGCGTATCTCAGTTTTAGATCCGCTCACGAACTTAAATTTAGCGACGTTTGGGATGTAATTTCTAATGTTTTTCAAAGTAATTCTGAAGGTAGTTATTTATAATGCATTTTTAGTTTTATTTTTTATAAAATATTTTTATTTTACATCTATAGGCTTAAGTACAGACACATTTTGTTTAACAGTAACCCGTGTTAGATTACCCACCGGTAGAGGCAGAAATAATAAATATTCAAATTATAAAGAGGAATGCTTAAAAAGGAAAGGAATAATAACAATAAAAAACAGCGATAATTTATGTCTACCACGTGCACTTGTGGTTTCAATAGCTAAAATTGAAAAATTTATTGAATATGAAAAAATTCGAAAAGATATAGGAAAACTTCAAACTTTAACAGCTTTAAAATTATTAAAAACATCAAAAATAACAATTCCATCTGAAGGTTGCGGAATTCATGAATTGAATCAATTTCAAAAATTTTTACATAAACACAAAATTATTGTATATAAATATGGAACAAGGGGTGCAGAAGTAATATTTGAAGGATTTAATAACGGAAAAAAAGGTGTTCGAAAAGTTGTCCTTGCTGTCAAAACTCACCAGCTTGTTCAATTAATGTTAAAAATATTTTATGTTTGCAGTGCAATCGCACATTTCGTGGTCAGTCATGTTTTGAAAATCATAAGGCTTCCAGTTCAAAAAATAGAAGCATCTGTGAAGAAATTAGGAAATGCAAATCTTGTTTTAAAGTTCATAAAAGTTGTAGGACTCATATATGTGGAGAATATTTTTGTAAAATTTGCGATAATCATGTTCCTGAAAACCATAAATGCTTCATTCAGCAAGACAAAAAAAAAGTAAATTTTGAAAATTGCATTTACGTATTTTATGATTTAGAAACAAGACAAGAAGAAATTAACTCTACAAAAATAAAAGAACATGTTCCAAGTTTATGTGTGGCTCAATTGAGATGCTTTAAATGTATAAACATTGACTCTCTATACTTCTGTGGAAAATGTAAATTAAGAGAAAGAATTTTTAAAACGAAAAATGTGATAGACGATTTCATGGAATTTATTTTTAAATTAAGAAAGGAATTCAAAAAGATTGTCATAATTGCTCATAATGGACAAGCGTTTGACCATCAGTTTATTCTGAATTATATTCTCAATAAAACTGTACTTGAACCAAAGTTAATTATGCGAGGTACAAAAATTATTGTTATGATAATTGATAATATTAAATTTATTGATTCTATGAACTACTTTCCTATGGCCTTGGCAAAATTACCAAAAGCTTTCAATTTATCGATCAATTTGAAAAAGGGTTATTTTCCACATCTATTTAATAAATTGGAAAATGAAAATTACATTGGCTCACTTCCAGAAATTAAATACTATAACCCTAATACAATGAAAGCAAATGAGCGTAATGAATTTTTAATGTGGTATGAACAAAATAGAAACTCAGAATTTAATATGGAAAAAGAAATTTTAGAATACTGTAAAAATGATGTTGAAATTCTAACTAAAGCATGTCTGGTTTTTAGAATTTTTTTTTTAGAAGAATGTAATGTGGAACCGTTTTTAGAAGCAACAACAATAGCTTCCGCCTGTAATCTTGTATATAGAAGAAACTTTCTCAAATCGAATACTATAGGCATTATACCAAGAAAAGGATATAGGATGGTAGACAATCAATCAAAAATTGCCTTGCAATGGCTTCTTTGGGAAAAAGATTTGAGAAAAATTGATTTGAAATGTGCATTTAATGGAAAAGAAAAGCAAATTGGAAATGTTAGGGTCGATGGATTTTGCGAAGAGACTAAAGAAATATTTGAATTTTATGGTTGCTATTATCATGGACATCCAAAATGTTTAACAAATCAAAGGGATATACCATTACATGATAACTCTGGCGATACTTTGAATCTACGATATGAAAAAACATTAATGAGATCAGAGTTTATAAAATCATATGGATATAAAGTTATTGAGATGTGGGAATGTGAATTTCGGGAGCTAATGAGGCACAATGAAAATATGAGATATTTAGAAAACCATTCATTAATTAATTTAGTTCCTTTAAATCCACGTGATGCATTTTATGGCGGAAGAACGGGAAATACTTACACATATTACAAATGTAAACAAGGAGAAAAAATTAAGTACATAGATGTATGTTCCTTATACCCATATATTTGTAAACGAGGGAATTTTCCCATAAACCATCCTAAGATTTATGTTGGAGAAGATGCCTGCTCCAAGATAAACATAATGACTATTGATGGTATTATTAAATGTAAAATCTTACCACCAACAAATCTATTACACCCCGTGTTACCTGTCAAACAAAATAATAAATTGATGTTCTCACTATGTAGCACTTGTAGTGAACACAAATATCAAGGAAAATACTGTGAACATACAGACGATGAAAGAGCATTAGTAGGAACTTGGGTAACTGATGAAATTAAAAAAGCAATTGAAAAAGGGTATAAACTTTTAAATATTTATGAAGTTTGGGAATACGAAACAGTAAAATATGACAATTGCAATGGTATTGATGGCTTATTCACTAAAATGATGAACAAATTTATAAAGATTAAACAAGAAGCTTCTGGATGGCCAATAAAATGTCAAACTCAAAAAGAAAAGGAAGAATATATTGATAGTTTTTTTGAAAAGGAAGATATTAAATTAGAATACGATAAAGTAGTTAATAACCCTGGTTTAAAATCTTTTGCTAAAATTATTTTAAACTCATTCTGGGGAAAATTTGGGCAAAGGGAAAATCAACAACAAACCACCATTATAAATCAACCTTTTAAACTTTACGAGTTAATAACAAACCCCTCTGTAGAAGTATGTCACATATTTTCAGTAAATGAAGAAAACATAGTGGTTAGCTGGAAATATAAAGAAGAAGCAGTAATTTCTTTATCTACTGTCAATGTAAGTATCGCTGCTTATACAACAACACATGCTCGTCTTCAACTTTACAGTTATTTAGAGAAGCTGGATAGTAGAGTATTATATTACGACACCGATTCAGTCTTGTATATTAGCCGAGAAGGAGAATATGAACCACAAATAGGCGAATTTATAGGAGACATGACTGATGAGTTAGAAAGTTATGGTATAGGAAGTTATATTACAGAATTTGTAAGTGGTGGTCCCAAGAACTACGCCTACAAAATTTACTGTACAAAAGATAATACAGAAAAAATTGTTTGTAAAGTTAAAGGATTCTCTCTTAGTTATGAAGCTTCTCTAAAAATTAATTTCAATAGCATAAAGGAAGCAGTTTTAAATTCATTGAATAATACAGACACATACGTCATTTCAGAAAATATTCGTCGAAATAAAAATCATGATGTACTTACGATTCCCGAAATAAAAAAATATCAACCAAAATCGGAAAAACGAAAATTTAATGAATATTGGTTATTATGGTTAATAGTTCTTTACCGTATGGATATAACAGAAAAAAAGCACATATTGATAAGTAAATCAAAATTAGACATTATTTACATATATATACTAAGTTCTATACTTTCGATTTCTTTTATGATCATTACATTTTTTAAAATCTTAATAAATTCACAATAAATTCTTAACATAAACTCGTTATTATTTGTATATTATAATTTTTTAAAATCAGGAACTATACTATCATAGAATCATTCAACTTTTACATTATATTCTTTTTATATCAATTCCTTGCTTTGACTAGATAACTAGTGATTTGTATACTCGTATATTAATTTAACAAAAAACAAGTCTTAATTTTTTTTTTCTTTTTTTAGTTTAAAACTAGAACTCTTTGAATTATTTTTTATTCCATACAAAAACAAAAAAATAAATATAAATGCATATCAAGAGTAAAGAGTACATTTTTAGTTTAACCAGTTCCATATTTTTGATTTGCTGTTTGTTTTCTTTTTATTCATATTTTTTTTTTTTTTTTTTTTTTTTTTTTTTTTTTTTTTAATATTTATTAATTAAAAAATAAAAAAATAACTTACACGACATGCAGTCAATTAATTGATTACTTTCGTTTTCTTTTTTCTTCTATAAATTCTTAAATTACAAAAACACAAATATGTATCTATTCAGAAGAGACCACATTTTTATGTAAGCATGCTATTATAAAGACCAAGTTTTTTATTTTCTTTTTGTTTTTAAATGCAAAATTTTTTTTTTCTTTCAATTTTAAAGATGCTCTGTAGATTTAAAAATAAAAAATTTTTTCTGTTTTTTATTTTCATATAAGAATATTTTCTTACTACTTTTATATGTGCGCCTAGTATTTAAATCAAGTATACAATTTTCTTAATTAAGAGCCGACCTAAACAAACTCTTAACCTACTAATTAAGCATAACCTACATTAAACCCATTAATCAAAATGTAGGTCAGCATGTCGGGCAATTTTAATTGTTTTTTAATTGATTTTTTCCCATCCCAAAGTGCAGGGTTACCTACTAACGTTTAAATTGTATTGATGAATTAGATGGTATAATTGGAATCCTTGGTAATAACACATTTTCTCAAAATTTTCCCAACATTTTTTTGATAACTAATCTGGTACCATTGCATATCATTGGGGGTTGATATTATGTAATAAAATTATTATAGATCCAATTTTTAATCCTAAATAATGTGGTGATATACCTAGTACGCCCAATGAATTTAAAAATTCAGTTGGATAATTAACTCCTTCATTTTCATCGAAGACAGTATCAATTGATTTAAATGTAAACAATTGTGTATTAATCATATCAATATTTTTTCTGCTAAAATAGCTCGTTCGCTTAACCATTGATGGTGTGAATAATTGACTTCAATATTTGGAAAAACTTTTTGTATGAGTTCATTTTGTGTAGATACAATATTATAAAAATTTTGTCATAATTTGATATTTTGAATGTTTGGATTTATTAGCATTTTTCCATCACCATTTTCGAGTAATTGTTTTGAAAACTCTTCTGTTGTTGGATAATTTTGTATTTGAACACGCATATTTTTTGTTAATTTGAATATAACTGGAAACCTTTTGAAAATATTTCTATACAGACTTAATAGGGTAGTCATGGCCGGTTAGATTGGAGCGTTTTATGGTGATTAGATGATCAGGAAATTGTGTTTGGTATAAAAAACACTTAAAAGTTGTATGGCAGCTATGACTTTCTGCGAACCTCTTGAAAATACATATATACAGAATCAATAGAGTAGTCATGGCCCGTTAGCTTGGAGCGTTTTGTTGAGATTGGAGGATCAGAATATAGTTTTTGGTATAAAAAACACTTGAAATTGCATGGCAATTATGACTTTCTGTGAACCTTTTGAAAATACTTATATAAAAAATAAATAGGGTTGTTATTGGCTGGTTATATTGAACCGTTTTGTGTTGATTTGTGTTGAAGTTGTATGGCAGCTATGACTTTCTGTGAACCTTTTGAAAATACTTATATACAGAATCAGTAGGATAGTCATGACCGGTTATCTTGGAGCGTTTTGTGGTGATTAGAGGTTCAGAAGATAGTTCTTGATATAAAAAACACTTAAAGTTATATGGCAGCTATGACTTCCTGTGAACCTTTTGAAAATACTTATATCACAGATACTTATATATATGACAATAGGGTATATGATACTTATATATACTTCTATATATGACATATGATGCTTATATATATAATTTTTATACTAGGTTTCTTTAGGTATATTCTAAATACATTCCGGTTAGTTACGGTTAGTATGGAACGTTACACGAAGGAACAACGTGTTTTTGTTATTACAACATTTTTTGAAAATGGTAAAAGTTTTCAAGATGTAATTAGGAAATTTCGAACAAAATTTGGTAGAGAAAATGCTCCAACAAATCGTGCCATCAAGCTGATGGTAGATCCTAGAAACTGGATCTGTTCTTCATAACAGAGGCAACATTTATCAACGTAGTGGCCGTTCAACCGAGAATGTAGCAGCTGTGAGCAGAAGTGTTGAAGAAGATCCAAAAACTTCCATTCGTGATCGTTCGCAGCAATTAAACATCAAACCATCCACATTATTCAACATTTTGCATCGTGATCTCCATTTAAAGGCTTATAAGATCCAGCTGACGCAAGAATTAAAACCAACTGACCATGCATTACCTCGGCAATTCGTTTCTTGGGCAATCGAAAAACAAGAAGAAAATGAGAATTTTTTTAACAAAATAATCTTCACCGACGAAGCTCATTTCCAGCTCAATAGCTACGTCAATAAACAGAGTTGCCGCATTTGGGGTGAAGGGAATCCAAGGGTTATCTTACAGCAACCAGTACATCCACAAAAAGTTACGGTTTGGTGTGGTTTGTGGTCAGGAGAAATTATCGGACCATATTTTTTTGAAAACGCAAATGGAAATGCGATTACGGTCAATGGAAATCGCTACAGGGAGATGATCCGAAGCTTTTTGTGGCGGGAAATTGATGATTTGGACGTAAAGAATATGTGGTTTCAACAAGACGGTGCCACTTGCCACACAGCAAGAGAAACAATGGATCCTTTTAAGGATAAGTTCGAAGATCGCATTATTTCTCGTAGAGCAGGAGTGATGTGGCCACCAAGATCGTACGATTTGACACCGTTGGATTTTTTTTTGTGGGGTTTTGTGAAATCGAAAGTGTACAGCAATAACAATTCCCACAACAATTCAAGAGCTTAAAAACAACATTATCGAGCAGATTTCAACCATTGAGAACAGTTTATTGAACAACGTGATTCAGAATTTTGGTAAAAGATTGGAAGCCTGCCGAAGTAGTAGAGGGGGCCACTTGGCCGACATAATTTTTCATTATTAACCGGAACCTATTTGTAATAAATTAAAATAATAATATATTTAATATTTCAAAAAAAAGTCTTTTTTTATTAAAATTAAAATAATACCTCAATTTTGAACACCCTTATGACAATGACAATACTTATATATATGACAATAGGGTAGTCATGACCGGTTAGCTTGAAGCGTTTTGTAGTGATTAGAAGATCAGAAAATAGGTGTTGGTATAAAAACCACTTGAAGTTGTACGGCAACTATGAATCTAGCGCCACCTACAAAAATAAAAAAAATCATCCGGAGCACCAAATGAACATACGTTGTAAATATGAATTTAATATGAGGATTGGTTTAAACATGATGCGGTTTCAAACACATCAACGATTTTATATATTAAAATTATTAGTCAAATAGTTGCAACAATTAAAAATATTAACTAAATACGATATCATTTGAAAAATTTTATCTTTTCATAGAAATCTTATTGTAGTAATAAAAGTATAATATTTTTTTTCTTTTTAGTTCAATCAAGACTTATACTCATCATCTGGTGTTCCCCTTGCAACCTCATCTAGTGCATCTGGTAGTTCCAATTCACCATGTAGCCCAATTTTGTCGTCAAACATCACAACAAATGTTGCTGTAATTACAGCTGCAACAACACATAATATACCGACAATTTCTACTACAATACCAGTGTTGTCCTTAGGAAGTACTGATGAGGATAATGGTAACAATAGCTCAGTACATAATCGTACAGTACAAGCCAAAGAAGAAGGTATTAGCACAGTTAGAAGTGATAATGATGGTAAGTTGATATATTTGATATCAGTCGCTCATTGAACAATTTTTCTATAACTTGCAAATAAATATTCAAAATATTGAAAAAAATTGTTCAATTGTTGACTCCTATATGTTTTTAACTTGATAATACAAACTTTGTTTAATTTTTCGACTTACATAAGTTGTTAAGCTTGCTATAAAAATTTTACTTTAATATTTATTTTGTATTATCTGTATTCTTCTAAAATTTATTATATTACCACCGCATTGTAACATATTTTTTTAGTTAAGTACATTTGGTATAATGACTTTTAGAAAATTCTTAATAGCAATATTTTTTGAAAGAAAAAAGTATCGTATATTGAATATTGATATACATAGTATTACTAGTAATATCTATAATTATAATTTAGTAGTTTTCAGCCACACACCACGTATTATGAATTCCGTTTCAAGCTTTGAACATTAGTAACTACATATATTTTACGATTTTTCTACTATAAAACCAATACGTAATATTAATAATAAAACATAAAAAACAACACATTTCATATTTACATTACAGTAATATGGTGCCTACGATAATCGGTAGTTGTAAAAAAACGTACACAACAGAATAACAAAAAAAACCCAAAATTATAAGAAACATTCTCACTTACTCTCTTTAAAATTGTGTATTTTTTTTTTCTCTCGAGTCGACTCGACATCAACGGCTGAACTATTCTTTGGCTATATGTAAGAAATGTAGTATGTACTTTAACTTATGCATGTATATATAAAGAAAAAAATTTAAAAATTGATAGAAATCATCATTTATCACAATATGTATTGAAATTTTAAATAATGATGAATGATATTGATCTGATATTAATAATCAATATGTATCTAAGTATGTACTTATATATGACCAGACGGAAGAGTTTCTTTAAAATTCAAATGTATAATTGTTTTGGTTTTGTACTTTTCTATTAAATTGTTGCATTTATGTGTGAATGTTTGTATATTATTTGAAGCGATTATAGAAAACTTTTCTAATTGTATTCTTTTTTGAATTCAATTTCTTCTCATATACTTAAAGTTGAGTATACAGCAGTTCTTATAACCAAAATTAAATTTGAATAATTTTTTATTTTTAAATATTTTGTATGTCAATTTTATACAGGGTTACCATTTGTACAATTGAGGTAATATTTGTACGGTTTTCTCGCCCTCTATACCATGTAACATGTACAATCTTAATCAAGGATTGTGCGACAAATACCTATAGGGTCTTTTTAGATTTTAAATTTTTCACATAAGGACAAGGTAAAACGAACAACGGCAATATTGTTACAGACAACGTTGCTCATTAAAAAAATATAACTGTATTTTGCTCCAACCTTTGATTGTGCATTTTCCTAATGTTTTACGGATACCTATTCTGTTTTCACCACGTCCCTTAAAATATTTATTTCGAACTCTATAAATAAATAGACATAATAGTCCTCAATCACAATACCAAATAATCTAAATTCTAAATATACGTACACCAACTAAAGGCTCTTTATACAATTTAATTCTATTTTGGCGTTATTTTAAAATTAATTTCAGTTAGTGTTTTGACGAATTTGGTTTTGCTTTCTGAATTTTTACGGATAGTATTTTTTCCATAAATTCTATTTTTCTAAACTGCAACTGTCTATTATATGAATTTGGATTCAACATAGAATTTGACTACATATTACATATACATGACTACAACAGGGGCCCCTAGTCTAAATATAATAAATTCATATCATTAGTTTGTTTTGTTTAAAAAAAAAAGTAAAAACAATTATATTATAACCATTAACCATACTATTTGGATTCCAATTCTATTCATATTTATTTGTTAAATGCAATCTCTTAGAATGTTAAAATCAAAGTATATCTATTACAATAAGTAGTTGCAATAACCACGTGACTACAAAATTGTTTTGCTAGCCCATATATAAGGTATCCCAAAAATTTACTAAAATTGTGGATATTTTATTTTTTTATTTTTAGTCTTTATAATAATAATTCTTTATTCTCTTCATATTTGTTAACATATAATTCATTAGATTTTTTTGTTAATACATAAATAAATTTAAGAAAATACAATATTTAATAATACTTAAAACTATATTTATACATGCAATTCATAAAGAGAATAGGAACACTTTATATAAATAAGTTACAGTGTTAAGTGCCACATAATTATGTAGCTATTCATAAATTAGATTAGTTGGAGTGACTAAAATTATATCTCCTTCCATATATATATCATAATCAAACAAAATAAAATAAAATAAAAAATTGCATTTCTAAGTAAAGTAAGAATTAAAAATAAAAATTTTAATATTATAGAGAAAACCTATCAATTATGTATGAATGCTGAAAATTGTAGCAAAATGGTAAAAAGGTGAAAAAGATTATTTACATTTGGCAAAAAAAATCAAAAATGATTACAAAAGATGCATCGGAGCTATGCAGAAGAACATTCATTTAGTACATCTAATGAGCTGAGATTAAAGCTCTAAGCAAGATCTCAATTTCTTCATGCCTCATATTTAACAACCATAGTTTTAATTTCTTTAAGAAGATCTTTTTGTTGTGGATAGTTTTTATTGACAACGGAATTTTGTTGAATAATCTACATGAAACAACGGAATATGGGTTCCGATAACTTATAGTTCTAAAAGTAGGATGATTAACTGTTCTATGATAATTTGATCTAAGATTGTATTGATTATTGATTACGTTTATACGTAAATTTTGTTCTATATGATTGCGTGAAATCTTATCGTATTAAAATAGTACAAATATCTGATCGGTAAAATTTTTAATTGATGGAAGGCTGCGGTGCCTCCGATCCTTGTTACATATTTTTCTGGCCACATATTTCTGTAGGACATGTAATGGCTTTAATTTATTTTGGTATGCACTACCCCAACAACACATACCATATTGTAATTTAGAATACAATAAATTTTAGTATTAGGTAACAAAGTTTACGTAAATTATAAAATCTATTGGGGTCTTAAATAATTTATTAGGTAACGTGTATGATTAAGCCAATTTAAATTTTGATCGATAATTATTCCTAAGTATTTCAATTCGTTAACTGGCTCAATAGCAAAGCTATCAGGTGAGCAACTATTGTTTTCTTGATATAGTCTAGCTATTGTGTTGCCAGTGGCGCTGCCCAGCTTGAATTTGGTGCAATTTCCAGCATAACATCTTATTTGCATAAGCAAACATTGTTGTTTAGTTAAAATGAAGTGCAATAGTTTAGTCTTTTTGCTCACAATTTAAAGAATTGTCAGAGATTTAAAGGACTGTCAGAATTATACGCCCAAAGTTTTGTTTAGAAATAGAATTGAAGTAGATCAGAAACAAGATGGGTCCAAGAACTGTGCCTTGCGGAACACCAATTGTTATGTATCGAGGTTCCCTTATTTTATCTTTTATTTTAACCCTTTGTATTCTCTTACCTAGATATGATTTGAAACAATTCGACATGATTTATCTAAAACCGGCGTTATAAAGTTTACGTAATAGAATTTTATAATTAACTATTTCAAAGGCCTTAGTCACATCTACCCCGCGATATTTCTTTTCATCTGGACCTTTATTTATATTCGAATAGAATTCTATTAAAGCATCTTCAGTCAAAACTTCTGCTTTGAACCCATATTGCTTTCGACTAAAAAACTCATTCTTGTTTAGAAATTTAAGTACTCTTATTTTAATAGCTTTTTTGAATATTTTATTCACGGTTGGCAGCAATGAAATCGGTCTGTAGTTAGAAACAGATCTTGAATCACCGTTTTTAAATATAGCAACAACAATTGACAATTTTAGTGTTTCTGGAAACTTACCACATAGTATACTTTTGTTGAACAAAAAAGCAAGAACATCAGTCACATTATAACAAATAGATTTTAAAAGTTTTTTTGAAATAATGTCTGAGCCACATGAGTTTGAATTCTTAAGGGATTTTATAATTTTTACTACCCAAGCCGTACATGGCTCAAAAACAAAACTACTACTAATAAAATTATCATTAATAAGATTTAAATCACAAATATTACTACAATGTAGATCATTACATTGAACAGAAGAGATTCTCCCCTATTGAACTAAAGTAATCGTTAAATTTATTAGCAATAATTACAATTGTCAGTAATTAACACATTTTCGTTAGAAGAAATTACAATGTCTTCATACTTATTATTTTTTATAAAACTATTGACAACTACCCACTCTTTTTTTATGTTACCACTACATTTCGTAAATTCATTTTTGAAAAATTTATTCCGAGAAGCAGAGATTTTGTTAGCAAGTATTTTAGAGTAAGTTCTATAGTATGTTTGAAGTCTAATGTTATTAGAGTGCTTATATCATTTTCTCCTTAATTTATATTATTTATGAACTTTAGTAATTAATGAATCATCCATCTAAAATTTTTAGACGTATATTCACTTTTTTTGGTTATTATTGTGGTGTACTCATTGTGGACCACAATACCACTTACTGTGGTGCATTCATTAATATAAGTTGACAGTGTCTAGAGAATGTTATCATAAGCTATATTTAGATAATTTTCTGTATAAACTTCATCCCAATTTTCATAAAATAATTTCTCATTTAAAACATCATAATTGATTTTAGTCCTAGCTGGCAATTGAACATATTTATTTACTTTATTACATTCAATATTTTTGAATAGTATCCCAGTCATGCAATGATCTGTGATATTCATATGTAAATTTACAGTAAAATATGAGTTGTTTAACTTATTATTAAGTCGACAAAACAAATGATCAATACAGGTTCCAGAATTTGTCTAGTAGGCTCATTAAGATAAGAACAGAAAATCCAACCATAATTTGCCATTAACGTTAAATAATGATGAGTACATTCATCTGATTTCAAAATATCCAGATTCAAAATATTACTACTAAATTAATTGATTACTATTAACTATTATTACTATTAAATTAGTTGATTTTTCACTTAAAAGTAAAGTGTTTATCTCATTAAAAAATACACAGATTAGTTCCATATCTAATATATAAAGCAGAAATTCTGTTTGTTTGTTTGTTTGTGCCCTTTTCACGTAAAAACCAGCAGTCCGATTGCAACCAAATTTTGCAGGAACATTTCTACGACCCCGGAAAGTGTTATAGGCTATATGGTATTTTGGTTCATTAACCCATTGCGGCCCGAGAGCCATTTAAAGCTTTTTCGTTTTTTTGTTGTCCTGCCTAAACGGTTCGATCGATTGAGTTAAAAATTTGTACAAATGTTTTCTTTAGCTTTCGACGGGTGCCGAAGAAATTTGGATACAATATGTTACCCGGATTCGGCCCGGCGGGCTTCCAAAAAAATGTTTGTTTCCGATTTATGTCCAATTTTGTATGATAGTTTCATGGTTCGAAAAAAAGCCTGTGACAAATTTTTATGAAGTTCCGTTTACCTGTTTGGGCAGGAGAGCCGAACGAAGTTCATTAAATTTTTCTGTTGTCCTGCTTAAACGGTTTGATCAATTTAGTTGAAAATTTACAATAGTGTAGCTCTTTGCCACAGGAGCTCACTGAGTTGACTTGGTTACGATCCATGAACCCGTTTTGGCACTAGGGGTCAGTGAAGTTTTGTAATTTAATAAGTTGTCGCACTTAAACCGTTCGACCAATTGAGTTAAAAATTTATCAAAGTGTAGCTCTTTACAACAGGAGCTTACTGAGTTGATTTGGGTACGATTCATTAATCCGTTTCGGCACCAGGGCTCAATAAAATTTTTTAATTTCTTTGTTGTCGCACTTGAACGGTTTTACCAATTGAGTTGAAAATTTACAAAAGGGTAGGTCTTTATAACAAAAGCTTTCTGAGTTGGTTTGGTTACGATACATTAACCCATCAGGCTTCAGGCCATGAAATTCTCATTTTTTGTTATTGTGCTTAAACGATTTGACCCATTGAAAATTTGTACAAGTATTGCATTTTGGCAGACAAACTCATTCAATAAATTTAGTTGTGATACATTAACACATTTCGACACGATAGACTGTCAAAAAAAAATTTTGTTTCTAATTTCTGTCTAATTTGGCAGGATGAATTTATGGTTCTAAATTAAGCCTGTGACAAAATGTTTGTTAACGCTTGCTAATCCATTTCCGCACGAGCATTTATTAATAATATTTTGCCTGTTTTGTTATTATTATGAAAAAGATATTTCCAGCACTCTTTACTTTTATTTATACTGTTTCTAATATTCCATAAAAACTTTTCAACGCAAATTTCTAATATAGAACAGCACTGATTAAAGTAACCTTATTAAGTATCTTAAGAATACTGTGTTTAAGTCTTAACAACATAACAATTTCGGCCGTTGTTAAAAAACAATCTTCTACATTAGACAATCATCATGTAATCATTCAGAAATGCATTACTTACATGTGGTCTTTACATGTGGTTTATCTATATGAGATGCATGTGTATAACATGTTTCCCATAAAATATAATTGAAATATGTACATATGGTATGTATAATATCCGTATATTTAAAAATAGTATAAACTTAATCAATTAAATTAGAAAACATATTCACATTTCTGTACATCATTTAATCAAAAATGAGTACATACATATTTAAAGAACAGTAAACCTTACATTCTTATCCATATACTATTTTTACACATATTTTTAGCCAATCAATTTGAAAACATAATTAGAAAAACTAAAGGTAAAAAAATGCTGGTTGATTTATAAAGGTAAAAAACAATCATGTATTTTTTATATTGAAAATATGTTAAACAGAACCTGAAATGTACGCATTTAAAAAGAAGTTTTTTCAAAATTTGAAGAGCTGTCGGTGCTGTAGGATCTCCAACGGTGAGGGTACATAAAAAAGTTGCTCTACAACATTACTGTTTTAAGAGACCTACGCATAGTTAATATTTCATTGCTCTTTATTAAACAGTATATAAGTTTTAACAGACGGAGGGACAGAGCGAACTTAATAAAAATTTTTTCAAAATGTGCTTAAAAGGATAATTCAACAAAACATGAAGTGACATTACTTACAAAAAAAAAAATTGATTACATTATGGTCTTTTATAATTTAAATACGATTTTATGTTTCCGTATTAAAGAATATTAACGAATATATAAGTTTTGTAAACAGACGGAGGGGCAGAGCGAACCTAATAGCAAATTTTTCAAAATGTGCTTAAAAGGATAATTCACAAAAAGATAAAGTGTCATTACTTATGAAAAAAAATATACTACATTATGGTCATAGTTGAAATGCGATTTTATGTAGAAGAATTGTCTCTAATTCTTGGCTATGTTTATTCAATTTAACTAAATCTAATAAAAAATAGAATATTAACTACCAGCATCTGTAAATGCATAATAATAAGTTAACTATATTAATTGAATTATATTAACCCAGAAACAAAAGTTAATAGTTTTTATTTCATAAAGCCAATAAATTACTCCGGGCAACGCCGGGTACTCTGCTAGTCTAATAAATAAGGAAGAAATTCTGTTTGTTTGTTTGTGCCCTTTTCACGTAAAAACCACCAGTCCGATTGCAACCAAATTTTGCAGAAACGTTCCTACGACCCCGGAAAGTGTTATAGGCTATATCGCGTTTCGGTTCATCAACCCATTGCGGCCCGAGAGCCATTTAAAGCCGTTTTTTCGTTGTCCTGCCTAAACGGTTCGATCGATTAAGTTGAAAATTTTGGACAAATATTCTTCTTATCATTGGACGGGTACCGAAGAAATTTAGATTCAATATGTTACCCGGATTCGGCCCGGCGGGCAATTTTTTGTTTCCGATTTATGTCCAATTTTGTATGGTGGTTTTATGGTCTGAAAAAAAGCCTGTGACAAATTTTTATGAAGATCCGGTAACCCGTTTGGGCAGGAGAGCCGAACGAAGTTCATTAAATTTTTCTGTTGTCCTGCTTAAACGGTTTGACCAATTGAGTTGAAAATTTACAATAGTGTAGCTCTTTATCACAGTAGCTCACTGAGTTGATTTGGTTACGATCTATTAACCCGTTTCGGCAACAGGGGTCAGTGAAGTTTTGTAATTTACTTAGTTGTCTCACTTAAACTGTTTGACCAATTGATATAAAAATTTATCAAAGTGTAGCTCTTTACCACAGGACCTCACTGAATTGATTTAATCCATTAACCCGTTTCGGCACCAGCACTCAATGAAGTTTTTCAAATTCTTTGTTGTCGCGCTTAAACGGTTTTGCCAATTGAATTGAAAATTTACAAAAGTGTAGCTCTTTACTACAGGAGCTCACTGAGGTGATTTGGTTACGATCCATTAACTCGTTTCGGCATCAGGGCTCAATAAAATTTTTTAATTTCTTTGTTGTCGCACTTAAACGGATTTACCAATTGAGTTGAAAATTTACAAAAGTGTAGGTCTTTATAACAAAAGCTTTCTGAGTTGATTTGGTTACGTTACGATACATTAATTCATCAGGCTTCAGGCCATGAAATTCTCATTTTTTGTTGTTGTGCTTAAGCGATTTGACCAATTGAAAATTTATACAAGTATTGCACTTGGCACACAAACTCATTCAATAAATTTAGTTGTGATACATTAACACATTTCGACACGATAGACTATCAAAAAAAAAAATTTTGTTTCTAATTTCTGTCTAATTTGGCAGGATGAATTTATGGTTCTAAATAAAGGCTGTGACAAAATGTTTGTTAACTCATTTCCGCACGAGCACTTATTAATAATATTTTGTCTAATTTTGTGTATTGTTATTATTATTAAAAACATATTTCCAACACTCTTTACTTTTATCTGTATACTGTTTCTAATATTCCATAAAAACCTTTCTATACAAATTTCTAATATAGATCTACCTTATTCAGTATCTTAAGAATACTGTGTTTAAGTCTTAACAATATAACATTTTCGGCCGGTGTTAAAAAACAGAAACAATCTCCTACATTAGACAATCATCATGTCATTATTCAGAAATGCATTACTTACATGTGGTCTTTACATGTGGTCTACCTATATAAGATGCATGTGTATAACATATTTCCCATAAAATATCATTGAAATATGTTAATATAGTATGTATAATATCCCTATATTTAAAAATACTATAAACATAATCAATTAAAGTAGAAAACATATTCACATTTCTGTACAGCATTTAATCAGAAATGAGTCCATACATATTTAAAGAACAGAAAATCTTACATTCTTATCCATATACAATTTTTACACATATTTTTAGCCAATCAATTTGGAAACATAATTAGCAAAGCTAAACGTCAAAAAATTCTGGTTGATTTATAAAGGTAAAAAACAATCATGTATTTTTTATAATGAAAATATGTTAAACAGAACCTGAAATGTACGCATTTAAAAAGAAGTTTTTTCAAAATTTGAAAAGCTGTAGGTGCCGTAGGATCCCCAGCGGTGAGGGTACATAAAAAAGTTGTTCTTCAACATTACTCTTTTAAGAGACCTATGCATAGTTAATATTTCATTGCTCTTTATAAACAGTGTATAAGTTTTAACAGACGGAGGGACAGAGCGAACCTAATAACAAATTTTTCAAAATGTACTTAAAAGGATAATTCACCAAAACATGAAGTGACATTACTTACAAAAAAAAGTTGATTACATTATGGCCTTTTATAATTTAAATACGATTTTATGTTTCGGTATTAACGAATATATTGTGAAAACTCACTTCGCCGTAATTGTGTACTCAATAGATTATTGATTCCTTTAAAGATTTTTTGTAGACAAATTATCTCTAAATCTTCTTCTCTGTTTATTCAATTTAACTTAATGTAATAAAAAATAGAATATTAACTATCAGTATCTGAAAATGCATAGTAATATGTGACCTATATTAATTAAATTATATTAACTCAAAAGCAAAAGTTAATGATTTTTATTTCATAAAGCCGATCAAATACTCCGGGCAACGCCGGGTACTCTTCTAGTCTAATATATAAAGCAGAAATTCTGTTTGTTTGTTTGTTTGTTTGTGCCCTTTTCACGTAAAAACCACCAGTCCGATTGCAAACAAATTTTGCAGGAACATTTCTACGACCCCGGAAAGTGTTATAGGCTATATGATGTTTTGGTTCATTAACCCATTGCGGCCCGAGAGCTATTTAAAGCGTTTTCGGTTTTTCGTTGTCCTGCCTAAACAGTTTGATCGATTGAGTTAAAAATTTGTATAAATGCTCTTCTTAGCTTTGGACGGGTGCTGAAGAAATTTAGATACAATATGTCACCCGAATTCGGCCCGGCGGGCTTCAAAAAAAATTTTGTTTCCGATTTATGTCCAATTTTGTAGGGTGGTTTTATGGTCCGAAAAAAAACCTGTTACAAATTTTTATGAAGTTCCGTTAACCCGTTTGGGCAGAAGAGCCGAACGAAGTTCCTTAAATTTATCTGTTGTCCTTCCAACAGAATTTGACCAATTGAAAATTTGCACAAGGTATGCACTTTTACACACAAACTCATTCAATAAATTTTGTCGTGATACGTTAACACATTTCGGCACGATAAACCGTCAAAAAAAAATTCTAATTTGTATCTAATTTGGCAGGATGAATTTATGGTTCTAAATAAAGCCTGTGATAAAATGTTTGTTAACATTTGTTAACCCATTTCCTTACAAACACCTATTAAAGGAATTCTGCCTAATTTTTTGTATTATTATTATTATTAAAAAGATATTTCCAACACTCTTTACTTTACTATATCTATACTATCTATACTGTTTTTAATATTGCATAAAAACCTTTCAATGCTAATTTCTAATATAGAACAGTAATTAAAGTAACTTTATTAAGTATCTTCAGAATACTGTGTTTAAGTTTTAACAACATAACATTTTCGGCCGTTGTTAAAAAACAGAAACAATCTCCTACATTAGACAATCATCATGTCATCATTCAGAAATGGATTAGTTACATGTGGTCTTTACATGTGATCTACCTATATAAGATGCATGTGTATAACATATTTGCCATAAAATACCATTGAAATATGTACATATAGCATGTATCGGTTTCGGTATTAATGAATATGTTGTGAAAACTCAATTCGCCGTAATTGTGTAATCAATAGATTATTGATTCCTTTAAATATTTTTTGTAGACGAATTGTCTTTAATTTTTCGTTCTGTTTATTCAATTTAACTAAACGTAATAAAAAATAGAATATTAACTACCACCATCTGAAAATGCATAGTAATACGTGAACTATATTAATTAAATTATATTAACTCAAAAGCAAAAGTTAATAATTTTTATTTCATAAAGCCGATAAAATAGTCCGGGCAACGCCGGGTACTCTGCTAGTAGTTTATAAATACATAAAAAAGTTAGATCTTCATTATTATTACAACAACAATTATTATTATTACAAAGTAATTAAAGTCACAACAAGTAAAAGCTAATTTAACAATTCTCTAATTGAAACTATTATTTACAAAAACACCCACACCACCTGCAGCATAAATTTCATTAGTAGTTGCATGAAAGTTATAACCCGGTAAATTATATTTTTCAACTTCTGAATTAAAGATCCATATTTCCGAAACAAAAATTAAATCTTTTTTTGCTGCAACCAATTAATTCTATTTTTTGGGATTACAACTTTGTTTTGCAGTAAAATTTTTTCATCTGGCAGATTTTTTAGTTCAGCGAGAATTTCGCTGTTAATTTTATGTACACTTTTAGTGTATGTATGTGTATTATTCTATACAGATGTTTTCTCTTGTTGGTTACTCTCAGTAGTTGAGTTACTTAATAGAAGTGATATTGCTGGATTCACTGCTGAAGCTGAATTAAACTGCAAGAGTGATTTTCTCGTTTTAGTAAAGTATTTATTCTCACTTGATTTAAGAAATTCTAGATCATGCTCTTTTATGTTGACACATTCGCTATGGAAAGTGTAACTGCATTCAATACATGCAACTTTAATTACATTTCTCTCATTTTTTTTGTACAAATACTGCAAATCTTCTTATTTATAATTTATTACAATACAAGAAAAGAAAACAAGAATTTTTCAGTACGAAGATTTGAAATTAAGGAATTTTTTAAATATCCTTTCTAAAGTTATTAAATTCCTTGGAATCTGGTAAACCAATTTACAAATCAGACATATATATAATACTATACATTTTATGTTTTACTATTTTGATTTGATTAAATTGGAACTAATTTGATTTGAAATTTGGAACTAAATTCTGACTTACGCGCACCTCTACGTCAGAAATGAGAATAATATTAAACATATTATGTAAGTAATGAATTGAAATTTTATGTAAAAATTAAATTTTAATGACTGGCAGAATATTATTATTATTACTAGGCCTGTAGCAACCGGTCATAAATGACGTTCTTCATTAGATTTATTTTCCAAATTCAAAAAAAAATATAATAATGAAAAAAAATTACTTTATATTATAAAATTTTATTTTATATAATTAGAACTTATCTCGAAGAAACGTATTATACATATATTATATCAATATTATCTGTTATAATAATTTCGGTGCATATTGATGAATGAAGAATGATATTTAATAAATTTTGAAATTTTTTTTCTTTTAATTTCTATTTGCTACAACCAAACAAGAGCAAAAGTATATAATTATATAGTATATATATTTAGCTATATATATATTTATACCCGTATGAACATATGTTCAACGGTATACTAAATTTGCCATTGCGTTTGTGACACCTTAAAGGAGTCGAGCTAGATGTAGGCTTAAAGGTGTGGATCGGCTCAGGATCAAATTCTGAATCGATTCAGACATGTACCTCTGTCCGTCCATCCGTCCGGACGATGCGCACGATAAAATAAAGCACCTAAGAGGATGACATTTTTTTTACGTCATTTTTGAAAAATTGATAATTTCGCTATTTAAATGCAGCACTTCTCCTTTTATATGAAAATAAATCAGTCTCTTTTGAATCTAGGTAACTGAAATTTTGTGAAAAGATGTCAAGTAATATGGGAACAACTTTTGTAAAATTTGGTTGGTCAAGAGTAGTTGGTTCAAAAAGTTCTCAATAACTGCCTTTTTCATATAAGCATAATTTATATTCGCATAACTTCACACTTAATAAAACTAAACATTCGAAATTTTCTAAAAAATGATCAAGTTTAATGCCAATAACTTTTATAAAGTTTGGTTACTCTAGTTGAGCCAGCTTAGGCTTCTTGTACATCTTGGAACTTAATCAACTTTGACCTATCTGAAATCGTACAAAAGATGATCAAATTTTATGGTAATAATTTCTGTAAAATTTGGTTGTGCTGGTGCAAGAGCTTCGGATAGCTGCCATGTAACTTCTCTTATTAAATGAAAATAATTCCGAATCTATTGAATCTAGATATCTGAAATTTAGTAAAAAAAATGTCAAATTGCGTGCTAACAACTTCTGTAAAATTTGGTTGAGCTGGAACCGTAGGTTCAGGTAGCTAGCACATCTCGGAGCTTAATGAAGCTAGGTATCTAAAATCTTACGAAAGATTATCAAGTTTTATGGCAATAATTTCTGTAAAATTTGGTTTTGCTGCTGCAATAGGTTCGGGTAGCTGCCATACAACTACAAGATTTACATAAATATGTTTCGGTACTTAACGTCGGTACTAAAACATCAGAAATTTTCTAAAAGATGATCAAGTTTTATAAAACCAGCATATATTACGTTAATAAGGGTATCCCAGAGTTGACGCAGTCTGTTAGAGCACTTTGCCTCCTTTTTATTAGTCCAGTTTTTATTATTTTTATTACATAATAAATATTAAGTTTACACTTATATTTATTAATACCATGAATCATAGACTTAATATGATGAGGTTATGAGGTTATTGATGAATGAGATTATTATTATAATATTAGGTGTTGTACTAGAAAAATCGTATCAAAAAATATATGTGTTTGTATTCAAAACTTAGGGAACGTCATAATACATATTGCCTGGAAGAAAAAAATTGACGCAGAATCGAGGAAAGGAAAGGCTCAAAATATTTTTTTTTCTACCTTCTTTTACTCCCGTTGGGAGTACAAGGCTTCTACAAAACCGCTACATCACACACTTTTTTCCCCAGATAATTGAATTTTTCCCCATCTTTTATAGATATGTCTCCAATTGTGATGCTTGTGATGTTGTTTGTATTTATTTTCATCACTTTTGTTTATTTCGTATTTATTTCAAACGCTACTTCTGCTGCACAGTCTATCATTCTATTGATTTAATCTTACTGGTTTTGATAAGTGTGTACAAGTAGGCATATATCATATGCATTGTTTAAATCTTCCAGCTTGTTTGTAAATTGCCAGTTGATATCTCTGCAACAGGGCCGTCTTATCCAATACGCACCGTAGGCACTGTAACTAAAAGAACTGAAAAACTTTAAATAGTAATCTTTTTTCGGCATTTTTCTTTTGCAAAATCTTCAATAATATCATCAAAATTCATAGCATGAGATCACTCTCAATACAAAAAACGGGCAACGATGACAGGCGATCTTGATTCATAGTTGAACGGGTATAATTTTTAATTTGCTTCAGTTTAGAAAATGATCGTTCTCTTTCTGCATTGTCTCCAATAATGGAGAGATAAATTTTAAATGTAATATTGATATTTGGAAAATTTGTCAGTAATTTGTCTTCAATTTGTGATTTTATTAAGTTTGCTACAGATGTCTTTTCTTTGTACATTGAAGAAAACATTATAAACTCTTCTACAAAATCTTCTTCTAAATTTGATGAATAGTCAACATGTATTAGCTTTACATCAAGCTTCATCGTTGGATAAAAATTTATCCCCAATAAAACTGAAGGTATTATATGGTCCTAGTAGATTTTTCATTTCACTGATTAGTCTATCTACAATTGGATAAAAAGAATGTATTCGAAACGCATCCCTTGCAGACAATTGTGAATCTTCTTCTGTTACTTCATCGAAAAATGGTTTTCTTTTCCGTCTTTGTTACATACAATTCTTGTAATCAGAATTTGTCATTTCTTTAGCCATTTTTTTCAAAACCTTCAAATTTGTTCCGAATATCTAACAAGAATATTAGAAGAACATCATATAATTTCACAATCGTGCAGAATTCAATTGCCGGCTCTTGTGCTACTTTATTTACTTTATCAATATTATTCAACAGATTTGTCCAAATAACCGTCATTAATCTTGTTTCTAAATTGTTGAATTTTTTTAACAAACATTTTGCTTCGTAAATTGTTGCTGGTAGGTGCCGATCACATTTTGAAATGTCATTAATGATGCTCGTATTTGATTGAAATTTCTACTTAATGCCTTAGCAGCTTTATTACGCGAAGATCTTCTTGTTTGGTATAAGTTTTTAACAGTATGGATATTTCCAGTCATATTCAATTTTTATTTAAACTATCTTTGTGTTGACCCTGCTAAAAATACAAACAGAAACCAAAAAAGTCTGCTGCAGCAAAACAACTTTCTGCAGACTTTGCCATTTCCTTAAATCTTGAATATATTACACTCATATTACTAGCATTATCGTACAATTGTGATCTACAGATGATTATATCTATGCCATGATCAGCAAGCACAAGTTTTATAACATCAAAAAAATATTCCCATCATGCTGTTCAATAGGAATGAACATTAAGAAGCGCTCAACCACTTGTCCATCTTTTAAAACGTAATATATAATAACAGTAAGCTGATCTGTGTCACTTACATCTGGAGTAGAATCAATGCTAATGCAATAATATTTTGCTTCTTTAATTTCAGAAACGATTTGCTTTAAAACTTTTGAACCTAATAATTTTATAAATGTTTCATAGATATTGGCGGAAAGGTAAGAAACATTTCCTTTACCTTTATTTCCGTGTTTTCAAATATGTTCCTTAAGAAACGGATCGAACTCAGACAAAAGGTCAATGCATCCAAAAAAGTTTCAATTTTGAGGATTATTGTGCATTTTATTATCACCACGAAAAGCCAATCCTCTTTCTGCTTTAATCCAGTATTTAATGACATGTTTCCTTTCATTTTCAAGCTGTTTATCGATTCTAGCTGATTTTTGACATATTTGCATTTTTCCAATCGTTGAAACTGGATTGAAATTGATTTTGCAGTTCCGTAGGTACTTTTTTGAATTGCATACACACATAACAATATACTTTTCCAGCAGATTCAGAAAATATTAACCAGTCTCTTTTAATTATCTCTCCGTTAGCTAATGTTCTATAAAAGAAATGTTTTCGTACATACCTATTTTTCTGACCAAACCTTCTACTTGCTTTAAGGCTATGTTCTAAATTGTTAGATGGAATACGTTCAGCAAAGTAATGCATAAGATCTGCATTGATTTTCCATTTATTTGGATCATTGCTATAACCCAAATGCGATCTTAAAGTTTATTTACATGCACTAGTAGCTAAAATAGGCTTAATCTGATTGTGACTAGTATCTGCAACTGTCTTTAATGTTAATGATTCGGATTCAAAATTTGTAATATCAATCTGATTAAACTTAATTTCTTTTTGATTTCCATTTGTTTTCTGTTCAATACTTAATGACATATCATTGTTCTCCGTTGTTTGAGTGCTGGGCTGAGTGTAGTTACCCTAATAGTAACGAATGTAAGTAAAGAATCTCTGATTTCGCTTAACGCCTCTTCTTTTTCCTTTTTGCGTTTTCGTTTTATGTGCCCAGATTCGTGTCGTCTTTTGTATTCACCAGACATTTTTGTATCACAACTATTTAAGTTAAATCACAATAAATACCTATGAAAGGAGAAAATTAATAAAAACTAAAATATTTTTTGTTATGAACATTAACCTCGAAAACCTCGAAGCCAGAAGAAAACGCTTGTTAAACAAAAGCAAATCGATACTAAATATATATTATAATATTAAACCTTGAATGACAAAAATTAGAAAATTCGGTTTTCCGCATGACTTCATCTAGAACTATGATGAATAGAATTGAAGATAGTAGGCATCCTTGCTTAACACCATTTTTGAGGTTTATTGGTTGCCTCAAGTTGTTTTTATGAATTATTTGTGTGATGGAATTATCTTATAAGTTGTTTATAATGTTTATTATTTTTCCCGGGATTCCATTTATTTCAAGTTTTTTCCAAATTGCGTCTCTGTTTAGGGTATCGAAAGCTCTGGTGAAATCTATAAATGATATGTGTAGTGGAGAATTAAATTCTATTGATTGTTCCACTATTACTGTTACGATATTAGGTAGATCAAAGCAGCATCTCCCTTTTCTGAAACCTTCTTGTCCTTATCTTGTCCATCTTAGATTCTTTTTTCAATCGTACATTTTCTGATATATTATCAGTGTTGTAATTTTATTGGTAGCGTTTAATAGTGTTTAGGGTATTACACCCCTCGAGTTGCTACATAGATTTCATTGTAATATGTTTTCTTTACTGTATAAAACAAATAACTTTCTTCTGCCGAGTTCCTTTATGACTGACTTGTTGTTGCTTTATGACTGACTGATTGTTTAATTTTAATTAACATTTACAAGATAATCTTAATAAGAAAAATGTTTGATCAAATATCTGCTAAAATATAAATAAATTGTACTAGCTACCTACATTGAACAGTTCAATATATTGTTCAGTTATGCAATTTCGTTATATTTTGTTTTATTTGTTACATGATTTCATTTATACATTCTACATAACATAAGCATTAAAATTATCATATATTTACATTTGATTATACATAAGAATTATTGGATTATTACACATTCCCTCATGGGAAAAAAAAAATTTATATAATTAATAAAGATGAAATTTTTTCTTAACAATTAACTTTCTTATATTGAAAGATTGATGGCCCACATCCTAAAGAAAAAGGGTCCAAAAAATTTTGAAGTATTATTTACTAATGCTTGAAAATAAAATAATAATAATATTCTAAGATTTTAATTTTGTTTCTTTAATAAAAATTGGTTGAAAAATAAGCATATTTTGATTTAGATTTTATTTAAATTTAATAATGTAAAAAATTTTTTTTTGAAAAAACCTTTATTTTTTATTATTTTCATTATATTCATACCAGCAGAGTACCCGACGTTGCCCGGAGTATTTTATAGGCTTTATGAAATAAAAATTATTAACTTTTGCTTTTCCGTTAATATAATTTAATTAATATAGTTCACGTATTACTATGCATTCAAATGCTGGTAGTTAATATTCTATTTTTAACAGCTTTTTATTAACTTGGTTGGGTAAAGGATGGAATCTTAGAAGCCATTTTAAACACACTTCCCGTTGAGCTAGAGACTTGAAATTTTCTTCATTAGATCAGATCCCGATGACAATACATGATTTTAAAATAATAATATCGAAAAACATTAGAGAAATTAGCTTAATTTCAAAATTAAATTTTCATACAAAGATATAACAGAATTATTACAAAACCAAAATAAAACATTTTATCTAAATTTACTAAACTCACCAATACGTATACGTAATTCATAAATGTTTTTTTTTTTCTATAAAAGACTATTGTTTGTTATGTAGCTTATTGTATTTTAAGCGTACATTACATATACATAGGTACATACTTCAAAATATGTAATAATATGTGCTTCGAAAATATTTTTGTTTTGAAAGCGATGAATTTGAAAGTAATGAATGTGTAAGCAAATTAATATGCCGCACTTGAGAACACAGTGTAAAATTTAATATGCATTTACTTAAAATTTAGTAAGCAAGTGTTAAATTTAAGTTTTTTTTCATCAAATCAATTGATTTTTAGTATACATTTTTATTTATAAAAGCAATGTGTTTATTTATAATATTTATATAGATATGTGTTTTTTAATGCAAAAACATTAGCATTTAGAAGTAAGCAATTTAATATATTCTCAATTACACACTTTTAAAACCAATTTTTTTTACTACATACATATGTAGGTACAAACATGTACAAAAATGGTATGCATATTTTTATGTGTGCTGTACTATTAAAAACCTGCTAACGCAGTCACACCAAATTCCCAACTATTATTATTTAGTTGATTCATCGATTTATTATTTTTATACCCGTATGAACTATGTTCAAGGGTATAATAAATTTGCCATTACGTTTGTGACACCTTAAAGGAGTCGAGCTAGATATAGCGTCAAAGGTATGGATCGGCTCAGAATCGAATTCTGAGTCGATTAAGCCATGTACGTCCGTCCGTCCGTCCGTCCGCACGATAACTCAAAAAATAAATAGATTTCTGAAATTTTGCAAATGATGATCAAGTTTTATGGCAACAACTTCTGTAAAATTTGGTTGTGCTGGTGCAGCGGGTTCGGGTAGCTGCCATACAACTTCTCCGTTTAAATGAGAATAACTCAGTGTTTATTGAAGTTAGGAATCCGAAATTTAGTAAAGAGGTGTCGAGTTACATGCCAACAACTTTTATAAAATTTGGTTGGTCTAGAGCAGCCGGTTCAGACTTCTTGCACCTCTTGGAACCTAATGAAGCTAGGCGTCTGAAATTTTGCAAATGATGATCAAGTTTTATGGCAACAACTTTTGTAAAATTTGGTTGTGGTGGTGCGGCGGGTTCGGGTAGCTGCCATACAACTTATCCGGTTAAATGAGAATAACTCAGTGTTTATTGAAGCTAGGAATCTGAAATTTAGTAAAGAAGTGTCGAGTTATATGCCAAAAACTTTTGTAAAATTTGTTTGGCCTAGAACAGCCGGTTCAGGCTTCTTGCACCTCTTGGAAGTTAATAAAGCTAGGCGTCTGAAATCTTGCAAATGATGATCAAGTTTTATGGCAACAACTTCTACAAAATTTGGTTGTGCTGGTGCGACGGGTTCGGGTAGCTGCCATACAAAATCTCTTTTTAAATGAAAAGAACTCAGTGTCCGTCCGCACGATAACTCAAAAAATAGAGGAGCTAGGAGGCTGAAAATTTTTTTACGTCACTTTTGTAAAATTGTTAGTTTTGCTATTTAACTCCAGCATTTTCTGTCCCCGGATTCGGGTAGCTGCCATACAACGTCTTTCTTTAAATAGAAATAACCCAGTGTCTGTTCGTTCTAGGTATCTGAAATTTTGCGAATGATGATCAAGTTTTATGGCAACAACTTCTGCAAAATTTGGTTGTGGTGGTGTGACGGGTTCGGGTAGCTGCCATACAAAATCTCTTTTTAAATGAAAGAACTCAGTGTCCGTCCGCACTATAACTCAAAAAATAGAGGAGCTAGGAGGCTGAAAATTTTTTTACGTTACTTTTGTAAAATTGTTAGTTTTGCTATTTAACTCCACCATTTTCGGCCGCCGGGTTCGAGTAGCTGCCATACAACGTCTTTCTTTAAATGGAAATAACCCAGTGCCTGTTCAATCTAGGTATCTGCAATTTTGCGAATGATGATCAAGTTTTATGGCAACAACTTCTGCAAAATTTGGTTGTGGTGGTGCGACGGGTTCGGGTAGCTGCCATACAACTTCTCTTTTTAAATGAAAATAACTCAATGTCCGTCCGCACGATAACTCAAAAAATAAAGGAGTTAGGAGGTTGAAATTTTTTTTACGTCACTTTTACAAAATTGTTAGTTTTGCTATTTAACTCCAGCATTTTCTGTCCCCGGGTTCGAGTAGCTGCCATACAACGTCTTTCTTTAAATAGAAATAACCCAGTGTCTGTTCGTTCTAGGTATCTGAAATTTTGCGAATGATGATCAAGTTTTATGGCAACAACTTCTGCAAAATTTGGTTGTGGTGGTGTGACGGGTTCGGGTAGCTGCCATACAAAATCTCTTTTTAAATGAAAGAACTCAGTGTCCGTCCGCACTATAACTCAAAAAATAGAGGAGCTAGGAGGCTGAAAATTTTTTTACGTTACTTTTGTAAAATTGTTAGTTTTGCTATTTAACTCCAGCATTTTCGGCCGCCGGGTTCGAGTAGCTGCCATACAACGTCTTTCTTTAAATGGAAATAACCCAGTGTCTGTTCAATCTAGGTATCTGCAATTTTGCAAATGATGATCAAGTTTTATGGCAACAACTTCTGCAAAATTTGGTTGTGGTGGTGCGACGGGTTCGGGTAGCTGCCATACAACTTCTCTTTTTAAATGAAAATAACTCAGTGTCCGTCCGCACGATAACTCAAAAAATAAAGGAGTTAGGAGGCTGAAATTTTTTTTACGTCACTTTTACAAAATTGTTAGTTTTGCTATTTAACTCCAGCATTTTCGGCAGCCGGGTTCGAGTAGCTGCCATACAACTTCTTTTTTTAAATGGAAATAACCCAGTTTCTATTCAATCTAGGTATCTGAAATTTTGCAAATGATGATCGAGTTTTATGGCAACAACTTCTGTAAAATTTTGTTGTGATGATATGACAGGTTCGGATAGTTGCCATACAACTTCTCTTTTTAAATGAAAATAACTCAGTGTCTATTGAAGCTAGCTATCTGAAATTTAGTGAAAAAGTGTCGAGTTGCATGCCAAAAACTTTTGTAAAATTTGAATGGTCTAAAGCAGCCGGCTCAGGCTTTTTGCATTTCTTGGAACTTAATGAAGCTAGGCGCAATAGATTCGGCTAGCTATCATACAACTCCACAATTTACATAAATATATCTCTGTAGTTCGGTACTAAAACTACTAAAACTCTGAATGTTTTTAAAAGATGATCAAGTTTTATAGAAACAGGATATATTACGTTCATACGGGTATCCCAGAGTTGACACAGTCTACTCTACTGCACTCTTCCTCGTTTAATATGTAGGCAACAGTTATATTTATATGAATGGACGGTAAACATAAACGAACAAAAAAAAAATTTATGTATGCATATGAATGGACGGTTAACATAAACAAACAAAAAAAAAATTCAGAATGTTCTATAAGTTATAATTTATATTTTTTAAATAGAATGCATGTATAAATTAAACATTTAAAAAACATTTATGTTATGAAAAGAAAGAAAAAACAAGGCAGTGTATGAATCAAAGTTTTTAAAGGGTCGCATTTTAAGTGGAAATAAAGAAATTGCAATATTTTTATTTAAATTTTCACGTTTTCTTAATTTTTTAAAAATTTTGCCGCATTATGATATAATGCAACACTGAGAAGTTCAGCTCATAATATAGATACTATGTATATGAATGAATATATGGCTATTTATGTATGTAGTTATAGATTTATTATTTTTTTTTAATATGTAGGAAACAGTTATATTTATATGAATGGACGGTAAATATAAACGAACAAAAAAAAATTCAGAATGTTCTATAGGTTATAATTTATATTTTTTAAATAGACTGTATGCATAAATTTAATATTAAAAAAAAAAAATAAGTTCTTAGCGTACCTAAATAACAGAAAACAAAAAAAAGGAAAATGTAATACTGGAAGAAAAATAAAAACGAATAGCAAAAAAAGAGAACAAAAAATGTTACTTCGATTGTTTTTAAATATTTTTAAAGTATATTTCTTATGTATATATTGTGCACATCTTATATTTACCCACATAATAGATAGAAAACGAGGAAGAATACAGTTGCCTTTGTTAACTCTTAGATACCCGTACGAACCGTTAGTATGTTCACAGCCACTCTGCCTACAATATTATTTTTTTAATATTTTAGTATTTTAAAATAATTTGGGTGAATTTTATAATTTCTAGAACTATGGGTTGTACATATATTCAAACTATATGTTTATATGTACATTCTTCAAAAGCAGATTCTCACCTTCCACATAACGATTACCAATCCAAAACTTTTTCAAATATTCTATAGTACCATTTAATACTAAGTGGTAAAGTATATTAAATTTACTTAGTACAAAATAATAAATATAATTTTAAATATTATATTATATTATATTATATTTAAATATTCCATTGACAGAATAATTTCTTATAAGTACAATAAAATACATATATGTATGTAAATACGGCGCTATATAATATACATATATACTCTTATCATTCATTCACTAGTGACATATACGATATGTAAATAAACATGATATTATATAAGAATGTATATATATCAATATCATATAAATAATAATAAAAATTCTTCAAGCAACTGTTGTTTATTTATTTACATTTTTTTATACTACGCATTATATCCTCAACCATTTCAAATTATCGAGTAAAACAAAATGGAAAAAATTCGTTTTAAAGAAATTTGTTAGAAAATTTGAAAAAATCAAGTAACACTTTCGTCAATTATAAAGTAACCCTATATTATTAAAAAAAGTTGTTAACAGAAATAAGAGTATAATGTTGAGACTTTAATTTTTGTGTATTACTTCGCAAAAAGCTTAACAGGTGTTCAAGTTACAGGTGTTTCAAAATAGGAAATTTTCAGTTTTTGACCCCATACAGCTCCTAAACGGGGGGTGATACAAAAAAAATTTCTGAAATGACTCATACTTATTTTTAAAGATCTAACTTCTGTCAAAATTTCAAGTTTCCAACTTAAACCGTTTAGAAGATAGAAGGGTTAAAGTATTTTGCAAAATTTGAGTTTCGCATAACGGTAAATTAAGACACCGTATGTCACAACTATATATTTATTGTATATATACTTTTAAAGCTAATAAAAGTAGTAATCGTTTGGCGTTTTCAAAATGAAGATATACCTTATACAACTTGTGCTATAACAATTTAAATATAGAGCTTTTTTGAACCTTTGGGGAGCTGTAGCTCCATAAGGGGTGGGGCTATAAAAAAAAGCTATTAAAAATAAAATTAATATTTTTGTGAGATCTATCAGCAGTTAAAATTTCATAGCTCTATTTCAAAAAAAATGTAGGGATCTAAAAGTTATGTGTTCGAGAGCTACCCTAAGGCTTGGTCCAAACTCAACCAAAAAAAATAGGGAACCTACAAATTACTCCCAGAATATTTTGTGTAAATTTCAAGATTCTAGCATTCTTAGTTTTTGAGTTAGCGTGCTGACGGACGGACGGACGGACGGACATGGCTCAAAAGTCTTAGAATTTTTTTCTGATCCGATCTGGAGGCAACAAACGCATAACTATAAACTTATATTTTTAAATTTTGCCTCCAGCTTTTATATTAATTTCACAGACTTTAAAACTTATATATACTTATATTTATATATATATTTGACATATGGAAATAAACTTTTTCAAAGAAATCTCAATTGAAACAATATAGTTTAGAAAATTACAGAAAAATTTGCTATTAAACATTTTTTTTCTACTTTTTAGTTCAAAAAAGCTGTTTTTTTAAAAATTTTTTTTATTTATTTTTATTACATTTAGTTAAATTGAATAAACAGAACGAAAAATTAAAGACAATTCGTCTACAAAAAATCTTCAAAGGAATCAATAATCTATTGAGTACAGAATTACCGCGAAGTGAGTTTTCACAATATATTCATTAATACCGAAACATAAAATGGCATTTCAATTATAAAAGACCATAATGTAATACATTTTTTTGCGTAAGTAATGTAACTTCATGTTTTTGTGAATTATCCTTTTAAGCACATTTTGAAAAATTTGCTATTATGTTCGCTCTGTCAATCCGTCTGTTTATAAAACTTATATACTTAATAAAGAGCATTGAAATATTAACAATGCATAGGTCTCTTAAAAGAGTAATGTTGTAGAACGACTTTTTTAAGTGTACCCTCAATGTTAGAGATTCTACAGCATCGACAGCTCCTCAAATTTTGAAAAAACTTGCATACAATGCATACATCTAAGGTTCTGTTTAACATATTTTCAATATAAAAAATATATGATTGTTTTTTACCTTTATAAATCAACCAGCATTTTTTTACCTTTAGTTTTTCTAATTATGTTTTCAAATTGATTGGCTAAAAATATGTGTAAAAATTGTGTATGGGTAAGAATGTAAGGTTTTCAGTTCTTTAAATATGTATGTACTCGTTTTTGAGTATGAAGAATAGAAAAGTGTGTTATTAAAAAAACACCTGCACATTCGATAAAATTTTAAATTATTGATAATCTAGTGTTGTAATTTAATTTTATAACCAATTTTATCTATTAATAAAAATACAATAAACACACTTTTCTATTCTTCATATCTCAAAAATCGTTAGAGATAGAGAAAAAGTTATTGGGTACTAATTATAGGGCTTGAAAAGCTGTCTCGAAATATGCTATAAAAAGTACCCCAAATACCGGGTGTTTCAAAGAAAATTGAGTTTGAAACATAATTTTTTCATTTTAAATCATTTTGAACCTTCATAACTTTGTAACTGTTTGGTATATGTGGATCATTAGTATACAATAATTACAGCTGATAATTTACTCTACAAAATGTATTTTTTTTTATCTCTCTACAGTAAGCCGTTCAAAAGTTATAGATTTTTTTATGAAAAGTCTCTAAAAAATCTTTAATCACTCATATCTCGAAAAGGGTCCACCATAGACCCCCCCCACAAGTACAATTTTTTGTTTGTTTTAATGCCCCCAATCACTGAGTGCAGTGCGCATACTTGAGTGTCGGACACCCTGTATATGTACATATTTCAATGATATTTTATGGGAAATATTTTATACACATGCATCTTATATAGGAAGACCGCATGTAAGTAATGCATTTCTAAATGATGACATGATGATTGTCTAATGTGGGAAATTGTTTCTGTTTTTTAACAACGGCCGAAAATGTTATGTCGTTAAGACTTAAACACAGTATTCTTAGTATACTTAATAAGGTTACTTTAATTACTGTTCTATATTAGAAATTTGCATTGAAAGGTTTTTATGGAATATTAAAAACAGTATAGATAAAAGTAAAGAGTGTTGGAAATATCTTTTTAATAATAATAATAATAATAATAATAATAATACAAAAAATTAGGCAGACTTACTTTTAATAGGTAATTTTAATAGGTGCTCGTACGGAAATGGGTTAACAAATGTTAACAAACATTTTGTTACAGACAGTCCATCGTACCGAAATGTGTAAACGTATCACGACAATATTTATTGAATGAGTTGTAAAAATGCAATACTTTTGCAAATTTTGAATTGGTCAAATTGGTCATTGGTCGTTTAAGCACAACAACAAAAAATGAGACACTTTATGTCCTGAAGCCTAATGGATTAATGTATCGTAACCAAATCAACTCAGAAAGCTTTTGTTATAAAGACCTACACTTTTGTAAATTTTCAACTCAATTGGTAAAACCGTTTAAGTGCGACAACAAAGAAATTAAAAAATTGCATTGAGCCCTGGTGTCGGAACGGGCTAATGGATCGTAACCAAATCATCTCAATTGGCTCCTGTGGTAAAACGCTACACTTTTGTAAATTTTCAACTCAATTGGTAAAACCGTTTAAGCGCGACAACAAAGAAATTAAAAAACTTCATTGGGCCCTGGTGTAAAAACAGCTTAAGGGTTCGTAACCAAATCAACTCAGTGAGCTCCTGTGGTAAAGAGCTACACTTTGATAAATTTTTAACTCAATTGGCTAAACAGTATAAGTGCGACAACTATGTAAATTACAAAACTTCACTGACCCCCGGTGCCTAAACGGGTTAATGGATCGTAATCAACTCAGTGAGCTCCTGTGGTAAAGAGTTACACTATTGTAAATTTTCAACTCAATTGGTAAAACCGTTTAAGCAGGACATAACAGAAAAATTTAATGAACTTCGTTCGGCTCTCCTGCCCAAACGGGTTAACGGAACTTCATCAAAATTTGTCACAGGCTTTTTTTTGGACCATAAAACCGACATACAAAATTGGACATAAATCGGAAACAAAATTTTTTTTGGAATACGGATAACATATTCTATCCAAATGTCTTCGGCACCTGTACAACTTAATCGATCAAACCGTTTAGGCACGACAACCAAAAAACGAAATGCCTTTAAATGGCTCTCGGGCCGTAATGGATTAATGAACCGAAACACCATATGGCCTATAACACTTTCCGGGGTTGTAGAAGTGTTCCTGCAAAATTTCGTTGCAATCGGACTGGTGGTTTTTACGTGAAAAGGTTTTTACGTTACTGGTGGTTTCTACGTACTTTTGAACAAGTTATTTTGATTATTTATGTGCAAGATAGGTTATAAAAAATATAATGATTAAGAAAGAAATTACAATAATACTGTTTATGATATAAGTTTTATTCTTGAAATTCTTTTTCATAATGGTCAATTTCAGTTTTGATATCTATTAAGCTTATACTGAATTTCATTAGGTGTTTGTTAGAATCAATTATATTTTCTTAAATGCTTGGAATGCTAGGGATTTTAATATTTTGAAAAATGTTAAGATTAAGTTTAACTAAATTTATATTTATGAAATTGCTTGCTAATATAACGGTAGTGTACTTTAATGGCTCTATAAGTTTTGCAATTAATTGTACTTAATATTTTTCGTTTCTGCTATACAACTTGGAGATAAATCCACTCTACTATTATTTCGCATTACAATTTTGAAATAATTGGGACAATAAACTTTCAATAAAGTTTGAGATGCAGTAAAGAAAATCCACGTTTTTATTTAATTTAATTTGTACCATAATTCCTTTTTTAAATAGAAAATTTGAACATCGTAAAAATAGATTAGATCTAGCTCGCTATATATAGGTTTGGATGTACAAGAGTTGCTAATTTTGGCTGATGTATTTGCACTGCAGAAAAACATAAAAAAAAAAAAATGGGAAGATTGCTTAGCACTTTACAAAGCGTTAAATCTTCCTGATGAAAACTAATAAAATTCTCACGTTTCTGATTTAAGGCAACAAGATTTTGTTTAAAATCAATATAGTAGTATGTGCGGTTTTCTGACAGGATTGTTATTGGAAAAATTTAAAAAATAGAAAAATGTTCTCTAGCAACCAAAGAAATTGAAATTTTGAATATTATTCGGTTTTGATTTCTAATAATTTGGTAAATTGTAGAATGTTATTTGTTGTTACTCTTAAAGGAAGTTCATATACATTGAATTGTTAATTGAATATTTTCTAAGTATTCAAGTGGCATTTGTGGATGTATAGTTTTGAAATCTATTTCATTATTCATTGGTTTTGTTAGTGAAACTAGAATATCATCTTATCTCCTTTCAAAATTTTGGATACAAGAAATTGGATATAAGATTTAAGAATAATTGAAGTTTCATCTAAACATGTAAAAGTTCCTGATATATGCATAGTAATATTTTCAATTTTCAAATGGTACGTGGAAATGGTACTTTGTTTTTCTATAATATGTGATTATTTAACTCTTTTTGGTCGAAAATTAATTTTTCTATATATTCAGAATTTTTTGAATCCATTACACCAAATAATTATTTTAACAAAGAACCACCAATTTTTATAAGACCCCCTTTTTCTTTTTTATGTAGAAAAAATTTTTCACTTTCACACACTTACTGTGTGTTAATAATTTTGGATAGTTTTGTATTCAGAGAGTGAATAGTTAGAGAGCAATAATCTAAAGGAAATATTTTTTATTGCTTTACACATATTTTTTAAGTTGTCAAAATTTATTTGGATTTGTTCCAGTTAAATTTTCATGTTTGCCAGATCGTAATATAAAAGCAATTTCCAATTTTATGAAATAATTCGGTAGCCTCCCAATATTATATAATTAATTCGCTGTATGGTCGAAGAGATAGTTTGATATATATCAAAAAATATAATTATTAATAACAATTTTTAAATTCCTAAATTTTAATTTTCTCTTAAACAGCAGGTTAACATCCAATTATTATTTATTCTTAACTTTATATTATTAATTTTGAAGATTCCCACCAACTCACGTCTACAAAAAAAAATGTTGTTTATTAGTTTACTACATTTACAATAACAACTACATCTCTAATTTTCTTTTTAAATAAGCTGTAGGAACTTAATTTTTTTAATTCATCTGTTAAATTAAATTTTTTTTTGGAAATTTTGATTTGAAGAGAAAAGAAATTACTGGAACCTTGATTTTGTAACCAACTATCAAATTATTCGTTATTATTTTTTTTACATACATATTTCAAGAGTAAGGCATTTACAGTAGTGGGGGGCTACCGCCCCTGAACCCTGATTTTCCAATCAACTATAAAATCCCTCCTAATTAGCTTTTTGTATACATATTTCAATATTAAAACATTAAAAAATATTTTAAAATTGCTAAGGATGCCGCTCTTTCCCTTCTAATTATATTTTCGCATACATATTTCAATATTAAAATGTTAAATTTTAAAATAGTCCCCTGCTAAGCAAATTAATTATTTTGATAACCCTGATTTTGTAACCAGCTATAAAACTCCTCCTAATTCACTGTACTTTTGCACTTTACTTACCTCCTAATACTGTATTTTTCCACTTGTATTTTTTCGCCAGCTTCTTTAAAAAATATCGCAAAGACGCGAGGTTTTGAAACAACTGATTTTGAAACAGCAGATTTTGAGACACGAGATTTTGACACACGAGATTTAGGAACGTGAGATTTATAAAAGCACGAGATTTTGATACGCTGACTTTATAAATACATTATAACATATGTAGTTTTAATTAAATTATCAAAACGTATTCTTTTGAGAGTTTATATATCAAATATTTAAGCACGTGACTCAAATTCATTAAACATAATATGGTCTGTAACGAAATTCCGACTGTTAAGTCCAGCAATATATTAATATAATATTTATATATATATATATTCTGTATAAAGGAAATATCCTAATTTTTAAACCTAATTAATAATATCGCACATACATATAAATAAATATTCTGGAAAAAGCGTATAGCTCTGCTTTTGAATCCAATTCTAAAATCCGTCCTAATTTAGAATCTTGCATATAATAGATACTTTTTAGCACATTTCAAAAAATATTTTGGAAAACTGTGCTTATTAGTTTCACTCTGTCCGTCCGTCCGTCCGTCCGTCCGTCTGTCCATCCGTCCGTCTGTTTACAAAACTTCTACACCGTTAAAGATAGAGAAAAAAAATTTTAACCATGGGTAGGTTTCGTAAAAAAAATAATTTTGTGGAATAACTTTTTCATGTAGCCCCTCCCATTACGGAGCTACACCCCCTCAAACTTTGAAAAAGCCCTATTTTTAAAAACATATATCTTATGTTCTGCTTAAGATTTTTTCAATCTGAAAACGTCATTCGACAGGTATTTCTTTTATCTTTGTAAATTAATATCAAAATTATACAATTATTTAAAATTTAGTATTTAAATTTACCGTTATGTGAAAACCAAATTTTGCATGATTTTTCTACTTTAATAACTCCGGTACGCTTTTAGATAGAGGCTTTAAATTTTGAGGCAAGAAAGAACTTTTAGAATTAGTATAAGTTTGCTCAGAAAATTTTTTGGACCATCCCCTGTTTATGAGATATGAGTTCTTAAAATTTGAAAATTTGCTATTTTTAAACACCTGTAACTTAGGAACCTGTACACATTTTACTTCTGCAAGATATAAAATTTAAAGCTACAGTAATATATTTTAATGTGTGTTAAAGGTTTGTTTTAGTTGTAAAGGGTTCCAAAGTTGCAGCTCTTCAAAATTGCGAAAAAGTCCCATTTTCAGATGTATATATCTCAGGCCCTGCGTAATAGTTTTACAATCTAAAACCGCCAGAAGATCGAAAATTTTATTATCTATATAAAACAATATCAAAATTATGTAATATTTTGTAATTTACCATTTAAATTTACCGTTATGTGAAAACCATATTTTGCATGAAATTTCTTTTTTCATAACTCCGGCACGCCTTTAGATAGAAACCTGAAATTTTGAGACAAGAAAGAACTTTTAGAATTAGTATAAGTTTCCTCAGAAAATTTTTTGGTAGCACCCCTCCCTCTTTAAGAGTTATTACGCCTCAAAAATTGAAAATTTGCAATTTTTAGACACCTGTAACTTAGGCACCAGTAAAAATTTTTCTTCGGCAAGACATGAAAATTAAAGGTTCAATAATATATTTTTACGCGTGTTAACGGCTTTTCTTAGTTATATAGGGTTCCGGATTTACGGCCCCTCAAAATTTCAAAAATGTCCTATTTTCACGTTTTTTCTTATTACATGAAATTTTCAAATTTTTGTGCAAGTCACAATTCTAAACAGTTTGTATTGAGTTTGGAAATGTACGCTTTTAAAAACCGTTGGTTTACATTCTACCTTGTTTTTGTTTTAAAAAGACATTAAATAAAATCTTGAAAAATATTTTATTTCAAGATTAAATCCAAGATTTTTTTTTCAAGAAATTTTTTTTGAAGATTTTTTTGTCAATATTTTTTTTCTAGATTTTTTTTAGTCAAGATTTTTTTTTCAGCAAAACGGTGTACTCCCGTTAAATTATTTTATGCCGTTAAACTATCATATACACAATTAAACTTTTTCTGCTTCTCTGTTCGGAACAAAGAAAGATAAATATTACTCCGATTTCTAGTATTATAATTATTTATGTCAAAATTACAATTTATTAAAAACTTGTGTTTAATTGAGTTGTTAAATATTTTGAAAGCTAGGAAATACACTTCTCTCTTGTAAATATTTAGGCGAATAAATTAAATTTGTGGAATAGCTTATTGGGAAATTATAAATTGTTTTTATTGCTCTTTTATGTATTATATCTAATTTGTATACCCGTACGATAAGGAACAGGTATATTAAAATTGCTCCTCCGTTTGTAACGCCTCGAAATAAGCTAGCTAGATAAACCTTCAAAGGTATGGATCGGATCAGAAAAAAATTCTATATTCTAAAACAGAGCTAGAGTCTTGAAATTAACACAAAATATTCTTACAAGAATTTATAGGTTCCCTATTTTTTTTGGTTGAGATCCGACCAAAACTTCGGGTAGATCTCAAACACCCAACTTTTAGATCCCCAAATTTTTTTTGAAATAGAGACATGAAATTTTAACTGCTGATAGATATCATAAAAATATTAATTTTATTATTAACAACTTTTTTCTGGAACCCCACCCGAGCTACACCCCTCAAACTTTTAAAAAGCCCTATTTTTAAATGCATATGACTCATGTTGTGCTTAAGATTTTTTCAATCAGAAAATGTCATATTTTTTTTTAATTTTTAAATTAGTATCAAAATTATACAATTTTTTTAAATTTAGTGTTTAAATTTATCGTTATTTGAAAACCAAATTTTGCATGATTTTTCTACCCTGATAACTCTTGAACGCTTTTAGGTAGAGGCTTTAAATTTTGAGGCAAGAAAGAACTTTTAGAATTAGTACAAGTTTGCTCAGAAAATTTTTTTGGACCACCCCCTGTTTATGAGCTATTAGGGCTCAAAAATTGAAAATTTGCTATTTCTAAACACCTTTAACTTAGGCACCTGTACACATTTTTCTTCGGCAAGACAAAAAAATTAAAGCTCCAGTAATATAATAAACCATTTTTATGTGTGTTAATTGTTTTTTTTAATTGTATAGACTTCCTAAGGTACACCCCCCAAAAATTGCAAAAAAGCCCTATTTTCAGATGTATATATCTCAGGCTCTGCGCAGTAGTTTGACAATCTAAAAACACTAAAAGACCGGAAATTTTCTTGTCTTTATAAAATAATATCAAAATTATGCAATAGTTTGTAATATACTATTTAAATTTACCGTTATGTTAAAACCAAATTTTGCATGATATTTCTTTTTTCATAACTCCGGCATGCTTTGAGATAGGAACCTGAAATTTTGAGACTAGAAAAAACTTTTAGAATTAGTATAAGATTTCTCGGAAATTGTTTTGGTACCACCCCCTTTTTAAGAGTTATTACTCCTCAAAAATTGAAAAATTGATATTTTTAGACACCTCTAGCTTAGGCACGTCTAAAAATTTTTCTTCGGCAAGACATGAAAAATAAAGGTTCAATAATACATTTTAAGTGTGTTAACGGGTTTTCTAAATTATATAGGGTTCCGGACTTACAGCTCCCCAAAATTACCAGTTATCCCCCTAGTTATTTACATATTATGTATGTCATGACTATTGAATGAATGATTTATAATACATATGTATAGTATAAATTATTATACAGTTGCCGCTTAGTATTAAATGGTACTATAGCATATTTGGAAAAGTTAGGTGCATAATCGTTGTGTGGGAGGTTAGAATCTGCTTTTGAAGAATGTATAAACATATAGTTTGAATATATGTACAAATCATAGTTCTAGAAAATTTATATCGCGTAACCTGCTTTTAATTAGGTAGGTACGACCCGAACAGATTTAATTGATTACGTTTTTAATTTAATTGATTTCATTTGAAAAGAAGTACATTATAATTTACGCAATCAAAAACTTTTTTCCAGTCCAAAAATAAGCAAACTGTATATTTTCTATCCCTTTAATTTTAATTTTATTTTGATTTGTTTTGTTTTAATTATTTTCTAGAAAATTTATCAATTTTAATGTTAATTTCTGTAAAATGTGTGGGGTGCAAATGGATTTTCATGCCGTCGATTTCCATCTTAGTTCAATTAAACTACCAACCTTAGCCCTATGTGAAACAGAAGTCAGTGGCCCAATGATAACTTTAATGTTACCGGTTACTCACTTATTTCACGCTTCGGAAACTCTTCCACTTCCAAAATATAAATGTTCTAGCCCAACCTTTCACTACATTTGGGTCACACTTCTCGTTGAAAAGCATATCATACATTTCTATTTCCTATACAGATCGTCCAAGTCAAATGAACAAGAAACTGTTATGCAAATTGAAAATCTATCGAACCAGATCAATGTAATTTTGGACATTCATAACTGGCTTCATTTTCCTAGGAAGACTTCTCCGAATCAAAACTGAATTGAGAAACAAGTTGAACTATTTTCCTCATTGTTCCACCTTTCTCAACTTTGTTAAAATGCCACTAGAGTCCCGGACCATTCTGATCAAAAAGGCACGTCTTCAATCTGTTTGTCACCATACACGTTGGATGGTTTATGTGGTTTCAGTTGGTTACTCCTTGGATAATTCCGACCATTGTTTAGTTAATACAAGTTTTCGGGTAAGCCCAATCCCAAACCAGAGATCTCTTCCGAAAAAATTGCTGTTTGGCGTTACAGTCATATTGACAGGGAGGGCTTTGTTACTATTTCAGAACCTTTGATTGATTATTCTGTTTCGGTAACAGAAATGTTAAATTTGTTGCTAATGCGATTAGTGTAACTATTTTACTTGTAATCTTTCATTCCTCATTTCATTAGGAGGAGATTCAAATCGTGGTTTAATCGCATTTGCAAAGAAGCCAATTTTTTAAAGGAGACAGCTTTTAAACTGTATCAAAACAACAGGTTATCGACAAGCAAAAATTCTTGTTCAATCTAAAGATGAAACGTAAAATCATCAGCCAAAGAATAACAAATCGTTTTGGACATTTGCCTTCATTCGGGTCTTCTTTTCCACCACTTGTTGATAATAATAACAGAACCTTATCAGATTCTAAAGAGAAGGCGAACGTGTTTGGCAAGCAGTTCGCTTCCAATTAAAGACTGCCACAGTCCTTTAAGTAACCACCTTCCGATCCCTCTAACTACCGCCCTATTCCTGTAACTTCAGTCCTTTCCAAAATAATGGAAAAATTTGTGAACAAAAAGCTTATGAAATACCTGAATCACAAAGGTTTGCTTCATAAACGACAATACGCGTTCAGAGCCCGTTGTTTAACTGCGAAAAGTTGAATATCAGTCTTTATTATTCTGATGAGCCTTCTGTTGTGGCTCTTGACATTTCCAACATTTCTAGCTTTCGACAGAGTTTAGCACGATGCTCTTTTGGCAAAATGATTTTCCTAAAATGGATTGGAGATTTTCTTTCGAATCGCATGATTATCGACCAGTATGTAAGTAAGTTGGATATTGATCTGATAAATCCAAAATAAATGCTGGTGTCAATCAAGGATCAATTCCCTCACTCTCTTCTTAAAATTTATCAATGCCCTACTTTTAATAATCTCCAATACGATCCATAGTTTTGCAGACGAAGGCACCCTTGTAGCTTCCTATCAGTCTCATAACCGCTATAACATTAAATACCAGATTAATACAACAGCAAAACATTTCGATATGAATGAGGTAAATAATGATTTAGCGAAAATCAAAAATGAGGTGAAGTCAACACAGTTGATTTCAACACCAAAAATCGAAATGTCTGATCTCGCAAAAAAAGCCACTACTATTCCTCCATTTCAGGAAGAAGTTTTGCAGCATTCAACAAATTTAAACATGCTGGGTATCGAGTTAAACCAAAAATTGACTTGGTGAAATCATACTTTTGGTATAGCTAAAGATGCAGCTAAATGTTTGGGTTTTTTGTATCGCAGCAAAACTAACTTTTCTACTACTACTACTTTTCTGCATTTGATCTTCTCAACATATATAAAACGTACATTAGACTGAAAATGGAGTATAATGTACCCTTTTGGGCCGTAGGCCCTCAAAACAGGGCTGGGTTATCTAAATAATGTACCACACAGTGCTATTCGTCTTATCAACGACCCCAGTGTAACTTCAATGGTCATTTCGTAATTAATTGTAAGATACAATGTATGTTGTAGATTCTATTTTTATAAAAATTTTTTATGACAATTTCAAAACAGAGGTGTTGGTTTAAAAAAAAAGAATACACAAAATAACTCAAACACATTTATAACAAAATACATAAAAATAGAATTCTCTCTTGTTTCAACATAATATACTTAAGCTACAGACAGGTCAGACCATTAAATAATGAAAACGCAGAAACAAAAAAAAAAATGTCTTAAAAATTGTTTAAGATATCAGAATGAAAAAAAAAATTTAACTGATCGATGGTTTATTTATTAATCAATTAAATTTAATAATCAAAAAACAAAAATTTAAACTCATAATTAAAAAATTTGTTCCTCTAGCCATGTTTCTGAACTGTGTAAACTAATTTAGTTAGTTAGTTAGTTACTATATTATAAACTAATATTGAAATAAAAAACTTAATCTAAATAAAAAGTATTTTTTTATGTTTTTGAAAAGAATTTGTATTTTTCTCTAAAGAACGCCTGAGTTTAATTCTCAAAACAGAATGTAGTATACATACTAGGTTAATGCAGAAATGGTATTCAAAAGTTAAACATAATATGTAGAAACCCAGTAAAAATATCGTAAAAATAAAGTATTCGCTAAAACATAAATTGATTAAAATATCAAATTTTAAATCAAATTACAAGCTTATATTTTTCTAATTTTATGTAATGACTCTGTACTTATTAATTGCTTTTTCCAAATTTAATTGCGATTCTTTTGCCTTTTTCATAACTAACTTCATTCAATGCAGTGTCATTATATTACTTTTTGAAATTAAATAATTTTTTATACTCCTATGAAGGTAAATTCAAGGGTATAATAAGTAGATATAGGCTCAAAGGTATGGATTTGTTCCAGAATCTAATTCTGAGTCGAATAAGCCACTCCGTCCGTTCGTAAGATAACTCCAAAATTAAAGGAGTTAGGAGGCTAAAATTTTGTTTACGTCACTTTTACAAAATTGTTAGTTTCTCTGGGTTCGGGTAGCTGCCATACGACTTCTATTTTTAAATGAAAATAACTCCGAGTGTGTTAAAGCTAGCTATCCGCCATCGTTGTACAGTTCGGTCACTGACCTTGTTTTATATATATCCCGTAGGATTAACACCTGTTCCAAAGAAATGAAACAGTTAATGCCTCCACCCAATGAGAAACAAGGAGTGCAACAGAAGCTATATCATTGATAGCATCACATGTGTTTCCTAAAGTTGGCAATTCATATGTGCACGATTTAATTAAGTTTAAGAAGAACATTAACATCTTTCTTCAAAATATATATATATAAATTTTTCTACCTATCCTCCATAATCCCAAATTTCCTAATTCCAATTTCCCCAATCATCTTTCCCACATCGCTATCCCCAAAATCAAACTGTACATTTGTATTAAAGGTTCCATCTTAAAGTTTGGTTTAAAAGTGGGGTGGTTTTGGTTTGTTAAAGTTCAACACTACCCTCAGAAACTTCGTGCAGTTCATCTTGGTGACTTTCGAGTTTTCCACCAACCCTCGTAAAAACAAAAAAAAATTGTTTGTATTCCTTGATATAAAATCGGTTATAGCTAAAAAAGAGGCAGTAGTGTTAAACTTTACCTCAAAGCCATATTGATCTTTATTCAAGATGTCATCTGCATTTATGAGGTTAGCCTGTTCTTAATTATTTTTTCTAAAACGTTAGAAGTAGAACTTAAAACTGATATTGTCCGGTAGTTTGAGGGATTTGTTTTTCCGCCAGCTTTATGTATAGATGTAACGGTAGCAAGCTTTAAAGATTCAAGAAAACTACCAGATTCAAAAGCATTATTTATAAATTTTACTAGTACTGCGCTAATTTGCTGGGAAAATTTCTTCAATATTTTAGAAGATATAGATACTATCATAACCAGTTGCGCTAACTAACTTTATTGTACCTATATTATTTCTAACTTCCTGTAAATTGGTGGGTAAATTCTCGTAAATATTTTTTGAAAAGGATGCTAAGTACTTTCTTCCATCAATAGTCTCTCTTTAGATATTTAAAGTTTTTGTGTCATCTATGAAATATGTATTCATTGTCTTTGAAATTTCCAAAAAGTTAGTCATTTTAGTGTTATTGTGGTCAATTTCACTAATACACTTCTATTGTGATTACTACTATTATTTTACATAATTTTTTTGTAAAGGTTTCATAATCTTCTAGAATTGTTAGGATGACTAGCTATGATTTTATTATAGAAATTATTTTTAGCATGTTTATTTTCTTTTAAAAAAAAGATTCGTGGAATTTTGTATTACAAATTATCTAACTGTTTATCCACTCATGTCTTTGCCTTACTTTTTTTGGTGAAATGACATCCGTATATATATGTACTTTTTCAGATAATGCTATAGTAAAATCATCTTCATTATTATAATACATTATATTTTCTCATAGAGTATCATTTGAAAGTTTATCATAATTCAAAATTGTGTTTTTAAATAAGTTTTTCTTTAATAACTCTTAGATTTGCTTTTACAAAAAGTAACTGAAGTAGTATAGATATGCCGTTTCTGGCACAATGGGGGTAATTAGTGTGTTTTTTTCTCACGGTATGTTAGCGAGTACGATGTGTTATGAATGTTAATGAGGTTTGTGGTTTTTATGAATATTATGAGTTTTAATTCAATAATATTGAGGAAAGAAGTTTCTAGTTAATGGTTATTATTGATATTTCGAAACAGGTGTAGAGTCAGAGAAATTTGAAGGTGATGGAAACAAGGGTTGAGTCAGAGAAATTTGAAGGTGATGATAACAGGGGTTGAGTCAGAGAAATTTTAATTTATTTTATTATATTGTTATTTATTCAGCTTTCTTTTTTGCGTCTTTAATGTTTTAATCTTTTGTTGAATTTTTTCTCTGGATTAAGACTGAATAAAACACAAAAAAATTTATCTTTGCGACAACGTTTCGTAAATTTTCTATACGTTTTCAAGGCTAAAAAAATTTTTTAGAACTTTATATATTGTTTTTTAACTCATTAACATTTTACAATTACATCCTACCTTAAGATAATAATTTAAAGTCGTATATTAAACTTTTTAAACATTATAAATATTCTTAAAAAAATTGTAAATTTAACATTATTTACCTACAAATAAAAAATTAAAAAATTATAAAAAACGAGTTTAACAAACAAAAAATTTATATAAATATTAATAATTTAAGCGCTTAAAAACACGAACAAAATGTACTAATAAATTACAACAACAATTATATAATTATGTATATATTACACTTGTCATATCATATATTACACATATCAAAATAGACAGACCCAAAAAACCAGGAAGAAACCAAAATAAAAAATAACATAATCCCTATTGACCTATATTTTATTGCACTATATTAACTTATTATTACATGAATTTTATATTGTCGTTAATGAAACATCAGGTAGAAAAAATTCTTTATATTATTTGTTTGTAATGCATTCTTTATAGTCACATAATAGTAATTTATATATGGAGTTTAAATTTTGTGTATCAGTTTTGAAATGAATGTTATTCGAGTTTAATTGAATATATATCATTTCGCTAATGTTTCTCTTAAGCCAATTTTTTTCTTTGTCTAGAATTTTGACGTCATCGAAATTAAAAATATGATTTTCTTGTTCAAAATGATGTTGTGTCAGAGCAGTTGTTTTCCTTCTTTATTTATATTTATATTCTTAGAATCATATTTATGTTGGTTCATTCTATTTTTCAAAAATTGTTTAGTTTGTCCAATGTAACATGAATTACATATAGTGCAATCAATTTTATATATATATTAGATTCGATTATTGGAATTTATCTTCCTTATCTTTTAATTTAGAAAAAATGTTGAAAACTGTCTTACTATTATAAAAAACTATTCTATGGTTGTTTATGAAATTCTTAAAAAGTATTTCTATTTTATTTGATAATTGTGGTATATATTGAAACTTTAAATACGTTATATTTTCATTTGGTGGAACGGTGTGTATCATGTCTATATCTGTTGTGGTCATCTGTATGTTTAGATAAATAATTGTTGTAAATTTTGTTTATATATTGTTTATATTGGATAATTATTTTGAACTAGTAAATCTTTCTTTATGTTTATATTTTTATTTAAAAATTCTTTTGATGAAATTTTGTAAATTTTGTTGAGAATATTTATAACCACATTTTTCTTGTGGTGTATAGGATGGTTGGATAAAATATTTAGCGTTCTCCCCGAAGTGGTGGGTTTCCTGTACCAATCCGTCGATATAGTGACATTACTATTTCTAATTATATATACATCAAGAAAAGGTATTTTGTTGCCTTTTTCTATTTCTAGTGTGAATTTGAGTTTATTATGAAAACTATTAAAACATGATACCACGGTGTCTATTTTATCATTAGGGACAGCTAAAATCATAATATCTACATAATATCTTCACAAACGGTATAACAAAATTAAATTGTTGAATAAATAAATAAATAACGAAACGTGTTCATAATATATTTATATGTAACTATTGTTTAATACATTTTAATAGAGAGTCGGATTTAAGTTTTCATGAGAAAAGTTGTAGTAAAGTTGTCACCAAAATGCCGCAAGAAGCAAATAAAATATTGAAATTTAAAAACTACAACAAGAAAATAGACGTTCCGTTCACAATTTACGCAGATATTGAATTTATACTGCAAAATATGGATTGTTGTTTACCTGATCCTAATTAATCATCAACAACAGATATACGACAACACATACCATGTCCGTTTGCATATTATATTAAATGCAGTTTCGATGACAACCTAGGTAGGTTTAGAATGTTTACTGGAATCGATTGTGAGAAAATATTTGTTAGGAATATTATAGAAGATACCACAGATATATCTTGTAGGTATTACCTATAAGATAGTCAATTATTAGATCATTTAGAAAGTAACATTTGTCATATTTGTGAAAATAGTATTAATGATGTAGAAAATAAAGTTATAGACCACTGTCATTTAACGGATGAATATTGCTCATAATTCATGAAATTTAAATTATTCTATACCAAATTTCATTCCCATTTTTTTTACAATTTTTCTGGTTATGAATGTCATCTTTTTATCAAAGCTTTATCAGATTCTCCTGGTAAAATAAATGTCATTCCAATAAATAAAGAAAATTATATTTCTATATCAAAATGGATAGAAATTGATGAAAATTATTCAATAAAACTTTTAGATTCATTTCGATTTATGTCATCCAGTTTAGATTCCTTAGCCTGTAATTTAGTTAACACCGATTTTAAAAATTTAAAAATGTTTCCTGACGATGTTAGGTTTTCTTTACTTAAACCGAAACGGGTTTTTCCTTACGAATTTCTGAATTCGTAGGAAAAACTAAATGAATGTACTTTACCTACACAGAATTGTGTTGATAGCATTCTTACTTATAGCAAATGTTCACGTGAGAAATACAAACATGCTAAAAAAGTATGGCAAAAATTTGAATTTAAAACTCTCAGAGTTTACTTCGAAATTTATTTAAAAACAGACGTACTTTTACTTACTGATATTTTTGAAAATTTTAGAAGTGTATGCAAAAATAATTATTTTTTAGATCCATGTCAATATTTTACTATACCCAGTTTATCTTGGGATGCTATGCTTAAGACAACAAAAATAGAGCTTTTATTGTTATAATATCTGCATAGTTTTATTAAGAAGGGTATTAAAGGAGGTATAGCACAATGTTCATTAAGACATTCAGTTGCTAATAACAAATATATGAAAAACTTTAAGAAATTTATTCAGTTATCATATATAGTATATCTTGATGTTAATAATCTATATGCTTTAGCGCAATCAGAATACTTACCGTATGCAAATTTCAAATGGTGTAATAATTTTAATATTAATATCATGGATATTGAGATGATGCAGATAAGGAGTATATTTTAGAAGTAGATCTACAATATCCTACGTAGTAGATCTACAATATCCTTATCTGACTCATGGCGCAGTGGTTAAGTCGCCAACCTTTCAATCGAAGGGTCTTGGGTTCAAACCCCGGTCAGGTCATAAATAAAAAATATGTAGTACTTTTATATCGTAATAATATATATCGTATAATTAATAGTAGTAATAATAACATTAATAATATTAATAATAATAATAGTAATAGTAATAATAACAATAATAATAATAAGAGCTGCTACAATGGAACCATCTTTGGTTATATCATGCAAGTAAGGCGTTATATACTACTGCACATTGTAATCCACTGATGGCGCTGACCCTGTAGTAAAATAATGACAATAAAAATAATAATAGTAATAATAATAATAGTAATAATAATAATAGTAATAATATTAATAATAATAATAAAAGTAACAGTAATAATAACAATAATTATAATAATAATAATAATAATAATAATAATAATAATAATAGCTACTACAGTGGAGTTATCTTTGGTTATATCATGCAAGTGAGGTGTTATATACTGCTGCACGTTGTAATCCACTGATGGCGCTGACTCTGTAGTAAAATAATAATAATATTAATAAGAATACTAATACCAATAATAGTAACCGCTACAGTGACAGTGACGGTTGCCTTCAATAATTACCTCATGTAGATATAGTAACTACTACTACATGTTGTAACTGTTGTGACGGCTTTAGTCACTGTAAGCAAAATAGTAATAATAATAGGCGGATAATAATAGGCGGATTCATTGTTGTTAGTAATAATAATAGGCGGATTCATTGTTGCCTTACAGTCCCACTCCCAATTCAATGTTTCCGTATCCATTTCCTATCCTTCCCTAGCCCTACTCCCTAGCCAATATGCTGCGTTCGCAGGTAAGGGTTTGATCCCATTATATTGGCTAAAGGGGGAAGTGGGTTTAGTCAGTAAGAATCTGACACTACCAAGGGGAAAATTCTTGGTATCTTTGGAAGATTCTCACCTCCCTTAGGAAAAAAAAATAAAAAAAACTGCATTATAAACATAATGATTTACCTTTCTGTGCGGAAAATAAAAAAAATATTGATATGAAAAGTGTTAAATTGATTATTAGTCTTGAAGATAACAAGCGCTATATTATACATTATAGAACCTTAAAACAATGTTTAAAGCATGGATTAAAACTAAAAAAAATGCTGCATAGGGTTTTGGAATTTAGCCAATCGTCTTGGTTGAAAAAATTTATTGATTTAAATAATTCATATCGACTAAACTTTTTTAAATTAGTAAATAACGCTAATTATGGTAAAACAATGGAGAATATTGATAAATGAAAAGATGTTAAAATTGGAACTAAATGGGAAAATCAAGGGCGAGGTAGAAATTTAGGTGCACGTTCGCTAATATCGAGACCACAGCGTAACATATTTTTCTGAAGATATGTCTGCTATTCAAATGAATAGAGTTCGTGTAAATTACAACAAGCCAATCTGTGTAGGTTTTACTGTATTAGAATTACCTTAATATAAAATTTATGATTTTCATTATGAATATATAAAAAACGAGGAAGAATACAGTTGCCTTTGTCAACTCTTAGATACCCGTACGAACCGTTAGTATGTTAACAGCCTGTCACTCTGCTTACAATATTATTTTTTTAATATTTTAGTATTTTAAAATAATTTGGGTGAATTTTATAATTTCTAGAACTATGGGTTGTACATATATTCAAACTATATGTTTATATGTACATTCTTCGAAAGCAGATTCTAACCTTTCACATAACGATTATCAATCCAAAACTTTTTCAAATATTCTATAGTACCATTTAATACTAAGCAGTAAATATATATTAAATTTACTTAGTACAAAATAGTACATATAATTTTAAATATTATATTATATTATATTTAAATATTCCATTGACAGAATAATTTCTTATAAGTACAATAAAATACATATATGTATGTAAATACGGCACTATATAATATACATCTATACTCTTATCATTCATTCACTAGTGACATATACGATATATAAATAAACATGATATTATATAAGTATGTATATATATTAATATCATATAAATAAAAATTCTTCAAGCAACCGTTATGTTGTTTATTTATTTGCATTTTTATGTACTACGCATTATATCCTCAACAATTTCAAATTATCGAGTAAAACAAAATGCAAAAAATTAGTTAAAGAAATTTGTTAGAAAATTTGAAAAAATCAAGTAACACTTTCGTCAATTATAAAGTAACCCTATATTATTAAAAAACTTTGTTAACAGAAATAAGAGTATGATGTTGAAACTTTAATTTTTGTGTATTACTTCGCAAAAAGCTTAACAGGTGTTTAAAAATAGGAAATTTTCAGTTTTTGACTCCTTACAGCTCCTAAACGGGGGGTGATACAAAAAAAATTTCTGAAATGACTCATACTTATTTTCAAAGATCTAACTTCTGTCAAAATTTCAAGTTTCCAACTTAAACCGTTTAGAAGATAGAAGGGTTAAAGGATTTTGCAAAATTTTAGTTTCGCATAACGGTAAATTAAGACACCGTATGCCACAAATATATATTTATTGTATATATACTTTTAAAGCTAATAAAAGTAGTAATCATTTGGCGTTTTCAAAATGAAGATATACCTTATACAACTTGTGCTATAATAATTTAAATATAGAGCTTTTTTGAACCTTTGGGGAGCTGTAGCTCGGTAACGGGTGGGGCTACGAAAAAAAGTTATTAAAAATAAAATTAATATTTTTGTGAGGTCTATCAGCAGTTAAAATTTCATAGCTCTATTTCAAAAAAAATGTCGGGATCTAAAAGTTAGGTGTTCGAGAGCTACCCTAAGGCTTGGTCCAAACTCAACCAAAAAAAATAAGGAACCTACAAATTACTCCCAAAATATTTTGTGTAAATTTTAAGATTCTAGCTTTCTTAGTTTTTGAGTTAGCGTGCTGACGGACGGACGGACGGACATGGCTCAAAAGTCTTAGATTTTTTTTCTGATCAGATCCATACCTTTGAAGGTATATCTAGCTCGCTTATTTCGAGGTGTTACAAACGGAGGAGTAATTTTATTATACCCGATCCTATCGTACGGGTATAAAAATATATCTCATGAAAATATATGTTTAAATTATATGGACACTGACTCTTTTATTTATGCAATAAAGACGAATGATTTTTATAAAGACAGAATACTTAATATCCATAAATACTTTGATACTACAGATTTTAATCTTGAAAATCCATAAAATCCATGCAGTGGTCGTACAATAACAGAATTTATAGGACTAAGAGCAAAAATGTATTCTATTAATATAGAAAATAATAAGTTAATTAAGTTAAAAGTATAAAAAAACATATTGTAAGGGATTTTTCGAAATGATTATAGAGATTGTTTATATAAGAAAAAATTATTTTTAAGTCAATTTCAAGAAGTAAAGTTCAAATGTCAGTTTTTACAAGTAAAGCTCATACTTTATACACACAAAATTTAAAAAAAATATCACTAAGTTATTTAGATGATAAAAGATTTATTGAGAATGATGGTGTTCATACATTAGCATGAGGTCATTCTTCTATATAAAATAATAATAAAATAATAATTACTTTTAATCAGGTAAAAAAAAATAAATAAATAATTGAGTAAAAATAGATTTAAGTTATGATTATAAAAACTCATTACGATTGATTTTGTAAAGTAAATAAATAAAAGATAAAAAAAAAAATAGTTTGATTATAAATTCTATTGTTTTAATTAAAAAATTTTTAATTTTTTAGAAAGTTTTATATTGAATTTAGATTTTACAATGATTTGAGTAGAACAATTCAATGAATTGTTTTTGTGGTTTTTTTGTTTTCTTTGAATAATAATAAGACTGAATAAATTACAAATGAAAAAAAAACAAAAATATGTGCATGCATGTGTGTGTGCACATGTAGATTTGTATCATTATAAATTATGAAATATTGTGGTGATAACAAGTGCAAAAAAAAAATATACAAACTTTAAAATATCTAAAAACAAATAAATTGAAATCAAAATTGACGTCAGGTGATTCCTTTTGTTAATATAAAAAGAAAAAAAATAAAATATATACTACAAAGGTTTTTACATTTAATGATTTTCGATATTTATAATTTTCTACTTGTATATAGAAATCTGTCAGGTATCACGTTTATGAATATATTATGGTTAGTATAGGTTCGATCCCAATTCTTACCTGGAGTAGTTTTTCTTAAGTTAATAATCTAAGTTAATTTAAGATAATAATTTAAGTTTAAGTCTTATAATCTTATATGTACAAAATTGTATAAAAAGTTAATTTTATGAATAAAAGGTGTTCTAACACGATAAGTTTAGCAAGTAAAACGACCATAATGTTTTGGGCTGATAACATTTAACATGGTTATAAATATTGCATTTGTGGGAGGAAATAGGCTTCAATTAGAGTAATTAATTGGAAAATATTTGATGATTTTTTGGAGATATACATAACTCCAGAAGGGGGAGAAAAGATATTTGTTTTAAAAATTAGAAATGGTGAGTCAATAAATAGTAAATTATTTTTATCTCCATTGGAATGGAAACATATAAAAATTGAAGTATATGGCGGTGATATTTCTATTATTGGTACCATTAGACAATCACCAATCAAAAATAAAATAACAAACAGTTTCGAAGATGATTGTCCATTTGCTGAAGAGGACGATTGTGAGTTGATTGATAAGAATATTTCAAATGTATTACCAAAAGATAAGAATAAGGATTATCATATCATCATCATCATAATATTTAATCTGTAAATGACAGACATTTAAAACCCTTTTACTCAATGATTTATCAACCAACTTTCAGTTTTTTCTTTTTAAATGTTAAATATTCAGTACAGCCATCTTACAAGATTAATATTTTTCCAAAATTTTCTGATTTTTTGTTTTTTTTCTAAATACATAAATAAAATTTTAAAATATAGTTTATATGGTAGGAAATAAAAATTTCACAATATAACTGAATATAAACATTCAAATTTTAGTGAAGGGTTTGGTGCAGTGGTAGAGTGGCCGATTTGTAAACTTCGAAGTTTTGAGGTTTGCAAGTTCCATGCAATTCTATTTTTTTTTTTTTTGTTGTTTTTCTGATATTTTCATATCATCATAATATTTAATCTGTAAATGACAGACATTTAAAACTCTTTTACTTAATGATTTACCAACCAACTTTAATTTTTTTCTTTTTAAATGATAAATATTCAGTACAGCCATCTTACAAGATTAATATTTTTCCAAAATTTTCTGATTTTCATTAAAAGTTTTCCATTTTTATAAAAAACCCATGTAAAGTATATACATATGTATCATATAGTATGTATAATCTATACCTATAATATACATATTCAAAAACGACGCTCTTTTATTCCGTTGAATTTTAAATTTTGCTTTTTTGTTTTTGTTTTTTGTTGTTTTTTCTAAATACATAAATAAAATTTTAAAATATAGTTTGTATGGTAGGAAATAAAAATTTCACAATATAACTGAATATAAATACTCAAATTTTAGTGAAGGGTTTGGTGCAGTGGTAGAGTGGCCGATTCGTAAACTTCGAAGTTTTGAGGTTTGCAAGTTCGATGCAATTCTATTTTTTTTGGTTGTTTTTCTGATATTTTCATATCATCATATCATAATAATCTGTAAATGACAGACATTTAAAACCCTTTTACTCAATGACTTACCATCTTAGGTTTCTTATAATATATATATAATAGGTATATATTGAGTTTCCAATACTCAATAAATCAACGCAACTTCTAAACGATAATAATAACCGTTTTTTATTACAAAAAATATCATTTGTAAAGAAATTTTAAATTCATAAAGGCTTTAATTATTGAAAATTATATTTTTACATTTTAAATAAAATCATCAAGAAAATGTACTGCATATACTGTATTGTAATTGCTAATTAAAACACCTCGCATTTCGAGGGGCGGGCGAATACTAGTATGTTTTAAATTTAAATCATTTTGTTAATCAAATAATAATTTGAATATAATCAAAAACTTGTCATTATCTCTAACTAAATGCTTTGGAATTCTTTTATAAGACTGACACAAATAAAAACTATCTACTTCTTGATGCCGTCACATGCCAAAGGAATTTCGTATATCATCTTGTTTATCGCAAGGCACATCATAGACAATAAATATTGAGTTCAGTTGTGAGACGGAAGGTTCAATTACATCAACGTTATTTGAAAATTCGCTATATCCCATTCCTTTGATTGGTTTTCTTAATTTTTTTAAATATTCATATTTAGCTTTATGCAATGATTTCGAGTAAATATATATATTTTGAAATTTAAGTCCTTTAGGATCTATTAGCATACTTATCAAAGCATTAGTTTTACCACAATTTGACGGTCCGACTATTAATCCTCTTATACTATCTGGAAAGCATTCGCCATGTTTTTTATTTTTTTTCTTTAAATTGTGATCAAAATTTTTAACTTTAACTGCGTTATCTACTTTTACAAATTTCATTGCATTAACTTAGTAAAAGATTTTTTCTTTTAAACGATTATGATAAGTTTTAAAAGGTGATTAGTGTTTGATTGACTTTCTTAAACCAAACTGCATATTATGCTTTTTCGAAATAAATATTTAAACAGTAATAAAACGAGGAAGAATACAGTTGAATATGTCAACTCTTAGATACCCGTACGAACCGTTAGTATGTTCATAGCCTGCCACTCTGCTTACAATATTATTTTTTTAATATTTTAATATTTTAAAATAATTTGGGTGAATTTTATAATTCACTAGAACTATGGGTTGTACATATACATATTCAAACTATATGTTTATACATTCTTCAAAAGCAGATTTTAACTTTCCACATAACGATTATCAATCCAAAACTTTTTCAAATATTCTATAGTACCATTTAATACTAAGCGGTAAATGTATATTAAATTTACTTAGTACAAAATAGTAAATATAATTTTAAATATTAATACGCACATAGTATTTTTACATTGTTATAAGTATATCACCATACATTGCAATATTTCTTTAAAAATATTTCCATTCATAGAATAATTTCTTATAAGTACAATAAAATACATATATGTATGTAAATACGGCGCTATATAATTATACATCTATACTCTTATCATTCATTCATCAGTGACATATACGATATGTAAATCAACTTGTTATTATATAAGTATGTATGTAAATCAATGTAATATAAATAAAAATTCTTCAAACAACCCTTATGTTGTTTATTTATTTACATTTGTTTGTACTACGCATTATATCCTCAACAATTTCAAATTATCGAGTAAAATAAAATGCAAAAAATTCGTTAAAGAAATTTGTTAGAAAATTTGAAAAAATCAAGTAACACTTTCGTCAATTATAAAGTAACCCTATATTATTAAAAAAAGTTGTTAACAGAAATAAGAGTATAATGTTGAGACTTTAATTTTTGTGTATTACTTTGCAAAAAGCTTAACAGGTGTTCAAGTTACAAGTGTTTAAAAATAGGAAATTTTCAGTTTTTGACCTCTTACAGCTCCTAAACGGGGAGTGATACAAAAAAAATTCTGAAATGACTCATACTTATTTTCAAAGATCTAACTTCTGTCAAAATTTCAAGTTTCCAACTTAAACCATTTAGAAGATAGAAGGGTTAAAGGATTTTGCAAAATTTGAGTTTCGCATAACGGTAAATTAAGACACCGTATGCCACAAATATATATTTATTATATATATACTTTTAAAGCTAATTAAAGTAGTAATCGTTTAGGGTTTTCACAATGAAGATATACCGTATACAACTTGTGCTATAACAATTTAAATATAGAGCTTTTTTGAACCTTTTGGGAGCTGTAGCTCCATAACGGGTGGTACTACGAAAAAAAGTTATTAAAAATAAAATTAATATTTTTGTGAGATCTATCAGCAGTTAAAATTTCATAGCTCTATTTAAAAAAAAATGTGCGGATCTAAAAGTTAGGTGTTCGAGGACTACCTTAAGGTTTGATCCAAAATCAACCAAAAAAAAATAGGGAACCTACAATATACTCCCAGAATATTTTGTGTAAATTTCAAGATTCTAGCTTTCTTAGTTTTTGAGTTAGCGTGCTGGCGGACGGGCGGACGGACGGACATGGCTCAAAAGTCTTAGAATTTTTTTCTGATCCGATCCATACCTTTGAAGGTATATCTAGCTCGCTTATTTCGAGGAGTAATTTTATTATACCCGATCCTATCGTACGGGTACAAAAAAATTTAAATAAATAAACAACATAGCGGTTGAAATAATTAATATAATTAACATAAAATAATTTTTGCAAAACCTTTCCTCTTGATGAATAACGACGAGGTGCAATACTTAGATGACAAATGTCCCAAAATAGAGGACAATTATTTTTGTAAAGAAAAGGCAAGTAGAATGTCAGTTTCAGATTCCGAATGTATAGGTAAGCTCATGAGAAATCAACCATCAAAATGCCAACTGCACAGCATTGAACCTACTTCACAAATATACCAACCTGAACCAAATTATATTCTGCTAATTAACATTAAAGAAACCAAAATTATCACCACATGCCGCATAACACAATCTTTAAAAGGCACAATTGATTCATATCGACGATTGTGAGGTCAAAAATTAATAAACACATATTGGAATGAAATCGAGATACATACCACAATATTCAATAAAATTAATATAACATTTTCTAATTTTAGTATAAATCTGAAGAAACTAAACCAATACAAATTTGAAAAGCTAGAACCAGTTCAAATACCAATAACATATCTACAGTAACCACAAAGTACAATCACAATAGGATGCATCATTTTTGCCATCAAACGAGATTATCTCCAAAACCAATAAAGATAGAACCTTCAAATTTTTTACAATGATATTCCTTCCCGTTTGATTTATGACTCTGAAATTTAAGAGGATTGGGTTCATGGGTTTGGATTTTGGAAGCTTCCGAACGAATCCCAGAGCAAATGAAATTATCTCCAAAACCAACAAAAAAATATAACCTTTAAATTTGGCAGAATGGTGTTGTTTCATGTTTGATTTAATTTTTCGCATTGTTTTCTCTTCGAGTGGAGTACTCGTCGTTCTGTTTAGTTCTGAATAATCTGCCACTCAGATATGATGAGAGTATTCGTAGTATTTTTACTAGTTTGTATATTAATACATCGTGCCATACTTTATCAAACGCCTGCGCGACGTCAAGGAATATTGTAGAGCAAATCTTCTTTTCTTCAAGAGTTATTTCTATGACATTCGTTATTTTGTCTATTTGATCCACAGTGGAATATTTTTTTCCCTCTTTTTTCGTGGCTGGGTGAAAAACTGGAAAGTCACCAGGAGGAACTTCACTTACTTCCTCAGGAACTCCACTTGCTTTACGACTATTTTTACAATTACAACCAATATCTACACATATAAAATTATAGTCTAGCTAGACCAACAATAATCCTGAGAACCATGTGTGCAACCATGTATCATTTATAATTTGATCCAGTATTAACTGGATACTTGATAGTCAAATGCTTATCATCCATACTTGTAATATAATTTGGAAATAACACTAAATTCCTATACCCGTCAGCGGATTTTTTAACAAAAAATCACGCTGGTTTTTCAGAGGCTTATTTGTGGGCCACTTTTATGATACGAATTAAAAACTATTATGGATTTATGAATTATTAATTGTAAGATAAAATGCATTTTATAGATTCTATTTTTATAAATTTTTTTATGAAAATTCCAAAATAGAAGTGTTGATTTAAAAAAAAACAATACAAAAAATAACTCAAATACATTTATAACAAAATACAAAAAAATAGAATTCTCTCCTGTTTCAACATAATATACTTAAGCTACAGACAGATCAGACCATTAAGCAATGAACACGCAGAAACGAAAAAAAAATGTGTTAAAAATTGTTTAGGATATCAGAATAAAAAAAAAATTTAACTGATCGATGATTTATTTGTTAATCAATTAAATTTAATAATCAAAAAACAAAAATTTAAACTCACAATTAAAAATTTGTTCCTCTAGCCATGTTTCTCAACTGTGTACACTAATTTAGTTAGTTAAACTAATATTGAAATAAAATCTAAATAATAATCTTAATCTACTTAATCTAAATAATAAGTATTTTGTTTATGTTTTTGAAAAGAATTTGTATTTTTCTCTAAAGAACGCCTGAGTTTAATTCTCAAAACAGAATGTACTATAGGAGTTTTATTATTAATATATATATTTGTCCAGAAAAATGATTTGTAACAAACGCATTCATTTTAAAGTGTTGTGTTGGATGTGTTCTATTATAGAAAAAAAAATAAAATATACATACATACCTATAATGTATACCGTATAGATATAATTTTTAATTGAAAATATTTTTATTTTTTCAAACTAGGATACATTACAAAAGGGTAACGGGGAAGAAAAAAATTATTAAAAAAAAAAAATTTTTTTCGTTCATTAATTTTTTTCGAATTGTTTTTTTTTTAATTAATTTTATTTGACTTACATACATACCCATATATGCATATATACAAACAAAATGTTTTTAAATAATTTTAAAATGTCATTTTATAGATTTTAAAAAAAAAAGCCAAACAAATATTTTATTATAATTGTTTATGAATTGTAAATTTTAATGGGTAATCTATATACATATTTGTTTCGATTTTTTTCTAAATTTTTTTTCTAAATTTTTTTTCTAAATTTTGTTATAATCTTCTATATATCCCATGGACTTCTATATATATCCCATGGAACTTCTCTCTTTTTGAAGTGAGTTAAAAATCCAAATTTTCGCTTTGTAATGATAATAATTTTTTTTTCTCTCCTTGCCACTCCTATAAGGAGCATAGGGCATTCACTAAGTCATTTATTTATTCATATTTGACTAAGTTTCAGTTTCTGCAATCATTAATTTCACTAAGCCGTTGATTACTCGGCTGTAGCTATTGTACAAGATTATGAGACGTTTCTTTTATTTCTACGCCATCTATTATCTTATACAAGGATTATAGTTTATTATTATTTTATTATGTTGCTATTAACAATATGATATTAAATTATAATTTATGACATACATATATACTTATTTTTAACTTTATTATATTCTATTAATTATATACTATAAGAAAAATGTCTATTATTTTTATTAATCTATATGACCCAGCCGGGGTTTGAATCCGAGACCTTTCGTATGAAAGGCCGGTGTCTTAACAACTACACCATTGACTGGATAATGATAATAATTAATAATGTAATAATATCGTTTAGACTAAACTTCAATTTATGCCCCGGCCAAATATAAAATCAGATATGTACAGTTATTTTCCAAATTCCGGCCAGTCAGGAAATATATACATACAAATTTATTGGGAGAAATTTTATATCGGTTGGTAAATCAGATTTGGAACTGGGGGGGAAAAAACAAATCATAATTTCAATTATTTTTCATTTCAGAAATCAGAGGGGGAAAATAAAAATCATAATTTCAATAATTTTTCATTTATTCATTTTCTTGGAATTGATTTTTTTTTTTAATTACATTTTATTTTGTATTGACATACAGGCAAATCCATATAGGTATATACAAAGAAAATGTTTTTAAATAATTTTAAAATGTCATTTTATAGATCTTAATAAAGAAACAGGTCAAACAAATATTTTGTTATAGGAAGCAGGCCAACAAATATTTTATTATAATTTTATTATATTGTTTATGAATTGTAAACTGTAACCGGTAACGGGTAATCTATTTGTTTTAATTTTTTTTTTTTTTTTGGTTAAAAATTTTATTATAATCAAAGTATAGTTAGTAGTTTAGTAGAAATAGTAAAGAAATAGTAGTTTCTCTCTATTTTACTAAACCTAATGCATTTTTCATACAACAAAAAAATCTATTTTATCAGGATCATAATATTATTTTATCTTTTCTATTCGTGCAGGATAAATTCTTATTACTATTCACTTTTTATTATATTAAAGATATTATAATTATTGGAAGAATTATTTGGAATTTCTGTAAAAGTAAATTTCAGATTGAATAAGTAAGTACATAATATGTATATTAGTTTTTTTTTTATCGGACATTATAATTGAACGTAATTTTCGCAATTTAGTTTACAACAACAAATATGGAATCAAGAGAAGAAAGGAAAAGTCGTCTAGCAAGAGAGCGATATGCAAGATTTAGAGCAAGACAAACTCCAGAGGAATTCGCCACATACCGAGTTCGAATGACTGTATCACAAAGGAGAAGAAGAGAACGAGAAACGGAATATCAAAGACAAATGCGACTAGGGCAAAACCGTCATACCACTGAACAACTAATTCCTGCAGAGTTGGAAGTCCGTCGAGCAACTCATGCAGAGAACCAGCGTCGATACATGGACCAACGCACACCAGAACAACTACACATTATTCGACAACTACACAAAATCAAGCTGAAATTAACAGGTTATAACAAGAGCTACATAGTCAAGTTATTCGTTCTCAAGCAGCTAACTTCGATGAAAATGAAGTGGATGCACATAGTTGTGGTCCTTTAAATGTTTACTGCCAGTTTTGCGGATCTAAAAATTTCCTAAATGAACGTCCCTCTGATGGAAAATTTACTAGCTGTTCTCGTAAGGGAAAAATTAAATTACCAAAACCAAAAGACCTCAGATTTTTGCGAAGTTTGGTGCTCCAGATCTATTTATTACATTCACCGCAAATCCATCTTGGCCTGAAATTATGAAAAATTTAATACCAGGAGAGCAAACTGTAGGTTGACTAGACTTAGTTGCCAGAGTCTTCAAGATCAAATTGGACGCACTCATTAAAGACATCGCAGGTCATGGTATTTTCGGTCACACAAAGGCATATGTTTACAGCATCGAATTCCAAAAACGAGGTCTCCCACACGCACATATATTTGTAACTCTTCGAGTGGAGGACAAATTTATAACAGCTGAGCGGATCGATAATTTTGTTTGTGCTGAAATTCCACCTGAATCGAGCTCATGTTTACGATAAATTATGCTGAAATGTATGTTGCACGTTCCATGTGGAATTGCTAATCCAAATTCTTCTTGCATAATTAATGGCAAATGTAGCAAAAAGTTTCCAAGAGAATTTAGAGGAGCCACAGTCTCAAACGCGAATGGATATCCATTGTATTGTCGTCGGAACAATATTCAAGCTGAAGTTCGAGGAGTAATTATGGATAATAGAAATGTAGTACCATACAACCCATATTTCATACTTAAATATAATGCCCATATAAATGTAGAAATTAGTACGTCACTTAGAGCTTTAAAATATATTTATAAGTATATATATAAAGGTTTCGATTGTGCGAATGTTCAAATTACATCAAATGGAAATACTGAGCTTTGTCACAATGAAATAGCAAATTTTATTAATTGTCGCTATGTTAGTGCACCTGAAGCAATTTGGAGATTGAGGGAATCAAAAATGCGTAATCGCTCACATTCTGTAATGATACTTCCAGTTCACCTACCAAACCGGCAAGTAGTAGTTTTCGAATCTGGACATGAGGAAGACACCCTTTTGGCAGCTCAAACCCGCTGCACAAAGCTCGAATCATGGTTTCATCTTAATATGGAAAATCCAGCAGCACGACATTTTCTCTATAGCGAAATTCCTTACAATTTCACCTACAGAAGTCTCAAATGGAATGAAAGACAAAGAAGACATGAAAAAATTATTGGCCGAATGTTCACAGTTAGTATCAAAGACGAAGAGAGATTCTATTTAAGAATGATGCTTCTTCATGTACATGGAGCTACTAACTTCCAATTCCTTAGAACTGTAAATAATATTGTTTACGAAACTTTCAAGTGTGCAGCTATTGCGAAAGGACTTTTATAGTCAGATGAAGAATGGGACCGTTGTATGCAAGATGGTGGAACATATTTAATGCCTAAGCAATTACGTGAAATGTTTGCTTACGTATATATTGCAATCCTGGAGAACCAATTAAATTGTGGCGAAATCATATTCTAAACTTAACACTAGATCACCTGTCTTCCAATTCAGAAGAAAATGCAATAATTTATGCTTTATATGACATAAATTATATTTTAAATCAGAATGGATTGTCTTGTGAGCAACTTGGTCTACCAGCTCCAACAGGAAATGGTCAATTAGAAGAGTCCATCAATTTTTCGGATGAGGCACATAACGCTGAAGAATTGTTAGCAAAACTTAACCCAGGTCAATTAAACGCTTTTTATAAAATCAAAGCAGCTGTAGATAAAGAAAGTATTGAAAATCGTTGCTTTTATGTGGATGTTCCTGGAGGATCAGGCAAAATATTTCTATTGGACACTTAGCTCATACTTTCGAGGTGAAAGAAAAGTTGTATTGCTCTTCGCTACAACTGGAATCGCTGCAACTTTATTAGACGGAGGTCGCACAGTTCACAGTGAATTGAAATTGCCTGTACCTCTTTTGGATAAATCTGTTTCTTCTATTCGTATGAATTCTGAAGAAGTCGAAATTTTGTTATTTGGCGTCTATGATATTGATTGATGAAATAACTATGTTAAACAAGTATGGATTTAATTGCATAGACAGACTTTTAAGAGAAGTAAAACAAAATAGTTTACCTTTTGGAGGAATAGTGCTGGTGTGTGGTGGTGATTTCAAACAAACTTTGCCAGTTATTCCTAGGGGAACGCATGTAGATATTGTGGAAAGCTGTATTAAATCAAGTCCTTTGTGAAGACATTTCAATAAATTGACTCTTATAGTAAATATGCGAAGCGTAGGACATAATGAACACAATGAATAACTTTTGAAAGTTGGAAAAGGTGACTTCGAACCTATTCCGGGATTGATTGATGAGAATATAATAGAAATTCCGAGACAAATGATAGAAACTGGTGATCTTATTACAACTATCTTTGGAAATCTACAAGATCTTACAACAGAAGAACTGTCAAAACGAGTAATTGTCGCTCCAACAAATGCACAGACTTTGGAAATGAATAAAAAGATCATTGCAATGATACCTGTAGGCGAGAAAATTTACTACAGTGCAGACTTAGCCGTCTGTGAAGATCCGAACGATACACTCAATTTCCCTATGGAATTTTTAAATGAACAAACTCCATCTGGCATGCCTCCTCATGTCTTAATCCTAAAGAAAGGTGTTATAATAATATTACTTCGTAACTTAAATCCAAAAAAAGGAATGTGCAACGGGACAAGATTAATTATCGAAGAACTAGCTAGCAAAATAATTTCTTAAACCTATTAAAGCTAAAATAATTTCTGAATGTAATAAAGGAAGAATAATGTTCATTCCAAGAATTAATATTATAAATTCAGAAACAACCTTGCCATTTGTTTTGAAACGAAGACCATTTCCTATACTTCCAGCATATGCCGTCACAATTAATAAGTCCAAGGGCTAGACTTTTGATTATGTTGGAATTAATCTGCCAACACCAGTATTCTCGCACGGACAACTCTATGTGGCACTTTCTAGATCTAAAAATCCAAATAATATCAAAATAAAAATTCAACATGGTCCTCAAAAAGGTTTACTATTAAATAGCGAACGTCAATTCACTAAAAACATAATATTTAAAGAAGTATTGGCCGATTAAAAATATTTTAAGCACTTTAACTGTGAAAAAATAACAAAAAACGAGCCTGGGTCAATTTTTCGTTAAAAAAACATAATACAATGGAATGGAGTCGTGGAAAAATAAACACCAAAACTAAAAATAAGAATTAATATTAAAAATAAAAACTTAAAAGTAAAATGAAAACCAAAACTAAAACAAATTAATTTGTTTTAACCTTGTTTTGGTTATAATAACCTTGTTTTGGTTATAATAATAAATAATAATAAATAAATAAATAAATAAAATTTAAAAATTTTTTTATAAAATATGCTACGTTTAATTTTCTACAATTTACTCAACTTTTATAAACTTAAGTTAACTAATTCAATTACAAAATATTTTTACAGATTTTTTCATTCCTTCTTATTACTATACATATTTAATGTTTCTGATTCTGACACGATGGTCAGGAGCTTCGATTGGGGATGGAAATATATTATTATTTTTCTATATAAATTGCAAATAATACCTTTTTTCTTTTTATATTCTTTTTTCTAATTTACCATAATTAAAACCGTCAATCTATGACGGACTAATAGCTAGTTTTATAATATTCTTTATAAATGAAACACAAAAAAATGTGTTCTATTTTAATTTATTAAAATTTAATGTTGAAACTTACAAATCTATACTTAAACTAACTTTTACATTTTACAAATTTTATAATTAGCATTCAATTTGAAATATTGATAATTATTAATATTTTACAAAGGAAAATAAGAAAAAGAAATTTATTATACTTTCAAGTGCTTTCGATTTCTGTTATTGAACTTGAAAAGAAAATTGTGTAAGAATTTAATTTTAAATGAAAAAAAATTGGTGTTGCGTTATTTGTAATTCGATCTCGTATTTTTAATTCAATGACTTAATTTTATTTTATTGTACTTGAAAAAGAAATTTTGTAAGAATTTAATTTTAAATAAAAATTTGGTCTTGCTTTGTTGTAATATGATTCTTTTTCATTTAATGACCTAATTTTAGTTTATTGTATTTTAAATCAACGGAATAAAAGAAAAGAAGAACAATCACCAAAAATTTATAACATCAAGTATGTTGAAATACTTGTAATTGATTAATATGAAAGTAAGAGAAAGAATTATGAAAATTAATTTATTGTTTAGACCTCCTAGAAATTACGCCTTCTAAGATTTGGTTTGTTGGATATATGACATCCTCATCCTTAGGAGTTTTGTACTCCTGGACAATTTCTTTAGTTTTAGTATTGGTTATATTATTGGTTATTTTTCCTTTTCTTCTTTTACTTTGTAGAATTACAAAAATGAATAAAATTACAACAATTATAAATTTTTGATTTTTTAATTTTTTTTAGCAAAATTACTATAACAATTGTATTAGTATGAGTTAAATTATCATAAATTTTTCTTTTGTTTCAAAAATTTCTCTATTGTTTTCTGATTGTTTTAAATTTAAAGTTTTAAGTTTAACAGTATTATTTATATTTTTAATCGTTATATAATTAGGTATTACAATATTATGTTTGAATTCTCTGTTTTTATTAGAAAATTTAATGTTATCGATTACGATATTACAATTATTAAAATAAATAATATAGTTTTTGTTTAAAAGATAATTGATATTGTTACAATTACACCTTGATCCAATTCCATTATTTTAAAATCTTCTTCGATAGTTTTAGAACAGTTAATATAAAAAGATTTGATATACAGTTTGAGGTTGCAACTGAACTCTTAAGTTCTTGAATTTTGAAAATATCTATGTTATAAAAAGCTATTTCTTCTGGTGTTAGAATGGATCTACTCATTATTTGATGTTAAGCAAATATAAAATTTTCTTGAATTTTTTCGACTTCTTTATTTACAAGATTAATGTTAGTAATTATTTGCAAGTATTGTAGTTGTTTAGTTATATTTTTATTTTCCATTGAAACACTATTTAGAAGTTTTTCAATTTTTATGTGGTTATCATTAATGGTTTTTTTCAAGATTATTTTATTATATTATCCTGAAAATTATTATTTAATTTTATTTGTTCGTTATGATTAATTATTAGATTATGGGTATTTTGTTAAAGGGTTTTTAGATATTCTTCTATTTCAACTTTATCTTCTTCGTCCATTGTACCAAATATCCATTTTAAAAATGAACCACCAATATTAGCTAATGCTCTGTTATGTCTATAGCGAATTAATGGCTTGAAGGTATGTTCTAATTTGTTCATTTTATCTTTTAACGTTTTTAAACGTTTTTAACGTTAGTTCGTCTTCTGAAATTTTAAATGAAGTTGTTATATTATCTTTTATCATGTTTATTGTATAATCAATTTCATCTAATTCAATAACGTGAAGGATTTTAGTATAGCTATCAATAATTCTAGTTTTCTCTTGTTGGATTAAAGAATATCCGGATTCAGTTTCTAATTTTTCTATATTAATTATTGCTTCAGCTTTATTTAGAATTATAATAAGTTTAAAAATCTGAATGATGTTTTTAATGGTTTTTAATTAAAAATCTGAATGATGTTTTGTTTTAAAATAAGATAATATCAGAATATGGTATATCAATTTGTTCGAATTTTGAATTTGGTAATTCAAATATAAGCTTCAACAGTTTTTAATATAAAAGAAAGTATTTTAATAATACTTTCAGTATTAAGGTTTGGATCGGTTAATGTTAAAATCCTAATATGTTTTGTGATGGTTCCGTGGACTCTTTCTATATCTGAATTACCTGCATGACTTCTAGGAAAGGTAAAGTGTAATTCTATATGTTCTACTCTACAAAAGTCCTTCAGATTTAAGCTATTGTCAAATACAAATGTTTTTGGTTTACCAAACAGAGAGTTTCGTAATCTTAAAGCTTGAATTATGGTAATGCTATTTCTACCATTTAGTTTAATTATTGATAAGTGTTTTGTAAATTTATCTATTGTTATTAAAAATACTTCTTTTTTTAAGTAATAGGTGTCGCCATGGACTGTTTCATTCGGTTCAGAAGGCGTTGCAGATATATTAAAATTATATTGATTAGGTTTCCGATAATGCTTTGCTAAATTACAAATATCGCAGTTATTTATATATTTGTAAGTAAGGTCTTTCATTTTTGAAAAATAGTATTTATCTTTCGATTCATTAAAATTTTCTAACATACCTCTATGATTTGTTTTTTCATGAGTTTCTTTTATTATATTTAGTAAGTCGACTTTGCATTTGATTTCTTGGGCTAATTTAGTACATCTAATAAACTTTAATTTTCTATCGTTACTGAATAATTCTACTAGTTTTCTTTGTAATATTGCAAATTTATTATCGTTTAATTCTAAATAAATCGCAGTAATACCTTTTTTAATGTGCCTTCGTAATACGTCATTTAAATAATTTTGATTTTTTAAATCATCTTCAGATATAAAATTTTTTTTTTATTTGTTATATTTAGTAATCAATTCACCTGGTTTAGTTACTACTAGGTGGATTTGATTAAAATATTTGTTTACTATATTTTCTACAATTGGAATGTGGTCATCCAAATTTTCGATGCCACTATGAATTGTAGCTAAATCACTTTCAATGTTAGAGGAAGACTCATCTTATTGAAAAATGTTATTTATTTAATTTTTTTTATTATTGTTTCTGCTAAGAAAAATGGGCCACTTTGTTGTCTTTTCTTTTAACATATTCTATATCAAAATTGAATTCATTTAATTTAATTCTCCGTCATTGGAGTTTTGAATTCGGTTCTTCTAATGAATTTAGCCAAACTAGAGGTCTATGATCCGTTTTTATTGTAAATCTAACACCAAACAGCTACGGTCTAAAATACTGAGTTGCCCAAACAATTGTCAAGAGTTCTTTCTCGATAGTACTATAACGATTTTCGTGATCATTTAGTATTCTACTTGCTATTGCAATTGGATGTCCATTTTGCGATAAAACGGCCTCAATAGCAAAGTCACTTGTATCAGTAGTTAAGGTAAATTTTTGATTAAAATTTGGATATCTTTTTATTAGATCACTAGTAATGATTTCTTTAAGTTTCTCTAATGCTTGAATATATTTAGGGTTGTTAATGTCAATTTTATTATCTTTTTTTAAGCAATAAGTTAATATACGGGCAATTTTAGCGTAGTCTTTAATAAACTTACGATAATACCCGGTAATACCTAAAAAGCTTTTAATGGATTTTCGAGAATTTGGTAGTAGGAAAAAAATAGTGTGCCAAATGTATCCACTGATACTAAAGTTGGGGCATACCAAACGGATGAAGAAGAACTAATCAGAGAAACTGATTGGATTCTGAATACGAAAAGAAATCCGAAGAAACGAAAAGCGGATAAGTCTCCAGATGTTAACACATCTTTGGAACCGCAAAGTAAACCTCAAGAGGAAAAATTTAAAGAAAACAATAACGTCACTAAAAAATATAAACCTCCTCTTTTGAGTAATATAAAAAGCTATTCTCATATTATAAAAATAATAAAAGAAGAAAATATAAATGTTAAACTCAACATGATGAATAATGATGATACGAGGGTGCTGTTTCCTGAAACCCTGATTTGCCTAAAATTTGAGATGAATTGGATTGGTTGGTCGGGTACTTCGAATACAACTCCCAAAACCGAACAAGCATATCTTCGAAATTATTAAAGATAGAAACTGCAAATTTGATACGAGGGTGTTGTTTCCTGAATCCCTGATTTGCCTAAAATTTCAGATAAATTGGAATGGTTGTTCGGGTATTTTCCACACAACTCCCAAGACCGAACAAGTATATCTTCGAAATTAATAAATATAAAAACTTGAAATTTGATATAGGAGTATTCTATCCTGTTCTGATTATGTCTCTAAAATTTGGGATGAATTGGGGAGGTGGTCCGGGTGCCTTCACACACTTCCCAAGACCTAACAAGCATATTTTTGAATTTATTAAAGATAGAAATCTGAAATTTTGTACAAAGGTTGTAAGTGCATTTTTTTTTTTTAGCTTATATTAAATACCTAACTAAAATAACTTATGGATTTTTAATTTAATTTGAATTTTAGCCTAGGGTATAAATAAGTGGGTTACATCGATTTACTGTTACATTTACTTGTTTTTATATGTGATTGTGATATGATGGTATAGTTTCATTCACTTACGATTTTTCTTCTTGTGTTCTTTTATCGCTTTAAATTTTTTTTAATAAAAAAATCTGACGCCACTTTTGTCACTTTAGTTTATAATGTTATTCAATACAAATTTTTTTTTTTTTTATATACTTTTTTATTTTTCTTTTTAATCATTTTTGGCTACATTGGGTTAGTAAAAAACCTCACAAAACTAACATTTATTTCAGAACTTAGAACTAAAACCTTAAACTATATTTTAATGTTTCAGTTTTCTTCTTTATTTAATTTGTTTTATTATTATATTTCTTTTTTTTTTCTAATAGAATTTTTTATCAGAGAATTTATTTTTGGAAAATTTATAATAAAAACCAAAATTATTTAAATTTTATAAATAAAACCTTATACTAACTTAAGATTATGCTAACCTGAAACCTACCTAACTTAAAACCTACGCCTATTCTAATATTATAGTTTTTAGACTAATTTTTTATATTAATTACGAAATGTTTAACCACCAATGGTTTTTTAAAATTCGTTTATCCTTTTCTGGAATAAACATGCCGTACTTTAGTGAAATAGCCTCAATGTCGTTTGGGTCATATTCAATACACTTGCATGTAGCCCGTCTATTATAGTCATGTAATAGAGGGACATGCTCGTGACTTTGAATATACCCTTTAGAATTCAGGTAAATAAAATGTCCGGGAGTAATAAAACCCGACTTTAAACTATTATTTATATACTCTTTATTATGGTAATAAATTTTGGATATTAAACCATTTTCGTTTGTATTGAGAGATCTGTCAAAATGATTACGAATAATTTTTATAAAAAAATTATCGAATCTAATTATTTTTGCTTTACGGTACAAGCATTTATTGGAGTAGAAATGCTTGTAATCCGTTTCTGGTTTCCTATGAGGATTTACGCAGGCTCTTATGCATTTTCGTTCAAATATTCTTATTTTGTCTATTAGGCTTCCACTTATGTTGTACCATATGGGTCTACCATATGAAATGACCGACCTAATTAGAGTTTGGTATGCTAAAACTTTTACTCTTTCACTGATAATTTTATTATAGAAAAGTTTTTTGGACGCCATGAATGCTTTTGCCCCTTTTTTAAATTTTTTTTAACTTTCACAATGTAGTTTAAATGTTGATTTAATACAACACCTAGATATTTGACAGATTTTTTTCTGTCGATTATGGTGGAGTTTAAAGCTTTTATTTTAAAATATTTCCAATATTTTCTAACATTAATATTGGTTTTATCAACAGTATTACGAAATAATATTGCTAATGATCTAAGTTCATTTTGAGTAACCATACCTTACAATAATCAGTGATAAGGTTGAATTGTTTCTGAACGTTAATTGTTATTTCCGTTTTTGATTTACCGGCGGAATAAATTATCACGTCATCAGCAAATGCAATCAATTGGCCCCTTTAAAGTTCCAAAGTAAATTTAACAATTCCGTTAAATAGATTGAGAACAGTATCGGAGAGTTTACCGTGCCTTGCTGTAAACCGTTGCTAATTACAAATTTGTGGTCCATGTTTGAGTTATTGGCTATTATAAAATGATTATCGGATATCATATCCATTATTAATCTTGTTATGTTATTTGGGAATTTGTACTTTATTAGTTTATAAAGTAAACCATCAATCCAGACACTATTGAAAGCTTTTTCTAAGTCAATAAGACATGTGCCTATTGCTTCTTTTTTGTTTATGTACCAGCATATATCGGATGTCAATTTATTAATAACATGTACAGTGTTATGTTTGTGCCTGAAGCCAAATTGATTTTCCGGTAGCAGCTTATTATCGCTTACGAATTTTATTATTTTATCATTAATTATAGTTTTGTACACCTTACTGATATTTGGCAGTAGGCTGATTGGTCTATAATTATTTGGATTTGTAGGGTCTTTACCCGGTTTTTTTATCATTACAACTTTAGCTATTTTCCATATTTTAGGAAAATAGCAATAGTTTAATGAATTATTAAATAAAATAACATATTTTTCTATGACTTTAACCGTTAAGTTTCTTAAAACCACATTTGGTATTCCATCTATGCCCGCAGATGTTTTGTTTTTTAGGTTTTTTAGTTTTAGTTGTAGTTCGTCAAAGTTTGTAAAGTAATTGTTGCTGTTTAATGTATTGGAAGCTGTGTTTACATTGTCGAATGTGAATAATGAAACATTATTTTGCTTCTGCACTGTACTTGAAAGTCTTAGGATTTGTATTTTGTCACGTACTCTGTCATGAAAGTTGCTGGTATTTGGTAATGTAACATTATGGCTTCTTTCTAGACATGTACCAAATATTTTTGAAATATCCTCTTCTTTTGTTAATATGTATTTATTTGCATCTGTTTAGTCGAGTTTTGTATAGTCTATGTTATTATTTATTAGGATATGTGAGTCGTTGCGTTCAATATGTAGGTGTTTTACATTTTTGTCAGGTCTTTGTCTAAAAAGTTTGTTAATTTCCGGGAACATGTTTCTATTGTCTTTGGGCGTAATATTTTTTATTCTATTATACCAATATTTATTTACTTGTATATTTATTTCTTATTTGATGAGCGTATTTATGTTGTTTAAAAAGCTTTTAGGCAAGGTAAGTTCTTGTGGTGTAAAGTTTAAGTTTCTTTTGTGTATTTTATTTATGTCGGTTAAAAGTTTACTTTTGTATTTTAGAAAATGTTTGAGTTTGGTGGAAGAAAATTTGTTCATGTTATTAAAATTCCGGGCTATTGGTATAGTTTCGTCCATTGTCTGTGTTATAATTTTATTAATATTATTTAAATGTAGGTCTACTTTGTCAATTGTGATGTTATTTGTGCTTGTTATGTGGTCATTTTGAGTTTGGTACTCTTTGTCGAAATTGTAATCCAGCTTTATTTTAAATTTGTTCCAGTTGGTTTTATGGAATAAATATTTTTTCTGGATGCTGTTTGATTTTCGGTATTCATAGTTTCGCTTGGTACCGATAAATTTGCATATATGGCTTTGTGGTAACTATCATACGGCAATGTCAATAATCTATCATGTGCAGATTCTATTCTTATGTCTATTATAGCTAGAACTAAGTAAGAACTGCATCTCGGATATGTTGGTTTATCTGGTATTAACAAATTACATTTATATGATATTTTGTTGTATCCCAACCATTTATATAAGGCAACGCCACGGCTAATGATTAACACGTAATAATGATTTTTATTAGCCAGATCTAATATCTCAAATATTTTTTGCAACTTTTCCACAAATTTGCTTTGGTTTCTGTGGGAGGCATAGATTGAAATAATAAATAGTTTTTTCGAATTTTTTTGATTTAATTTTAGAACACATACTTTTATGCATTGGAAAGTGTCAAAAATTTTATTTCTGATTTGGTTGTATTTTATATTATTTTTTATACAAATTGCTCTACCACTATTTTCTTGGTTTTTACGATCTTGACGTATAGTGTTATAACCATTTACTTGAAAATAATGTTTATTTTATAGTTTAGTTTCGCAAAGGCAGAAAATATCTTGCGTTATTATACATTCTCCTGGTATATGGTTCTCTCCGCATTTTGCACACCTGTAGTCCATATTGCAATTGACAGCTGAGTGAGAGAAACGCTGACATCTGGTGCATTGTAGTATGCTTTTCTTTCTTAAATTCTCCCAATAGATTATTGTGTTGTCTAATACTTTAATGTTTTTTATTTGGTTTATTGATTAGTTAGCTGATGCTTGTACGATAAAATGTGAGAGGATGAAACTGTTTTCAGTTGCTCTCTTTGTTTTTAATCTGCTTGCAGATAAAAAGTTAATTTTTTCATTATTATGATCTTTTAAAAGTTCAAGCACTTCATTTTCTTCGTAGCTATTATCAAGCCCTTTTAATAATAAGGTTATTTTTTTTCTGTTTTGTGTAAAAGAAATTTGTGTTTTGAAAATTGAGTATTTGTGTTTTTTAATATTTCAATAATTGTGTTGTAGCTATTCAACTTATCAGTGTAGATTATTGTGTGGGATTTATTAATTTTTTTTGTTAATCACCTGTTTTAATTTTAATAATTTTTTTTAGATATTCGATTTCAGTGTTATAAACATTAATTAGTGGCATTTTTGCTTTTCTTTTTTTTTTATTTGTGTATTATTGTTGTTGTTTTCATTTATATTTCCACTTTTATTATTGTTATTAATTAAATTATTTTTTTGGATATTATTAGAATTTTGGTTATCTTCTTGCTTCTTTTTATTTTTATTATTATTTTTGTTTTTATTTTCTAAATTTTTTTGTGATAGCACAATAAATTTAATAAATTCACTCTCATCACTATTGTTGATTTTGTTATTTTATTTATTATTGTTATTGCTTTTATTATTTTCTTTATTATTGTTGTTGTTTTTGTTATTTTCAATTTTTCGTTTTTTATTATTTTGTATGACGAGATCGTTTTGGGTTATTACCTCTACATCGTCTTCGTCATCCATAATCTCGTGAGATTCATCGTTCGAGAGGACATGTTATTTTGTTGTTGTGATTGTGATATTGTTGGCAAAATTTCTTTACTGCTAGATGCACGTGTTTCGGTTTCTTTATTTTTTAAATTATTTTTTATTTCATCATTATATTTTAATAGATTTTCGATCTGTTTCTCAAGGCTTGCTAATTTTAATTTAAGTTTGTTATTTTCGGTTCTTAATGATTTTAAAATTTTACTTTCCGACATGTTGTTGTTGTCTTTTATTAACTTTAAACTTTTATTAATAGTTTCTTTTATATTGTCATTTGGATTTTTTTCGGATTGCATTTTGCATATCCCTATTTGAAAAACCTCAATTTATTTAAAGTATTTTTTTTTTTTTTATTTGTATTTCAAAAAAAAATTGATCACTTTTTTATTTTATTTTTTTATATTTAACACACAAAAAAAATTTTTTTTTTTTTTAAGTAATAATTTTTTATTTGAAATTTAAGATTTTAATTTTAGTCTAATTTTTTTTTTGCTTTTCATAAAAGTACGTCTATGTCGATAGAAATCTCAGAGCGAACTCGTTATTCAATACAAATGTAACAGTTAATTGAAGTTAACTTGAATATTGATCTTGACAAAAAAAATTCTTTTTAATTAATTTTTTTTTTTTTTACAATGAAAAGTTTTACTAAAGTCACTGGTAATATTATTTTGAATATAACTTTCACATTTATTTGTATATTATTTACCGTTATCGGACGTCAGTTTGCGATCCTAACGACTGCGCCAGTTTTATTATTTTATAAAATTGAAGTTTATAAAAAAATATTCTTTATAAATTTAAGCACAAAAAAATTTGTTCTATTTTAATTTTCTTTATTAAAATTTCAATATTAAATTTATTAACCTTACGAATCTAGACTTAAACTAACTTTTACATTTTACAAATTTTATAATAATCATTCAATTTTAAATATTGATTAAATATTGTGTAAGAATTTAAATTTAAAAGAAAAAAATTTGCGTTTTTTGTAATTCGATCTCTTATTTTTAATTCAATTACTTAATTTTAGTTTATTGTACTTAAAAAAGAAATTTTATAAGAATTTAATTTTAAATAAAAAATTTGGTCTTGCTATGTTTGTAATATGATCCTTTATCATTTAATGACCTAATTTTAGTTTATTGTACTTTAAAAATACAACTCCAAAATTTGCATAAATATATCTTGGTACTTGACGTCGGTACTAAAATATCTAAAATTTTGTAAAAGATTACCAAGTTTTATGGAAACAGCATATATTACGTTCATGCGCGTATCCCGGAGTTGACGTAGAGTACTCTGCTACACTCTTCCTAGTTTTTTGCTTAATTAAATAAATATATTTTAAAATTATTAAATAATTTCATTTATTTATTTATTTAGTTATTCATTTATTTCTTCAACTAAACCTAAATGCTCGTGTGAAGTATATACAGGGTACATGTACACATATCGTATAGCTAGCTTATAATTTTTACTGTGGTATTAATTTTTGTTACAAAACAATTGGTTTTTTAGCCTAATATTTTGGGTTGTATTTCAGGTGAACCCCGAGATACAATTTTTTTTCTTGGCAATGTCTCGTTTGTGAGACCTTTAATTTCTAGTTTCCTCCAGTTATTTTTTACATTATAGTTTAAGTTCTTACATGTGTCACGAAATAGGATTGTTTCACACTTATTATAATTTATTTTTAGCCGAAAAGTTTGGCAGTTTTTTTTAAATATTAAATAAAATTGTTTTTATTAATGCTTCAGCATATGTCTGAAATCAATTTCGTAACTAAATGTACCATGCTTATGCCTAAAACCTAATTGGTTTTCTCCTAAAATATTATTTCCGCTGACATGTGTATTTATTTTGCCATTGATTATTGTTTCAAATATTTTACTTATATTTGATAAAAGATTTATTGGGCTATAATTACCAGGAATAACGCCACCTTTACTAGGTTTTTTTAAAAAGTAGTATTTTGGTTTTTTTTTCAAATTTTAGGAAAATAAGAATAGTTTAACAGGTTATTAATAGTGGTAGTTGGTCAATTGGAATTAGGAAATTTGGAATTATGGGAGATAGGTAGAAAAATTTGGAAACATATTTTGAAGAAGATGTTTATTAAAGATGATATATGATAGTATTTGGCTCCACAAACGGGACGTGCACATAACAAACTAAGCTGTATTTCGGCATTTTTATATAGATATTGAGAAGATCAGATGCGGAAAAGTAAGTTTTGCAGCGATGCTTAAATTTGTTGAATGCTGCAAAACTTCTCCCTGAAATAGTAAGTTGTGAATAGTAGTGGCAATTTTTCGCGAGATCAGTCAGCATTGCGTTATTTTGATGTTGAAATCAACTCTGTTGACTCGACCCGTATTTGGATTTTTGCTAAATCGTTATTTACCTTGTTAATAATAAAATTCTTTGCTGTTGTATTAATGTGGTGATTAATGTTACTTCAGAAGCTTTTAGTTCATAATTTTTCCATTACTATGGAAAGGATCGTAGTTATAGCAATAGGACGGTAGTTAGAGGAATCGCCTTCATTATCTTTTTTGAGAATTGGGAGAACATGTGCAACCTTCCATTGGGTAGGATGAATACCCTAAGTGAGAAGAGGTAGAAAAGGTTGCGAAGAGGTTTGGAAATACTGGAGTAGGTGCTTTTCAGCACCATGGTGGTTATACGATCAAGACCGGATCACTTATGTATATAAAGATTTGTCACGATTTTCATCACCGCCCACGTCCTAAAGTAAATCTTACCGAAACAAGAGAGAACTTCTGAAACAGAGGGTGACATCTGAGCTTAATTTCGTGTTCTTAAAAATTTAAATTTAATTCAATTTGTGTAAATTTTTGTTGTATTTATGTACTTATTTTTGTACTTATTATATGCTTTTATATTAACGCGTCGCTGTCGGTTTATTTATTTATTTATATGTCATTCTGTCACGCTTTTTATTATCTTCGTAATCTGTTAGCAACATTTGTAAGTGTTATATCGTGCAGAGGAAAGTGTAAAGGTTTCAAAAGTGGGGGTCATGTTGTTCGAATCCAGTTCACATGCAACTTTTTTTTTTTTTAACTATCTATTCATCAACATTTTTTGAATAAAATATGTATATATTTTGTATATATGAATTTGAAACTTAAATTTTTATCTCTAAATTCATGCATACAATACACACGCAATATATTTTTGATCTTTTCTCCTATAATAGTATATTTTTATGTATGTTGCTAAATTATTTTGTTTACAACATTTGTTTAGTATTTAAATCAAAATATTTGCTGTCAACATTCTTTAATGGATATTGAATATGCATGGTTAAAAATTAAGATTTTATGTTCGTAATATTAATATGTTCATTAAATATTTAAGTGTTGTATAGTGCAGAGGAGAGCGTACAGGTTTTGAAAGTAAGAGTAATTTGGTTCGAATCCAATTCGTGTATGTACATTTTTTTTTTTGTTAACTGTATTCATCAACATTTTTTTAATAAAATTTTATGTATAATATACACATATTATTTAATCTTTCCTCCTATAATAATTTAGTTCAATCAATCTTGATGTGCACATGTATTTTGTATTAGAATTTAGCAAAACACAAAGTATATAGGTACAATATTTTTATGTTGCTAAATTATTTTGTTTTAAAACAATTGTTTAGGATTTAAATCAGAATGTTGTCAACATTCTTTATTGCATATTGAATATGCATGGCGTTAAAAATTAATGTTTTATGTGTTTTATTTAGGAACATTTATTATGTCTGTTGTGTACTTATATAGATATACATATAAAATTTCATTCAAAATAATTCCAATTGCCAAATTCAAACTACATACATTCATAATATATTTTTGTATGTACATAGTAAAGAATATAAAAAGTAAAGATCATTACAAAATTATGCTTTTGCGCATTACGCATTATGATTTACAAACAAAATTTTGTCAACACAAAAAATTAAAACTACGTATGTAAATATGTACGTACGTATGTAAATAATATTATGTTAAACTAATTTCCTAAATTATTTTGTTCCGCTCCATTTGTTTATAATTTAAATCAAGATATTTGTCAACAATTTTTACTGCATGTTCTTATTAAGGGATTAGGTATGTAGGTAAGTGTTCAAGGTTAGATTTTTGTTTGGATATACGGTATACTACAAATACTATACTATAGAAATATACAGTAAAATACATTTATATATATCATTTTCATACGTGTTAGAAATGTTGCTTCAACTAAAATTGGATTGTAATATTTATAATCACAGTATTTTGGTACATATTTAACCCTTCGAGGTACTTTCATTATTTATGAATTACTGGAATAAAAAATGCTTACTCTTGCTGTAATGGAATCGATTTAACGTCTCTTAATTTACTTAAACATTTGGTAAAAAATTGTAAAACGTATTTTATATCAGAAACAATAATTAATGTATGTAAAAATATCCCATATTTTTTAAATTTAAATTATGTGTTTCATTTAAAACTAAAAAGTATAAAATAAAATAATAAGTGAAAAAAATAATTTTTAAAATACATATGCTTTTATCAAAACCGAATTCGCCCCCTAAAAAGTAGAAAATAAAATTGATTGCAAAACTTTAGCTTTTTGGACTGTTATAATATAAAAGTGAGTTGCTAGTGCAAGCATTTGGGACTGTTATAATATAAAAGTAAATTGCTGGAATAAAAAAGAAACACGAACCTCAAATTTCGCAGATTTTTATTTAACCTTATTCCAGCAATTTACTTTTATATTATAACAGTCGAAAATGCTTGCACTAGCAACTCACTTTTATATTATAACAGTCCAAAAAACTAAAGTTTTACAATCAATTTTATTTTCTACTTTTTAGGGGGCGAATTCGATTTTGATAAAAGCATATGTATTTTAAAAATTATTTTTTTTACTTATTATTTTTATGTAACCTTTAATTTGATTTAAAATATTTGAATCTATATTATTAAGGTTAGTATTAATATTGTTATGATTATTATTATAATTATTATTTATGTTAGTATTTTAATTGTTTTGGTTAATATTGTTCAAAATAAGACGACTATTTCTTTTTGTGTTGGAATTTGACGTATTTGGTTGTACTTAGTTATTCACCATGATGTGCCGATTGGAAATTTTATTTATAATTAATTATTTTAGTTCGTACTGCCGTTGAATTCCATCGATCTGGGTAACTACTATATGATGACGGGTGACCTGCTTGTTGCCCTATGATGTACAATCTAATAGTTTAGTCTTTGGATAGGTACTGTTTTGTTTTTCAGTTTCCCAGTAAATGGCTTTCTTTCCATTTAACACATCGGTAATCCATATTACAGTTGGATACCGTATGTGCAAATCAGTAATTTAATTTTATACAGTTCATTCATCAAACTGTTTGGTATAATTTAGATAATGAAGAAATATGAAGTTTTATTATTTATTTTTTGTCTTTTTATTGTTAAGATGATCTTTCATAACTTGTTAAAGTTATAACTTTATCGAATTTAAGGTTTTCGCTTACTTTTGATTTTATTAATAGTTTTACCTCTTCCCACGAGTAAGAATTATGAAGGTATTTCAAAACTACTGAATTATTTTTCTCAGATTTCGGCGTACATGTGTAAAAATTTACTAGTTATCTCCATATAGTTATAAAAAACTTCGAATTTTATAGCGAGTTTTCAAACTAAACAATTCTTTTAAAATAAATTAATTCTTTTATATTATTATCTTTAAAACAACTCTATAAGGATAAGAATAGTGTACAAACTTCATTTCGGAATTTTGTTTTAATTATTAAATAATTGTTTTTTGTTTTAATTTAAGGAGTCATAATTGGATCACATCATAATGAGTCGTCTTGTTCATCTGAAGCAGATTCACCACACAATAGTGGTAGCAGGGGAATATCGTCTAACAACCATCATTTAGATATGAAATCAAATGGTCGAGCACAATATATTTCTGCCTCTTGTGTGGTTTTCACGCATTATACTGGTGATACAGCAACTGTTGTTGATGAACATTTTTCTAGAGCTCTAGATTTTAGTAAAGACAGTAAAGGTGAGTTAAAAGCTTTGATGATTATTTTTATATTTTACAATTAAAACTGTTTTATTTTCACCCAAAAAAAAACAAATTTCCTGTTCTGAAATGATGATGATGATATATATATTATAATAATGGAAAAAGTATCGGATATTGATATACCCAGTATTGTTTTGTTTTAAAAAAATAGTAAAAACAATCATAACATAACTATTTATCATACTCTTTAGATTCTAATTCCAATTATATTTATTTGCTAAATGCAATCTCTTAGAATGTTAAAATCAAAGAGTATCTATTAGTCTAAGTAAGTAGTTCCAATAACCACGTGACTACAAAATTTTTTTCCTATCCATATATAATATGAGCCTTTACAAAAATTTTTCAAAATGTAAAATGTGGATATTAACAGGCAATAACTTCTGTAAAATTTGGTTTTGATGCTGCAACAGCTTCGGGTAGCTGCCATACAACTTCTCGGTACTAAAACATCAGAAATTTTCTTAAAAACAATCAAGTTTTATAAAACAAGCATATATTGCGTTCATAGGAATATGCCAGAGTCTACTCTTTTATACACTCTTCTTTGTTTTTCATTAGTGGAATTTTATTTTTATTATAGAACAAATGTTGTTACATACTGTAATATATATTGACCGTTCACAAAATTATTTCCATAATTCTATATTTATAATGACCAAAAGCAGTTCTAATATTAAATAATATTATATTGTCGACCGAGCATTTTTGTTCGTACTTTACTTTTCAATTGCAAACATGTGGTTTATATTTATTTGTATCTTGTGATTAACTGTTGAAGTGATCGGATGTGATTAATTGAAAAATCTAAAAATAAATGAAGAATAAAAATTAAGCGAAGATTTAGATTGCTCTATAACATATTAATTTTCAATAATTATTGTGAATTGTTATTAATAACTAAAGTGTAAAAGAAAAATAATTATATAGTGAAAAACAGCAAATAAAATAAAATAAAAAAAATCTCTTAAAGCAACTAATTCTATATTCACTTTTACATTCACTCCTATTATTTTTTATTAACTTTAAAATAAATTTTTGCTTGTTGCGGCTTCATGCCTCTTGAACTAAAAAATTGCAATATATACACCAAATGAATTTAAAATAATTTAACTTCAATTAATACAACAACTGAATTTATGAATTATAAATATAGTTTTACAAAAATAAATACAAGATCTGAATCTAAATATATTAAAGGAATACAATATAATTAATTGATAACAAATAAACTTGAGTAAATTAAAAAGCCTGGATTTGTGAATTATTGAGTTATTTAATATAAACTTCTTTAATTTATTTAATATAATATTTAATATAAATCTTTTACAAAATTAAATTTTATTTTCAATTACATATATTGTTTATAAACATTACATAATATTATAACGTCATGCACATTGTCTGACTGCGACTGGTACTTATCACAAAATATTGGTAGGCTATCATAAAGCCACATTTTTAAAAAATATGGCTTTATTACCCATTCAAATGAAATGATTAAGCCATATTCCCAATATTTTATTTTTTTATTTTTATTTTATTCAATCAATCTTACTCTCTATGTGACTTATATTATTTTATTTATTTTTTAATTATCTTTCTCAATTTACTTGTATTGCGTTTTTTAGGTGCTGTATTATGATATGACTTAAATGGGTCATAAAGCCATATTGTGTTATGTCTCATTCGATTAAACTGTAGAATCCAACTCTAAAATCCCTCCTAATTCAGAATCTCGTATATGTATATATGTAAATGCTCTGAAAAAGTGGAAATACCCTGATTTTGTAACCAACTATAAAAACCATCCTCAATATCACATAAATTATTCAATATCTTCAAAAAGTTTCAAACAATTTTCTATCAACCTCTTTCTTCGAGCCACTCTTCACCCTTCACTCAGCTGCTCTCTTCACAACTCTTTTAGCGCTTCTCTTGAAGGATTGGGACCTGTTACCTATAAGCGTGGGCAAAGGGAGGCGGGCGAGCGAACGGAAGCGCGCGGGGCCTTATTCCTTCTCTTTTTCATAAAAATGTCTAAATTTTCATAAAATTTATTATTATTTTTCACAGTCAGAATTTAATATTTTTAGTATCAGAAACTTTTTTTTTTACCCCCATGATTTCAAATTCTTTATTCTGTAAAAATGAGATACAAAAATTATTACAAAATAAAGGTTGCACTTTTATGGGTTCTGCCTATATATGTATCTATTTGGAGGAATTCTATAACCAGTTACGAAACCAGGGTTGTTCCTTTTCCCAGATTCTTTACATATATGTATTGTGGAAAAAGCGAATATCGTGATTTTGTAACTAACTCTCCCATTCACAGGAGTCATAAGGGCATATTTCCAATATAACTCTATGACTCATTTGAATGGATCATAAAGCCATATTCGTGAAATGGCTTTATGACACCCCCTCAAAATATTACGTGTTACCACCAAAAAAAATACAAAAGGACTAGATAAAGACTTACCGTTTTTCAAAACTAGCAATTATATTAATTGTTAATGTTAAGCATTTGCTGCAATTTATATTAGGGTGGCTCAATGCAGCCAATGCAAAGGATCAATAAGAGTAGAGTCGGGTGTGAGATACGGAGGAATATGGAAAAACATACCATAGCGCGTTTAAGTACTGTGTCGTTGACCAAAGCCTATTGCAATCGGTTGTAACAAATAAAATACTTTGGTTTATATGTAGTGATTGCGTCATGTATATTAAAAATCTGGATGATGTAGCAATATTAATATTAGTACTGAAAAGAACCACGCACAATTATTTGAGTATAAAAAGGAATTCGAAGAATCGCTGAAAACTAATGAACTTGAAATAAAAAAATTACTGGAAGCTGTTGAATGAAAGTATGGTGAAAGATTGGAAAAAATAAAAATAGCCAAGAACGAGAAATTTGCAAAATTAATAGTTTCACTGAGATCTTTTAAATCCAAGCTGACAAAATTAGAGACGAAATCCAAAATTCCCGGTCATCAAACGAAAATATTTTTTTAGAGATAAAAAATTTGCTTGAAACAACGAAATCAGATACTACTGATATTTTAAAGAAATCATATTCTGACATTTTAAAGAAATCTGACATTAAAGATGAATAATTGTTCAAAAACTTTATCTATTATAAAATTCCTTAAGATTTATTATTTATGTAATTACATTTACGTTATTTATTTTACATCAAAAATATTATGTTTTGAAGAAAGAGTTCTTACGTTTACAAAAAAATTATACTTCATACAAATTGATTAATTCTACTTTAAAAGTTATGACTAAAACCAAATTTTTGAACAGCGAAAAATTGTTCACTTATTTGCCAGGATGTGTACTTACTTACACCAGGATGTGTACTTTGGTGTGTTTTCCACTTCTATTAGTGTTATCGCTGTTGGTAATATTTTGACATTTGATTATTTTGTTTATCGAAAGTAAAATTGGGAGTATTAATTGTTTCACTCGATTACTCTTATGAATCTTATCAAAGTGTTTGTACTATGGTCTTGTTATTCGTAGATTGTTTCCTTCTTATTGTTAGGCTTCTCTTAAATATTCTGCCAGATTTGGACGAATTTTAGCAGTTCTACAACGTGTCCTGTTTTGGTGGGTGTGTCTAGGGCCATAGCAAGCTCTGCTAAATGCTGCTATTTGTTGTTAATGTTTGTGTTGTTTCTGCATTCAGCTATAGCATGCTTGACTGTGAGTGCCTCGTTACAATGTGAACAATGTGGGCTGCTTTGTCTGTTAATTAGAAGTTTATGTGTGGCCAGTGTGTACTCGAGCGTTACTCTGGAGAATTTGACTCCTAGCTCCCTGTTGTTTTTGTGCTGTTAAGGTCTGAGTGGTGGTTTATGAAGGATGTGGATAGCTCTCAGTTAAGACTCTCTTTTTCTAGGATATGGTAATTTACTAACTTTAAGGCGTGGTTGAGTGAGGGAGTTTTTCAGCTAGTAACGTGATCTGCTAGCGTCTTTTGCAGTATTGTCTGCTGCTTCGTTGTCGCTTATTCTCACATGTCCTCGTATCCACAAAAGTGTTATGTCTCCCTTGTCGTCACGCACACTTTGTTTTACTTGGGCGGCCACGATTTCTAGGTTGCTCGAGTTTTAGATAGCTTTCACAGCGCTCAAACTGTCGGTGTATATAATGTTTCTTATGTTACTGGCAGTTTGGTTCCCTTGTATAAACCAAGTGGCATCAGGAATTGCTTTTAACTCAGCAACGTATAGTGCACATTTGATGTTAAGAATTGCGTACTTTATAGTTTTTCCCTTAGTTATCACTGCATAGCTGACGCTGTGTTGGACGCGTCTGTATATATTTCAGTTGCACCCTGGTGTTTAGCCATATGCTCAGCGAATTAGCCTCTGATATTCTTCTGGAGGGGTTGTTTCTTTGTTAAGTGTCTCCATGATATTTAGGATGTTTTTGTCTCAGTTTGACTAGTGTGGGATTTTTGCTGGTGATGTTTCGTTTTCTATAGTAGATGAGTTTGTAGGGTTAAGTCCCTAGCTTTTGTTAGCTTTTTTTTGTAGGGTGATTTCAAAAGCTATTTTTTAAGCGGATCCTATTACAATTCTCGCGGCCTGGTTAATGGCGTTTTGCAGTTTGGTCAGGTTATTTTGGGTGGTGTGACCGCATATAGGAAGGCAGTAATCTATCTTTCCATACTGCAAAATGTTACCTATTTTCCTCTTATCGAAAAATAAAATCGAATTTCAATTATAAAAGACCATAATGTAATACTTTTTTTTTTTAAGTAATGCTACGTCTTTTTTTATGAAATACCCTTGTAACTTATACACTGTTTGAATGAAATGAAAACCATATATGTATCTCTTAGAAAAGCAGTGTTGTAGAACAACTTCTTTATGTAGCCTCGACGTTAGAGCTCTCTTATGTGGTACACCACATGTTAGTAATCCATTCCTGAATGATGACATGTTGATTGTCGTATGGAGGAGATTATTTCTGTTTTTTAATAACGGCCAAAAATGTCATGCTGTTAAAACTTAAACACAGTATTTTTAAGACACTTAATAAGGTTAATTTAATTACTATTACCTATATATTAGAAATTTGCATTGAAAGTTTTATATCGAATATTAAAAACAGTATAGGCAACAGAAAAGGTTGTTGGAAATATCTTTTTCATAACAATAAAACAAATTGGCAGAATATTTTTAATAGGTACTCGTGCGAAAATGGGTTATCGAACGTTAACAGGAATTTCTCACAGGCTTTATTTGGAATCGTAAATTCATCCTGCCAAATTAGACACAAATTACAAACAAACATTTTTTTGGCAGCCTATCGTGCCGAAATGGGTTAATGTATCACTGCAGAACTAATTGAATGAGCTTTTCTGCTAAAATGCAATACTTAACTAGCCAAACTGTTTAAGCAATTAAAAATTTAGAAAGCTTTGTTTGCACCTCGTGCCTAAACTCGTGCTTAATAAAAATTTGTTTCAGGCTTTTTTCCAGCCCATAAAACCACCATACAAAATTAGATATAAATCGGAAACAAAAAATTTATTGGGAGCCGGCCGGGCCGAATACGGTTAATATATTGCAACCAAGTATTTTTGGTACACTCATAAAGCTAAGAAAAATATTTGTGCAGATTTTAAACTAAATTGGTTAAGCCGTTTAGGCAGGACAACGAAAAAATCAAAAAGCTTTAAGAGGCTCTCGGGCCGCAATGGATTATTGAGCCGAAACACGATATAGCTTATAACTCCTTCCAGGCTCGTAATAATGTTCCTGCAAAATTTTGTTGCAATTGAACCGGTAGTTTTTAAGTAAATCTGACACAAACAAGCAAACAGAAATTTCTGCTTTATATTAAACATAAAATGGAAAAAAAAACATTTTTTAGAAGTCCGCCAGTCCGAATACGGTTAACATCTTGCAACCAAATTTCTTCGGTACAACCCTAAACTAAGTGGCGATATAACCTATAAGTCCTTCCTGGCTCTTAGAAAAGTTCCTGTGAAATTTGTTGGCAATAGGTCTGGTGGATTTTATGTGAATCCTGTACAAACAAACAAACAAAATTTCCTCCTTATATATTAGAAGTGCCCGGCGTTTTGCATAGTATTTTGTTGGTTTTATAAAATAAAAATTAAGTATTAACTTTTGCTTTTCTGTTAATATAATTTAATTAATATAGTTCACGAAGTACTATGCATTTATAGATGCTGGTAGTTAATATTTTAATTTTTATTACATTTCATTCAATTTTTTGAGCAAATTGAATAAACAGGGCGTAGAATTAGAGATAATTCGTTACCAAAAAATCTTAAAAGCAATAATCTATTGAGTATTTTACTATTAGGGCGAAGTGAGTTTTCACAATATATTATTCGCTAATACCGAAAAATAAAATCGCATTGCCATTATAAAAGACCATAATGTAATACTTTTTTTTCGTAAGTAATATCACTTCATGTTTTTATGGATTATCCTTTTAAGTACATTTTCAAAAATTTCAGTCCGAGAAGTTTCACTCTGTCCGTTCGTTTGTTTACAAATCTTTTACACTGTTTAATAAAGAGCAATGAAATATTAGCCAGGGGCCTCGGTGGCCTAGTGGATAAGAGCGTATAAAAAGCGCTGTAAACACCGAGGAAATATGTGTTCAAATGCCACACACGTCGCAGTAAGAGTTATTCCCCCTTACGACATTTACAGCCACGCCTGAACAGGAAAGGTTGCGTAATTTTCTGTTCACATTTATGCGGCAAAGAACTGCAATAAAAAAAAAAATTAACCATGCATAGGTCTCTTAAAAGAGCAATGTTGTAGAACAACTATTTTTTGTAATTTCACCATTGTAGCTCCTACAGCACCTACGGCTCTTCAAATTTTGAAAAAGCATGTTTTCAAATACAAACATTTCAAGTTTAACATATTTTTAATAAAAAAAAGACAGAATTGTTTTTTACCTTTATAAATCAATCAGAATTTTTTTAAGTTAACTTTTTCTAATAAGTTAATATGTTTTGAAATTGATATAGGCTAAAAATATGTGTAAAAACTGTATATGGATAGGAATGTAAGTGTTTCTGTTCTTTAAATATGTATGTACTCATTGTTGAATAAATACTGTGCAGAAATGTGAATATATTTTCCAATTTAATTGATTGTGTTTAAGCATTTTTAAACATAAGCACATTATACATATAGTATGTATAAAGTGCTTGTGTTTTCACCTTCAAAAAATAGTGATACTCATCTTCAACACATTGTTTTTTTGAACAATGCCTCTATATATCTTTCATCAAGCCGGAACACTCAGTTGATTTTCTGAATTTTATACGAAATTTAGTTTCGTTATTAATTCGTGTGGAAATTGTTGGTAAATTTCAATAACAAAAAAAATAAAAAAAACAATAAAAAAATTAATTTATTTTCTCATTTTTTTAATTTTATGTTAGTAGTAGTCTAATTTGTAACGTAAAAGGGTTTGGATGTATGCGTTTTTTTATACCCGTACGATAAGTTCCGACCAAAACTTCGGGTAGTTCTCGAACACCAACTTTTAGATCCCCCTATAGAGCTATAAAATTTTAATTGCTGATAGATCTCATAAAAATATTAATTTTATTTTTAATAACTTTTTTTATAGCCCCACCAGTTACGGAGCTACAGCTTCCCAAAGGTTCAAAAAAGCTCTATATTTAAATTGTTATAGCGCAAGTTGTGTAAGGTATATTTTCATTTTGAAAACGCCAAACGATTACTGCTTTTTTACGCCAAACGATTACTGCTGCTTTAAAAATATATATACAATAAGTTTATACTTGTGGGATACGGTGCCTTAATTTACCGTTATGCGAAACTCAAATTTTGCAAAATCCTTTAACCCTTCTATCTTCTAAACGGTTTAAGTTGAAAACTTGAAATTTTGACAGAAGTTAGATCTTTGAAAATAAATATGAGTCATTTCAGAAATTGATTTTGTATCACTCCCCGTTTAGGAGCTGTAAGGGGTCAAAAACTGAAAATTTTCTATTTTTAAACACCTGTAACTTGAACACCTGTTAAAATTTTTTTGAAGTAATACATAAAAATTAAAGCTTCAACATTATACTCTTATTTCTGTTAACAACTTTTTTAATAATATAGGGTTACTTTATAATTGACGAAAGTGTTGCTTGATTTTTTCAAATTTTCTAACAAATTTTTTTAACGAATTTTTTGCATTTTGTTTTACTCAATAATTTGAAATTGTTGAGGATATAATGCGTAGTACAAAACAATGTAAATAAATAAACAACATAAGGGTTGCTTAAAGAATTTTTATTTATATGATATTGATATACATACATACATACTTATATAATAACATGTTTATTTACATATCGTATATGTCACTGATGAATGAATGATAAGAGTATAGATGTATATTATATAGCGCCGTATTTACATACATATATGTATTTTATTGTACTTATAAGAAATTATTCTATGAATGGAAATATTTTGAAAGAAATATTGCAATGTATGGCGATATACTTATAACAATATAAATATACTATGTGCGCATTAATATAATATAATATTTCAAATTATATTTACTATTTTGTACTAAGTAAATTAATATACATTTACCGCTTAGTATTAAATGGTACTATAGAATATTTGAAAAAGTTTTGGATTGATAATCATTATGTGGAAGGTTAGAATCTGCTTTTGAAGAATGTACATATAAACATATAGTTTGAATATATGTATGTACAACCCATAGTTCTAGAAATAATAAAATTCACCCAAATTATTTTAAAATACTAAAAAATTAAAAAGAAAATATTGTAAGAGTGACAGGCTGTGAACATACTAACGGTTCGTACGGGTATCTAAGAGTTGACAAAGACAACTGTATTCTTTCTCTTTTTTTTTTTAATTTGTGTTGTTTATAAGGTAAATTATTAATATTTTGCATTGTTACATTTGGTTTTGTATATTGGAAAGAAGATTTGGTTTTATACAGGAGATTTAACGGCTGTAATTATTTAATATCGTATTAGAGTATTATAAAATCTGAAAAAAAATTAAGAATCAGAAAAATAATAAGATTAGGTGAATTAAATTCTAAGTCTAATTCACAGCTACCTTATATAGAGTTATTGAAAGCAAATGTTAGTTCTTTCATATCTATTTTGCATTCGGATTACTTAGAAGAATATCAAAAAATATTTAATCAACAAGCGAACACCTATGTTGCTGGTTATGCAAGCTACTCAATATCAAAAAAATTAAATTGTGTGGAATGTAAAAATAAAATTGTACAATCAATAGGTGATTTTGATTCAGAAAATTATTAATTTAATTACTGTGTTAATTACTCGGTTTAATTTTGGCCACAGATTCAATAAATTTTATACTTTTCCATATGGATGCTATACTGCATAAAATTATTTCAGTTGTTAAAATCAAATTTCTTCAAACCACAAATCAGAAAGGTTTGTTCTTGTCAAATTTCTTACTTATCAAAGTTTAATTTAAAATCGTTTGACTCATCAAAGTAAAATTTCTGAAGACTTTAATTTACGTTTTGACAAGATTTGTAAATGTGATGAACCTAAATTTTTGCTAAAATATTTAATATTTTTTCTAATATTTTGTTGAAAAATTTTTGTAAAAATTTAAATAATAAATTGTGTAATACTTCAAATTCTAGAAAGATTTACAAAATCCACATTTACAAAATCAAAAAAAAATTTATTTTTTTTAAATGCTTTAATTTTTTTCAAATTATTAATTATTAAATTACAAAAATTATCTAATTAAAATAGAAAATGAATTATATTTTATTTTATGTTGCATAATGTATCGTAACCAAATCAACTCAGTAAGCTTCTGCGGTGAAAAGCTACATTTTTGTAAATTTTCAACTCAAGTAGTCGAACCGTTTAAGCGCGACAACAAAGAAATTATAAAATATCATTCAGCCATGGTGCCGAGACGGGTTAATGGATCGTAATTAATTCAATTGAGAGGGTTTCCGGGCGGAAGAGCTACACTTTTGTAAATTTGCAACTCAATTGGTCAAACCGTTTAAGCGCGATAACAAAGAAATTAAAAAATATCATTGAGCCCTGGTGTCGAAACGGGTTAATGGATCGTAACCAAATCAACTGAGTGAGCTTCTGAAGTGAAGAACTACACTTTTGTAAGTTTTCAACTCAATTGGTCAAACCGTTTAAGCGCGACAACAAAGTAAATTAAAAAATTTCACTGAGCTCTGGTGCCGAAATATGTTAATGGATCGTAATCAAATAAACAACTGAGTGAGCTTCTGGTGTGAAGAGCAAAACTTTTGTAAATTTGCAACTCAATTTGTGAAACCGTTCAAGCGCGACAACAAAAACATCAAATTAACCTAGTTCGCTCTACTGCTAAAGAGCAAGAATTTTGCGAATTTTCAATTCAATTGATTAAACCGTTTAAGCAGGACAACAGAAAAAATTAATGAACTTCGTTCTGTTCTCGTGGTCAAATGGGTTACCGGAACTTCATAAAAATTTGCAACAGGCTTTTTTTCATGACATAAAGCCAGCATTTTTAGAAAGCTCGCCGGGTCTAGTTCGGCTGGCATATTGCAACCAAATTTTCATCTTACATCTCTAAAGCTAAGAAAAACATTTGTGCAAATTTTCAACTCAATCGCTCAAACCGTTTAGGCAGGACAACGAAAAACCCAAAAAGCTTTAAAACGGTATAATGAACCAAAATGACATACAGCCTATAACTACTTCCAGACTTGTAGAAATGTTAGTGCAAAATTTAGTTAGAAGCGGATTGGTGATTTTTCCGTGAAAAGGGCAAAAACAAACAGAATTTCTTCCTTATTTATTAGATAGACTAGCAGGAACACCCGGCGTTGCACGGAGTATTTTGTTGGCTTAATAAAAACAATTTTTGCTTTTGTTTTTGCTTTAATATAATTTAATTAATATATAGTTCACTTATTACTTTGCATTAGATGCATTATACAGATGCTGATAGATAATATTTTTACTTTTTATTACATTTAATTAATATCATTTAATTACATTTCATTCAATTTTGTTTAGCAAATTGAATAAACCACGAAGAATTAGAGACAATGCGTTTACAAAAATTTTTAACGAAATCAGTAATCTATTGAGTATTTTATTAGAGCGAAGTGAGTTCGCAATATAATATTATTCGCTAATACTAAAACATAAAATCGCATTTTATTATTATAAAAGACCATAATGTAATACTTTTTTTTTCGTAAGTAATGTCATGTTTCTATGAATTATCCTTTTAAGCACATTTTGAAAAATTTGCTATTAGTTTCACTCTGATTAGTATTCATTAGTATACACTGTTTAATAAAGAGCAATAAAAGAAATGCAATAAAAAAAAAATATTAACCATGCATAGGTCTCTTAAAAGAGCAATGTTGTAGAACAACTATTTTTTGTAATTTCACCATTGTAGCTCCTACAGCACCTACGGCTCTTCAAATTTTGAAAAAGCATGTTTTCAAATGCAAACATTTCAAGTTTAACATATTTTTAATAAAAAAAAGACAGAATTGTTTTTTACCTTTATAAATCAATCAGAATTTTTTTAAGTTAACTTTTTCTAATAAGTTAATATGTTTTTAAATTGATATAGGCTAAAAATATGTGTAAAAACTGTGTATGGATAGGAATGTAAGTGTTTCTGTTCTTTAAATATGTATGTACTCATTGTTGAATAAATACTGTACAGAAATGTGAATATATTTTCCAATTTAATTGATTGTGTTTAAGCATTTTTAAACATAAGCACATTATACATATAGTATGTATAAAGTGCTTGTGTTTTCACCTTCAAAAAATAGTGATACTCATCTTCAACACATTGATTCAAAGTTGATAGTTTGTTTAGCAAAGTGAAGTGATCTACACGATCGAAAGCTTTGCTAAAATCAGTGTAAATTGCATCAACTTGGTACCCTTTCTCCATTTGATTCAGGATTTCAGATGTATAAACCATCAGGTTCGTAGTAGTTGAACGACCTTTTCTGAAACCATGTTGTTGTTCATTTAGTTTTGCATTTATGATAGGAGTAATTCTATCAAGGACAATTTTTTCAAATAATTTAGCTATAGTCGAGAGGATTGCTATACCTCGATAATTTTCCACCGATGCTCTATCCCCTTTTTTAAAAATAGGGGTTAAGTGGGAGGATTTCCACTTTTGTGGGAAAATCCCAATTGAAAGTGACTTATTGAAAATAAGATGAAGAGGGAAGATTAGACTGTGAGAACAATTATATAAAAAGATTGGGGGAATTAAGTCCGGACCAGCACCCTTTTTTAAATCAAGGCTCAAAATTGCTTCAAGAATATCATTTTCAGAAAGATACACGTCTGTAAGTAGGAAATTTGAGCTATTAGATAAGGAATTAGTCGATGTAGTAACTGGTGCTGTTTGACGATAAACTTGTTGAAAATGATCAGAAAAGAAGTTACAAATTTCTTTTGGGCAATCAGAAACCACATTGTCTTTTGATAACATTGAATTGGGATACCCAAATAATTTCCGTTTTGTGTTAACAAAATCAAAAAATTTTTTAGGATCAGTAACAAGTTTGTTGCCAATATCTGTGACATAGTTTTCATATGCTACATTGGCTTTTTGTTTAAATTCAATTGCAAGTTGCTTATACATATTCAATAAGTCGTCGCATGGTGCTTGATGATGTTTGAGTTTTTTGTATATTTTATTGCGCCGATTTCTCAAGTTCCTAAGATCTCTATCTAACCATGGTTCTGTTATTTTATGCTTTTTGCGAATTTTAGGAACAAAGGCATCAATAATTTGAAACAGATTAGAGTAAAAGATAGAGATTAGTAAATTGACATCCTGTTGAACTAACAGTTCGTCCCATGTGATTAATGACAAAGCATAATTAATACTTTGATAGTCAGCATTAAAAAAATCGTATACAATTTCATTATTGTAAGATTTGTCCAAGAGTGGGATAGAAGTGGAGAACTCGAAAATAAGTGCGTTATGATGAGAAGAGTTGGTAAAAAGATTATCAACATCATCAGCGAGTTTAACCGACACTCTATCATATGCATTTGAAAATGCAAGATCTAACCACTTATTATTACTATTAGGATAACTGATAATTTGTTGTAAATCGTTACCGTAGAACTCGCTAATAAGACCGAAGTCAATTTCGTCATGAAAGTTAACCGGTAATAACAAATTATCAGCGTCGTCAACGATAAAAGAAATAGAAGGACGATTAAAATCGCCAAACACAAAAATTGAGTCATCCTCATGCATTTCTGAAATAATATTGTGATATACACTATAAAAATCAGAATATGAGGAATTGTCAGAGTTCGGAGGGAAATAAACTATACCTAGGTATAAATTATTTGTACCTAATTTAATTTTAACAAATTGGTGATCGAAAGAGTGATGTGTACCAGTGATTAATGGTACACTAGATAAGTTATTCTTTACAGCAAGTAGAACACCACCTCCTCGCGAACAATTTGCAGATAGATAATCACGATCCTTTCTGTAAATGGACCAATTACCATCCAGAATTTCCTCGTTTGTAAACGAATCGTTGAGCCATGTTTCAGTTATAACTAAAACATTGAAATTACACGACTTGGCATCAACAAAAAGCTTCTTTAGCTTGCCTCTCATACCACTACAATTGTGGTAAAACATTTTAATGTTGTTTATGTTGTTGAAAGTTTGAGAGGTCTTTTTAGAGTAAGTAACGTTAGATAAAGAAATGAGATTTGAAGTTTGGTTGAAACTTGAGTAATTACTTAGAGTTTGGACGAAAAAACTTGTTATAACTCTCACGTGATTGATTCAAATGATTGTAGTAGTTGCTATTGCAATGACTACGATAAGCCTTAAGATCCTCTTCGACCTCTTTAACAGAGAAGCCTATATTTTTATGATATTTGAGATAAAGATCGTATAAATCTTTATAATTAGATGGCTGCCCCTCATTGTGAATGAGAACTGACAGGTGAGTCCTAGTTTTACCTTCTATAACGGTGTTATACGAATCATTATGTAAATAGGCTAGGAAAAGTCTAACGTTGTAGAGAATCCTCTCATCTCTGAATCTTGACAGAGCATATTTGCAATCTTCTGTTAGAGATCGCTTTGTCATTCTAACGATTGGAGAAACAAGCGGATCTTGTAATACTAGTTTGTTATTATTATTAATATTATTGTTATTATTATTAATATTATTGTTATTATTATTAAAATTAGTATTGTTATTATTTTGATTATTATTATTATTGCCGTTACTAATATTATTATTATTATTATTATAGTTATAATTATTATTATTATCGTTATCGTTATAATTATTAATATTATTATTGTCGTTACTAACATTATTATTATTATTATTATTATTATCGTTATAGTTATTATTATTATTGTTATTATTATTATTATTACTATTATTATTATTATTATTATTATTATTATTATTATTATTATTATTATTATTATTAATATTATTATTATTATTATTATTTTTATTATTATTATTATTATTATTATTATTCTTTTTTTTATTTTTATTTTTATTATTATTATTTTGATTTTGATTATTTTTAATTCGATTATTATTATTATTGTTACTTATAAATTTATTATTGTTATTACTATGAACTTTATTATTATTAATGTTATAGCTACTGGTAACCGGTCTTAAAGTATCTCCTTGGATGAAATTAGAGTACATTTTGCTATTGGTAGATAATGTACTCTGAATTGAAAATTTCTTTTTAGCTTTATTACTAAAAGGAACAGCGAAAGGATTAAGAAGAAGTGTTTTAGAATGCGTGTTATTATTGTTTGTGTTAATGTTTAAACTTGTATTAATATGAGAAATAGATTTAGTTGTATTACTATTAGAATTAGACTCTTCTTTAAAAAGCTTAATTATAGTACCTTTTTTCCATCGTTTGTAATTTATTATTTCACAAACTTTGGATTGAGGTACCATAATTTTAAAAGATTTATATTTCGGTTTAAATCTAAGATTCTTAGGAGTAATGTTAAATATGATTATAGTACTTAAATTAAATTTATTCTTTAAAAACTTACTGAGATAATTAGAAGTTGTGTAAGCTGCAAATTTAGTAAAGTACAGTGACTGGAGATCCGAATCCGGTTTAGATTCTTCCTCAGTTGACGTCTGCCTACCATCTGCAGTAATTTCTTTTTCGTTCGGAAGTAAAAATTGAACCTTCTTAGTTGGTAATTTGGAAGCTTTTGAAGAGCATTTTTTAATTGAAGAAGGCTTAGTAACAGAAGGTAATTGATCCAAAGTATCAGAGCTCAAAGATGTCGAAGTAGATGCGGAAATTTGTGCAACTTTTATTGTTGATAGTGTCAGTTTAGATGAGGATAAATTTGTATTGTCAGCACTGCACTGAAGTAATTCATTGATATATCTTTCATCAAGCCGGAACACTCAGTTGATTTTCTGAATTTTATACGAAATTTAGTTTCGTTATTAATTCGTGTGGAAATTGTTGGTAAATTTCAATAACAAAAATTGAATTTTTTAATTTTATGTTAGTAGTAGTCTAATTTGTAACGTAAAAGGGTTTGGATGTATGCGTTTTTTTATACCCGTACGATAAGTTCCGACCAAAACTTCGGGTAGTTCTCGAACACCAACTTTTAGATCCCCCTATAGAGCTATAAAATTTTAATTGCTGATAGATCTCATAAAAATATTAATTTTATTTTTAATAACTTTTTTTATAGCCCCACCAGTTACGGAGCTACAGCTTCCCAAAGGTTCAAAAAAGCTCTATATTTAAATTGTTATAGCGCAAGTTGTGTAAGGTATATTTTCATTTTGAAAACGCCAAACGATTACTGCTTTTATTAGCTTTAAAAATATATATACAATAAGTTTATACTTGTGGGATACGGTGTCTTAATTTACCGTTATGCGAAACTCAAATTTTGCAAAATCCTTTAACCCTTCTATCTTCTAAACGGTTTAAGTTGAAAACTTGAAATTTTGACAGAAGTTAGATCTTTGAAAATAAATATGAGTCATTTCAGAAATTGATTTTGTATCACTCCCCGTTTAGGAGCTGTAAGGGGTCAAAAACTGAAAATTTTCTATTTTTAAACACCTGTAACTTGAACACCTGTTAAAATTTTTTTGAAGTAATACATAAAAATTAAAGCTTCAACATTATACTCTTATTTCTGTTAACAACTTTTTTAATAATATAGGGTTACTTTATAATTGACGAAAGTGTTACTTGATTTTTTCAAATTTTCTAACAAATTTTTTTAACGATTTTGTTTTACTCAATAATTTGAAATTGTTGAGGATATAATGCGTAGTACAAAACAATGTAAATAAATAAACAACATAAGGGTTGCTTAAAGAATTTTTATTTATATGATATTGATATACATACATACATACTTATATAATAACATGTTTATTTACATATCGTATATGTCACTGATGAATGAATGATAAGAGTATAGATGTATATTATATAGCGCCGTATTTACATACATATATGTATTTTATTGTACTTATAAGAAATTATTCTATGAATGGAAATATTTTGAAAGAAATATTGCAATATATGGCGATATACTTATAACAATATAAATATACTATGTGCGCATTAATATAATATAATATTTCAAATTATATTTACTATTTTGTACTAAGTAAATTAATATACATTTACCGCTTAGTATTAAATGGTACTATAGAATATTTGAAAAAGTTTTGGATTGATAATCATTATGTGGAAGGTTAGAATCTGCTTTTGAAGAATGTACATATAAACATATAGTTTGAATATATGTATGTACAACCCATAGTTCTAGAAATAATAAAATTCACCCAAATTATTTTAAAATACTAAAAAATTAAAAAGAAAATATTGTAAGAGTGACAGGCTGTGAACATACTAACGGTTCGTACGGGTATCTAAGAGTTGACAAAGACAACTGTATTCTTTCTCTTTTTTTTTTTAATTTGTGTTGTTTATAAGGTAAATTATTAATATTTTGCATTGTTACATTTGGTTTTGTATATTGGAAAGAAGATTTGGTTTTATACAGGAGATTTAACGGCTGTAATTATTTAATATCGTATTAGAGTATTATAGAATCTGAAAAAAAATTAAGAATCAGAAAAATAATAAGATTAGGTGAATTAAATTCTAAGTCTAATTCACAGCTACCTTATATAGAGTTATTGAAAGCAAATGTTAGTTCTTTCATATCTATTTTGCATTCGGATTACTTAGAAGAATATCAAAAAATATTTAATCAACAAGCGAACACCTATGTTGCTGGTTATGCAAGCTACTCAATATCAAAAAAATTAAATTGTGTGGAATGTAAAAATAAAATTGTACAATCAATAGGTGATTTTGATTCAGAAAATTATTAATTTAATTACTGTGTTAATTACTCGGTTTAATTTTGGCCACAGATTCAATAAATTTTATACTTTTCCATATGGATGCTATACTGCATAAAATTATTTCAGTTGTTAAAATCAAATTTCTTCAAACCACAAATCAGAAAGGTTTGTTCTTGTCAAATTTCTTACTTATCAAAGTTTAATTTAAAATCGTTTGACTCATCAAAGTAAAATTTCTGAAGACTTTAATTTACGTTTTGACAAGATTTGTAAATGTGATGAACCTAAATTTTTGCTAAAATATTTAATATTTTTTCTAATATTTTGTTGAAAAATTTTTGTAAAAATTTAAATAATAAATTGTGTAATACTTCAAATTCTAGAAAGATTTACAAAAGCCACATTTACAAAATCAAAAAAAAATTTATTTTTTTTAAATGCTTTAATTTTTTTCAAATTATTAATTATTAAATTACAAAAATTATCTAATTAAAATAGAAAATGAATTATGTTTTATTTTATGTTGCATAATGTATCGTAACCAAATCAACTCAGTAAGCTTCTGCGGTGAAAAGCTACATTTTTGTAAATTTTCAACTCAATTAGTCGAACCGTTTAAGCGCGACAACAAAGAAATTATAAAATATCATTCAGCCATGGTGCCGAGACGGATTAATGGATCGTAATTAATTCAATTGAGAGGGTTTCCGGGCGGAAGAGCTACACTTTTGTAAATTTGCAACTCAATTGGTCAAACCGTTTAAGCGCGATAACAAAGAAATTAAAAAATATCATTGAGCCCTGGTGTCGAAACGGGTTAATGGATCGTAACCAAATCAACTGAGTGAGCTTCTGAAGTGAAGAACTACACTTTTGTAAGTTTTCAACTCAATTGGTCAAACCGTTTAAGCGCGACAACAAAGTAAATTAAAAAATTTCACTGAGCTCTGGTGCCGAAATATGTTAATGGATCGTAATCAAATAAACAACTGAGTGAGCTTCTGGTGTGAAGAGCAAAACTTTTGTAAATTTGCAACTCAATTTGTGAAACCGTTCAAGCGCGACAACAAAAACATCAAATTAACCTAGTTCGCTCTACTGCTAAAGAGCAAGAATTTTGCGAATTTTCAATTCAATTGATTAAACCGTTTAAGCAGGACAACAGAAAAAATTAATGAACTTCGTTCTGTTCTCGTGGTCAAATGGGTTACCGGAACTTCATAAAAATTTGCAACAGGCTTTTTTTCATGACATAAAGCCAGCATTTTTAGAAAGCTCGCCGGGTCTAGTTCGGCTGGCATATTGCAACCAAATTTTCATCTTACATCTCTAAAGCTAAGAAAAACATTTGTGCAAATTTTCAACTCAATCGCTCAAACCGTTTAGGCAGGACAACGAAAAACCCAAAAAGCTTTAAAACGGTATAATGAACCAAAATGACATACAGCCTATAACTACTTCCAGACTTGTAGAAATGTTAGTGCAAAATTTAGTTAGAAGCGGATTGGTGATTTTTCCGTGAAAAGGGCAAAAACAAACAGAATTTCTTCCTTATTTATTAGATAGACTAGCAGGAACACCCGGCGTTGCACGGAGTATTTTGTTGGCTTAATAAAAACAATTTTTGCTTTTGTTTTTGCTTTAATATAATTTAATTAATATATAGTTCACTTATTACTTTGCATTAGATGCATTATACAGATGCTGATAGATAATATTTTTACTTTTTATTACATTTAATTAATATCATTTAATTACATTTCATTCAATTTTGTTTAGCAAATTGAATAAACCACGAAGAATTAGAGACAATGCGTTTACAAAAATTTTTAACGAAATCAGTAATCTATTGAGTATTTTATTAGAGCGAAGTGAGTTCGCAATATAATATTATTCGCTAATACTAAAACATAAAATCGCATTTTATTATTATAAAAGACCATAATGTAATACTTTTTTTTTCGTAAGTAATGTCATGTTTCTATGAATTATCCTTTTAAGCACATTTTGAAAAATTTGCTATTAGTTTCACTCTGATTAGTATTCATTAGTATACACTGTTTAATAAAGAGCAATGCATAGGTCCCATAAAAAAGCAATTTTGTATAAATGTAGCAACTTTTTTATATAGTCTCACCGTTATAGCTTCTATAGCTCTTCAAATTTTGAAAAAGCTTTTTTTTAAATGAATACATCTCAGATTCTGTTTAACATGTTTTTAATATAAAAAAGGGAGGATTGTTTTTTATCTTTATAAATCAACCAGATTTTTTTTACGGTAACTTTTGCATAATAATTATGTTTTCAAATTGATATTGAATAAGGCTAAAAATATGTGTAAGAACTGTATATGGATAATAAGGTTAGGTTTTCTGTTCTTTAAATATGTATGTATTCATTATACCCGTTCGATAAGGACCGGGTATATTAAAATTGCTCCTCCGTTTGTAACACCTCAAAATAAGCTAGCTAGATATGTCTTCAAAGGTATGGATCGGATCAGAATCAAATTCTAAGTCGATTAAGCTTTGTCCGTCCGTCCGTCAGCAAGATAAGGTAGAGTCTTGAAATTAGTACAAATTATTCTTACAATAATTTGTAGATTCCCTATTTTTTTCGGTTCAGATCCGACCAAAACTTCGGGTAGCTCTCGAACACCTAACTTTTAGATCCCCACATTTTTTTGAAATAGAGTCATGAAATTTTAACTACTGATAGATATCATAAAAATATTAATTTTAACTACATTTTTCTGTAGCCCCACCCGTTACGAAGCTACAGCTCCCCAAGTTCGAAAAAGCTCTATATTTAAATTGTTATGACACATGTTGTATAAGGTATATCGTCACCTTGAAAACGCCAAACTATTACTGCTTTTATTAGCGTTAAAAATATATATGTATATAATAAATATATTTTTGTGCCATACGATGTCTTAATTTACCGTTATGCGAAACTCAAATTTTTCAAAATCCTTGACTTCTTCTATCTTCCAAAGGGTTTAATTTGGAAACTTAAAATTTTGAGAGAAAATTAAGTTTTTGAAAATAAGTATTTGTCATTTCAGAAAATATTTTTGTATCGGACGTATATGGGGTCAAAAAAAATTTCTTATTTTTAAACACCTGTAACTTGAACAGCTTTTTTGAAGTAATATACAAAAATTAAAGCTACAACTTTGATTGGTCATTCTGCTTCGTTAACAGAAAAGTTAACTTTGCTGCAAGTGCGATTAGTGAAACTATGTTTCTTGGAATGAGGTTATTCATTCTTCATTTCATGAAATCTCTTAAGAGGAGACCCAAATCTTGGTTTAATAGTTTTGCAAAGAAGCCATTCTTAGAAAAGAGGAGGCTTTTAAACTGTACCAAAACACTAGGTCGGAGGCTCGCAGGGCGAACTATATAATGGTGAGAAACAGATGCAAAAGAGTTATCAACAAGCAAAAATTCTTGTTCAACGAAAGGTTGAAATGTAAAATCATCCACATGCCAAAGAATAGCAAATCCTTTTCACATTTGGCAAAAGTCTAAAAGAAGACGTTAGAGGTTCTTCTTTTCCACTACTTGTTGATAATAATAACAGAACAGTATCAGATTCTAAAGAGAAAGCAAACTTCTTTTGCAAGCAGTTTGCTTCCAATTGGACACTGAGACAGTCAACTCAGATGCCACCTTCTGTTTCAGAAGTTGACTGCTCCTTTGGTAAAATTTTTAAAAATCTTTATACAAATAAGTCAGCCGGTTCAGATGGTATAACCACCATGGTGTTTAAAAATACCTACTCCAGTATTTCAAAACCAAATGGATTAAAGATTTCCTTTCGATTCGTACGATTCGTGTACTGGTCGATGGATATTCATCTGACAAATTCAAAATAAATACTTGTGTCCCACATGGATCAGTTTTATGCCGTACTCTCTTCTTAATATTTATCAATGACCTTCTAGAAATGACCAATAGAAATTTCCACTGCTATTCCCAACCTATTATTTCAGGGATAAGTTTACAGATATTTTGCATTCAACAGATCTAAACATGCTGGGTATCGAGTTAAAACAAAAATTGACTTGGTCAAATCACATTTTTGGTATAGCTAAGGATACAGCTAAATGTTTGAGTTTTTTGTATCGCTGCAAAACTTACTTTTCCGTATCTTCTCAATATTTATAAAACGTACATTCGACTGAAAATGTAGTATAATGCACACATTTGGGCTGCAAGCCCTCAAACAGCGCTGGGCTATTTAGATAATGTGCAAAACAGAGATATTCGTCTCATCAACGACCCAAGTGTAACTTCAACGCTTACTCCACTCAGCCATCATCACACAGTTGGGTCACTAACCTTGTTTTATAGATATCTCGTAGGGATTAACACCTGCTCCAATAAAATAAAACAGTTAATGCCTCCACTCAAAGTTTTCCAACGAGAAACAAGGAGGGCAACAGAAGCTCATCCCTACCGTGTAGAGTTATCAAGATGGCGAAATACAGTTTATGGAAATTCGTTTCGTCATGTGGATAAATGATTGTCGTAAGTTGAATTTTGGACAATTTTATATTATGAAATTTTTTGAAGTAATTTTTTCTGCTCTTTTAAATGCTGTTGTCCGTTTTTCGATATATTCTACCGTTAGCTAGATAATTCAATATTAAATTCTCGTATGTAGTTAGTTTATAAGAGTTTTAATATTAATTTGTCGTATGTTGCTAAAAAATACAACATACGACATCATTTCTATGTATTTGCTCTTTCCAGTAATAAATTGTCGTATGTTTAACATTCAACATTTTAATACAAGGTTATAATAAGAAATTGTTGTATGTCTTAACATACCACACATAAATATTCAAATATTAATATTTATTTGTCGTATGTTAATAGCAATTTACATGTAAACGATAATAAATTTTTAAAAAAGTAAATTAGTACCTATTTGTTTTTGTTTAAATGACGAGTATAATGGATGAATCGCCGCCGCCAGTTTTATCAAAAAAAAATCTTGAGTATGTAAAATTAGATTTTTGTTTTATTTATTTTTTTTTAACATTTTAAATTAATTGTTTTTTTTAATTTTAAATATGGCAAGTGAAATAATTGACGATATCGAAGAAATAGTTAGTTTTGCGCCAAAAATTGTTTTATATTATTTAGATTTTTTATTAGTCAAAAATATAATTATAGAAATATCATTCATGTGTACTGAATCCCAAAACAACTAATTTCTGAAAAGTAGGTATATTTCTATATTCAGAATTAACAAGGTACCCACTTGAAGAATAAATTCTAATTAAATTCAGACAATTTCAAAACAAAATAAAGCAATATCATGAATTTCAAGAATTCTAATTAGAACGAAAAATACTGTATCAAAATTTTTATTTATTAATTTTATAAATATAATAATATATACGATTATAATAATATAAGATTAATAATATACGAGAATATAATAATATGTATACGATTATAACGAATTCGAAATATACAATTATTATACCCTACACCTAAAGTATAAGGTATATTAACTTTGGTATGGTGTTTGTAACCACCAAAAGGAAGCGAGTTAAATATAGACATGTATTTATATTCTGAATCAGGATCACCTCCTGAGTCGATTTAACGATGTCCGTGCGTCCGTCCGTCCGTCCGTTTACACGATAACTCAAAAACTAATGAAGCTATCTTGATGAAATTTATAAAGTAGGTTACTAATTACGAAACAAAGGCTAAGTTCGAATCTGGACAAAATCCGTCCATAGGTTCGGATTCTGGAAGCTTCTGAATGATTCCGGAGCAAACGAGATTATCTCCAAAACCAACAAAGATAGAACCTTTAAATTTTGTACAATGATGTTCCTTCCCGTTCGATTTATATCTCTGAAATTTAAGAGCATTTGGTCCATGGGTTTGGGTTTTGGAAGCTTCCGAACGAGCACCAGAGCAAACGAAAATATCCCCAAACCAAGAAAGATAGAACCTTTAAATTTTTTATAATGATGTTCCTTCCAGTTTGATTTATGTCTCTAAAATTTAAGAGGATTTGGTCCATGGGTTTGGTTTTGGAAGCTTCCGAACGAGCCCCAGAGCAAAAGAGATTATCTCCAAAACCAAAAAAGATATAACCTTTACTTTTGGCAGAGTGGTGTTCTTTCATGTTTGATTTAGGTCTCTGAAATTTGAGAGGATTTGGTCCTTGGGTTCGGATTTTGAAAGCTTCCGAACGAGCCTCAGAGCAAATGATATTATCTTCAAAAGCAACAAAGATATAACCTTTAAATTAGGCAGAATGGTGTTCCTTCATGTTTGTTTTATGTTTCTGAAATTTGTGAGAATTTGGTCCATGGGTTCAAATCTTGGAAGCTTCCGGACGAGCCCCAGAGCAAACGAGTATATCTCCACAACCAACAAAGATAGAACTTTTATTTTTAATTATCAGGGGTAGGGTATTAATAAGTCGGTTGCATCGACTTACTGTTACATTTACTTGTTTTAATCAAAATTTTGTTAACTGATAGTTGTTGAATAATTTCTTATATTTAGTTATTTTATTACATAGTATTTTGGTTTTTATAGTTTTAATTGAAATATTAAAATATCAATTGAAACTAGATTTATTATTTTTTTTTTTTAAACCTTTATATCGCAACGTTATAAATGCTTTTGATCCATGATCAGGATCTGTTATATTTTGAAATAACATTATTCATGAAATTTCTTAAATTTCATTTAATAATGTTATAAATAATTATTGATATACGAATAAAAAATAACTTATGTTTTGTTAAAATTAATTTTTTTTTAATTTTGAATTTGGTATAGATACAGATATTGCAAAGTACAAAATAATTTGTTTTTTATTGATTAAGACACTTAGAAAATATTATAAAGTACAAATATTTTTTATTTTTGTATTACCTATTAAATATGTACTAAGAAGTAATTTTGTAAAATAATTTAACTGAAGTCAATAATTTATGTTATTAATTATTATTTGGGTTACTAAAATTTTGAAATAAAATTTAATATTTAAAAAACTATTTTTAATGTATTTTTTAATAACCCAGCAAGTAGTTATAAAATAGGTGTAGATATTTTAAGATAAAACTAAAACACAGAAATACAGAGTTTAACAATAAATGTTATAAGTTATTTTATTCACTGAAAATGAAAATATTTATTATTAAGCAATATTAACATACGACATTTATTATTAACATTTTGGAATTAATTTGTTGTATATTAAGTAATAAACTGTCGTATGTATTATGGAAAAAATTTTCTTACGAAAAACTAACATACGACATTCTCATTTTGAAGTTTTTGTTAAATCATACTATAAATTTCGAAGATTTAAAACAAAAAATACCCAAAACTTTATAGGGTATGAATCATGTTACATAAAAATTTCCTAAATTGGAAACATTTTCGACAAAAGTTTCAAGATACAGAGCTTCAAACTTTGATTTCGTTTTACTCAAAACTATAGTTTTTAACATACGACAATCATTTATCCACACGTGCACGTGCAGTTCCTCTTGGTGACTTTCGAGTTTTCCACCAACCCTCGTAAAAAAAAAAACAAAAACCTATAGCATGATCACTTCACTTCCTCATGGTTAAAATAAAAGGTTTATCGTATTCTGAAAATTTTAAAATTGGAAGTGAAGTGATCAAATGCTGCAATATACTGTGGATCATTTTTATTAATCTTGTTATTTTGTTTTAAATATATAATCATAGGATAAGCAACCTTAGAATAATCCTTGAGAAATTTTCTATAAAACACAGTTGCTCCTACGAATCCATTTCATTGTTTTTCAGTTCTTGGAATTTATAACTCTTGGTCCTGCAAATATTAAACAAAATATTAAACATATTTTCAATTATTCAAGGTATCTAGTACTAGATTTTATAACATCCTTTGTCAAAATATGTCCTAGAAATTCTGTATTTCTTATAATATGTCCTAGAAATTCTGTATTTCTTATAATATGTCCTAGAAATTCTGTATTTCTTTTAATTTATCTACATTTATCCACTTGAATACATATTCATATACGCTTGCTGGAGTAATAAAAGAGACATTATTTTAAAGTAATTTAAAATATTCAAAACCAATTTGAGAATCATACAATATTAATTCGAAAAGCTTAGGAATAGATGAAACGTTCGCAATCGGTCTGTAATTATTTATTTAAGTTTTGGTATTTTTCTTATTAATTGGTTTTATAAATGAGAGCTTCCAAATTAAGGGAAAAATTGCTGAATTTAAAGAAGAATTAAACATCAATTAAAGTGGAATAGTCAAAGCACTTGGGGATTTATTAAGAATGATTTCCGTAATACGGTCTGGTCCCGGAAAATTATTAGTCCAAAGTTTGTCCAAATATATTTTTGGTAAACTTTCATTAACATCAATATTAGACCAAGTAGTTCTATGGAAAGTCTCCAAATCACTATCATTTAGTGACAAAATGGAATTCATATAAGAGAAACCGAAGTACTCCAGAAAAAAATTAGATATTTTTTTTTATTTTTACTAGATACCCAATTATACTGCATGTTAGTAGGAAATTCATTACCTTTCCTCTTGAAATTAACAAATTTACAAAAGTATTTTGGATTTGATTGTAATTTTGAAGATATACCAGAAACAAATTCACTAGGTCTTTAGATATTAGAATAAATTGCCGAAAACCTTCATAATTTCATAAAACTTATGTGTCATTATAAAAAGTAGCAACATTTTCTTTCTTAAAATTAAAACAGTACGAACTAGTAAATCCAGAATGGATTGGTGAATTTAAAGAAAAAGTAAAACTTAAGGGAAGATGAAATTTATCAATACCTACAATATAGGAAAGGTATTATCACAAAAGGTCATATTATTCCATTTATTTATCGAAATTATTGATAAAAAATCAGATTTCCAAAGCCATAACAGGGACATTTATAAGAAAATTTGAAAACAATTATATTTTTTCTCCAAAATTAAAAATAAAATCTCCTTAGAAATTGCAAGTAGAATCTATAATACCATCATTAAGTCCCATTAAGGAATATTAGTTTTCCATCTTGGTTCTGTCATCTAATGAAATGTTGTTTAAACTTCAAATGCTTCAAAATAAAGAAATGCCAATCACGATCAAGGTTGGTAGATATACTCAAATTAAATATATGTTAGAAGCTCTTCGATAGTTGTCCGTACGTCAGAAAATCTTATTGGATATTTTCGTTACCTATCGCCAAGAAGGTTAAGGAGATCTTTGAACATACGATTTTTTATATCGCATCTAGTAGGACAATATAAAGCACCAACATTATGATTTTGTTTAAGTGACTTAATTCGTATTACTGAGAGTTAAAACTCATCAGTTTGTACATTACACTCTTCGTGGTGTAATATAGTATTTTTTACTAAAATTTCACTGCCTCCTATCTGTAAATTGGATGTACTGCTTTATAGTATGTGCAGCCTAATATCTTTACCTCTGACTGTCTTGTCATATGGGTTGCTGATAGTAGGCACACGTCGATATTTTGAACTTTAAAAATTATTCTAGTGCTTTATTTAGTATGCCATTTGCGTTCCACGTAGCAATATTAAATTTGTTTTCGACCATTGTTTATCTTTTTTTGTTGGTGTATATGTATAACTATTGCTACATATGTTTTCTAGCTTTTCTAATCTTATCGAGATTTCGTCGATTGTATTTAACATATTTTGCTTCATTTGCATTATAATCTTATTATCAGTTAATTTTTGTATTCTTTTTACTTTGTTTTGTATTATTTTCTTTTAATGTATTGGTAATTTTTAGCACTATCTATAGTTCGCACGATGAGCTTCGAGGCAATTGGCACATTTTGGCCTCACGTTTTTTTATTGGCCTTGTTATTTAACTTATTTTCATACGTGTACCATTCTAATTAGCTTCTTTTATAATATTTGCCAATTCTCTGTATTCCCCTTATTTATCAAAATAAATGTTTAATTGATGGTTGTTCGTCATGTTAACTTTATAGTTAATATTTACTTCTTTGAGGATTTTATCAGCTTTGGGGTATTCTACAATATTACTTAATATAACCGGAGAAGGTTTTATTTTTCTAGTAAAATTGGCTTTTTCGATAGTTGGTAACCTGTTATTCTCTTTTACTTTATTCACAGAGTTTTCTGGGCTTATTTCTGGAGACCTTCTTCTTTTTGTTTTTTACATTTTCTTTTCAGAATCCAGTCGGTTTCTTGATCTAATTTTTCTTCATCTGAAATAATATTATATGAGTATTCTGTAAAAGGTGTATAACTTTGATTTTGAATTTACTAAAGTCCCTCCTAATTCATATTCTCACATATATATAAATATTCTGGAAAAAGCGTACAGCCCTGCTTTTGAATGCGACTCTAAAGTCTCTCCTAATTTAGAATGAAATACAGGCAAACGACACTACAGGCACAACGACACGACACAAATGATAATACAGGCAAATGATACTACGGGCAAATGAAATACAGGCATAAGATACGCTCCCCAGAAACGATCGTAGTTTTTTGGTAACAAGGGGTTGTCTACTGACTAAATCTATTCGTTCCACATTGACAGTCTTTCATTTCTTTGTTAATGTAATAATAATCTACAATTAGATTTTGAACCACTTACTAATAATTAATAATTATTCCAGATTCAATTATATTATAAAGATTAGTGTACTAACTAAATTTTGTTTTTCCATATTAAGTCTTCTTAATAATGTCTAATATTATAAATATAAAAAATTTATCAAGAATAGATTATTTCAATCTCTTATATTTTAAACAATCTCTTATATTTTAATCGAATAAAATTAAATTTCATATAATTTATTTGAATATTCAAAGTTTAAGAAAAAAACTGTATAATGTAGAATCCGTAATTAACAATTTTAATATTAATATTTATGTTGTTGTACTTACCGGAATTTAGATAAATAGTACTGAAAATAATTTCTACAATATAGAAGCTTATTTTCCCAATGGGGATGTTGCTATTTATGTAAAAGATGATATCGACAGTTATCAAATATGTAGTGAGAAATTTGAAAAATGCAATGTTCTAGGAATAAAATTATCAAAAGAAAATATAAATATCCTAGGAATACATAGAGCACCCGGAACACATGTTGACTTCTTTATTAGAAAAATAGATAATATGGCATTGCAATATAAAAAATCTTTAATTCTTAATTTACTAAATATTGGAAACGCGGAAATAAAATTATTCTTATATTATCATAAGAAATGTCTTCCTTGTTTGTTATAAGATCTCCAAAAATTTGGTATAAGGTTTGGTAGAACTGAACTGACTAATTATTGATCACTTGATTAGCGATATCCTTTATATTGAATATTAGTTTTAATATTAGATGTGTCTCTCTCTTTACTCCGACTACCAAATGTCCTTCGTAACCATCAACAGAAACCCACAATTTGCAACCCACAAATTTGTATTGTGCTTAATTAAAAAAACATAACAAAGGAAATCTTTTAAAATAACCTTCATTCCTATGAAAATCTTGATCGTTTAGTTAATAGTCTAAAAGTCAAAATCACAAAGTGTTCGTTTTAAAAAATAGTATAAAAGCCAAAAATTGTATTACCCAAGAAATTTTAAACGTAATCAAAATCCGAGATTCATTTCTTAAATAAAAACGAGGAAGAATACAGTTTTGTCTTTTTGTCTTTGTCTTTGTTTACTTTTGGAAGAATACAGCCTTTGTCAACTCTTAGATACCCGTACGAACCGTTAGTACGTTCATAGCCTGTTACTCTGCTTATAATATTATTTTTTTAATTTTTTAGTACTTTAAAATAATTTGGGTGAATTTTATAATTTCTAGAACTATGGGTTGTACATATGTATATTCAAACTATATGTTTTTACATTCTTCAAATGCAAATTCTATTGAAATCCAAAACTTTTTCAAATATTCTATAGCACCATTTAATACTAAGCGGTAAATGTATATTAAATTTACTTAGTACAAAATAGTAAATATAATTTGAAATATTATATTATATTAATACGCACATAGTATATTTATATTGTTATAAGTATATCGCCATACATTGCAATATTTCTTTAAAAATATTTCCATTCGTAGAATAATTATCTTATAATCTTATAAGTACAATAAAATACATATATGTATGTAAATACGGCACTATATAATATACATATATACTCTTATCATTCATTCATCAGTGACATATACGATATGTAAATAAACATGATATTATATAAGTATGTATGTAAATCAATGTAATATAAATAAAAATTCCTCAAACAACCGTTATGTTGTTTATTTATTTACATTTGTTTGTACTACGCATTATACCCTCAACAATTTCAAATTATCGAGTAAAACAAAATGCAATAAATTCGTTAAAGAAATTTGTTAGAAAATTTGAAAAATCAAGTAATACTTTCGTCAATTATAAAGTAACCCTATATTATTAAAAAAAGTTGTTAAGAGAAATAAGAGTATAATGTTCAAGCTTTAATTTTTATGTATTACTTCAAAAATATTTTAACAGGTTTTTAAGTTACAGGTGTTTAAAAGTAGAAAATTTTCAGTTTTTGACCCCTTACAGCTGGTAAACGGGGGGTGATACAAAACAAATTTTTGAAATAAGTCATACTGATTTTCAAAGATCTAACTTCTGTCAAAATTTCAAATTTCCAACTTAAACAGCTCATAAGCTCATACTAGCACCTATTGTTTGGAATATTCAGATTGAAGATATACCTTATAGAGCTTTGAGTTATAACAATTTAAATATAGAGATTTTTCGAACTTTGGTGGGCTGTAGCTCCTTAACGGGTGGGGCTACAGAAAATTAATATTTTTATGATAGCTATCAGCAGTTTAAATTTCATGGCTCTATTTCAAAAAAATTGTGGAGACCTAAAAGTTAGTTGTTCGGGAGAACCCGAAATTTTGGTCGGAATTCAACCAAAAAAAATAGGGAATCTTCAAATTGCTCCCAGAATATTTTGTGTAAATTGCAAGATTCTAGTTTCTTAGCTTTTGAGTTAGCGTGCGGACGGACGGACGCACGTAGCTTAATCGACTCATAATTTGATTCTGATCCGATCCATACCTTTGAAGATATATGTACCTTCCTTATTTCGAGGTGTTACAAACAGAGGAGTAATTTTATTATACCCGATACTTGTCCCCTACTTGTCGATGCATCCCCACAATATATACATATAACAATATAAATATACTATGTGCGCATTGATATAATATAATATTTAAAATTATATTTACTATTTTGTAATTTAATATACATTTACCACTTAGTATTAAATGGTACTATAGAATATTTGAAAAAGTTTTGGATTGATAATCATTATGTGGAAGGTTAGAATCTGCTTTTGAAGAATGTATAAACATATAGTTTGAATATATGTACAACCCATAGTTCTAGAAATTATAAAATTCACCGAAATTATTTTAAAATACTAAAAAATTAAAAAAATAATATTATAAGCAGAGTGACAGGCTATGAACATACTAACGGGTCGTACGGGTATCTAAGAGTTGACAAAGGCAACTGTGTTCTTTCTCGTTTTTAATTCAAACGATTCAAACACGAAGTAGACAATTAATGTAATACATCACAACTCCATGGTCCCTTTAATGATTATTTTAGCAACATAACTAACGAAATTAACATTCCATTAAATAATATCAATTTTAGTTATATAAACCAATTCGGACGAAATGTTTATCATAATTTTGACCTCTCTCCCACGCCTGTTGAACAAGTATTTAAAATTATACAATCCCTGAACTTGGGAATCGCTATAGGATGTGATAATATTTCTGCCAAATTTATAAAAAAATCAGAACGATTGACTCACATTTTATTGACGTCGGTTAGGTTGAATATATTAATAATGCACTTCAGTCACATATTTAATCTAATTGTCTAAAAAATAGTTATCCTAACACCAAAACTTAAGAACGGGTTAGTCACTGTTTGCTCTAATTTTCGTCCTATTTCTGTTCTACCTGTTTTGTAGTATATCTTGACTGTACTGTTAACTTTAAAAATAAAATTATTATCTAATAATAATAATGCTGACCTAACATTTTGTGTGGTCATAATTTTCAATTGCTAACATCTGTTTGTATTTTACATTAACAAGTGCATTCACTTGTTTAGTATGAATATTGAAAGAAAATAAATAAGGATGACCGGGTTACAATTTTTATACTATATTTTAAATAAGTAATACGATTGCATGAAAATAATGTATTTTCGATAATAATATTTTGGTTGATAATTTGTACATATGATAATTATATTGTAAATAAATTCTAGGTCAAGATATTGCTTTCTTTTGTCCCAAATAAAATTCTTTGTAACAAAGCAATAAATTGTTATAATTAATTGTCTTTGTTAAAAATTTGTATTGGATTTGGTAAAATCCAAATAGTATATAACTATAAGGCTACTTTGTAAAATAAAATCAGATATAATCATACCACAAAACGAAATAGTTTGTTATTTTATACCATTTATTCTGTACAAACCAGCAATCCACTTTGCCGGAACGTGCATATTAAATAGCTATGTAATTTATTATTTTAATATTGGCATGCCATGCCGTTATAATACGGAAAAGTAGGCAATTAGCTTTGCCAGGTGATAGGCGCATTCTTCACGCCGCTAAAATATATGAAGGAAATATCTGCATCATAAATATGGTGAGCATCTAAGCATGCTCATATCTTTCTGATCAGAAAGTGCTAGGGAATATAAAATTAATTTATGACAATACACCAAATATATTACATGGCGACCCTGCACTAACCTGGAGTTCACCTGATGAGAGATGGAGATAATAATATTAAAACAAATTTTCTTTTTAGCACAAATTTTCAAATTTTTCAAAAAATTTCGTTTTTAATTGATACAACTAATATTTAAAAATGTATAAAAATTTAAAGAATGTAAAAATAAATTAAATTATATATATTACTAAATTTTACCATATACTAAATAGAATATGTCTAGCAGCAAAACCAGCAAGTCTAAATAAAGCCATACAGCTGGCAGTTGAAATGAACACTGACGTTCGATCAAGCAACGTCATGCAGTTCAGATCAAAGAATTTCAAAGGTAGAAATAACTACCTAAACAGCAGACGTAATTGTAACTACAATAATTACAACAAAATAGTAATTACAATAAAAATTACAACAACAATAGTGATTACAATAATAACAACAACAATCATAATAATAAATCACTATAACAACATATTTTCTAAAAATCAACAGGAAAAACAACAACGGCCCCGGCCGAAGACATAATAAAAACATAACAAACATAATAAAAGTAAGAATAAAAAAATAGTAATGATTATCTGACACTATTGATAGACATGGGAGCAGATATATCTATAATTAAAAACAACGTTAGAAAACAACAAATTTTAGAAAATAAAACATGCCAAATAAATAGCATCACAGATAAACATTTTTTGACTTTGAAAATGAATACAAATGCCGATGCTCTGTCATTTATTTATTTATTTATTTATTTACAACCAAAACAAGGTTTTTACAAAAAAATCTTACGGCTAAAACTTAATAATAACATAAACAGAATAAGACATGATAAATACAAAAAAAAAATTATTACATTGACTTATATGGTAAATTACAAATTGCTTACAAAGCAAAAACACATTTGGAATTGAATTAATATAACTCAGTTAGGTAAAAATAAAATAATTTGTACAATATGAAGTGTAATATAATATTATGAAGGTTAAAATTATTGTGTAAGGTTAGTAACAAATTTTTGTATTAATTTTTGTTTGAAAGTGTTCCTTGATATTTGTGTTGAAAAAAGATTACTGTGTTTGTTGAATGTAATGCAACATCTGTTAATTGGTTAATTTCTTCCATATTCAGTTCTATGAGTATTTTCAATTAAATACTTAGTGTTTCGTGTAACTCTAACTTCATTGTTTAATTTAAAACTATCTATCAAACAGAACGTCAATATTTTTTATTTAAAACGTCAAAAGTAAAACAGGATGAAAGATAAAGATAAAGTTAACATGTTCAACGAATTTAATCTTACATTATAATTAGGTAGAATAGAATAGTCAATAGGGTTATATTGATTTCTCAAAGCAAATAATAGGAATTGTTATTTAACAGATTCTGTTCTATCGCAATGTTTTTGAAATGCAGGATTACAAACAATGTTGCCGTATTCTAGAATAGATCGTACTAAAGAACAGTAGAGAGATTTTGTCACCGCTATATTACTGAATTCTTTAGCTCTTCTTTTAATGAATCCTAACATTTTATTTGCCTTGGAAATCATATGCTCATAGTGAAGATGAAAGTTAAGCTTATCATCCAAAAGAATCCCTAGATCGGTCATACTGCATACCCTGTCTAGAATTACATTATCAATAGAATAATCGAATAATATAGTATATCTTTTCCGTGTAAAACTTATAGCCTTGACTTATAGCAACATCAGAAATATTTTTGATAACGTGGTAGATTTTAAGATCGTCGGCAAATGTAATATGTGATACACCCACTAGTTTGGCCGAAAGGTTTGAAATTAATATATTAAATAGGAGTGGACCTAAATGGCTACCTTGTCGTACTCCTGAAGTAACGTTGACTGTGTTTGATAAAAAACCTTGGAATTTTATATTTTGAGTTCTATCTGTTAAGTAAGAGTACAGCCATATAAGAAATGTACCCGAAATACCTAATAAAACAAGTTTGTTAAGCAAAATAGTATGATTGACACGATCAAATGCTTTACTAAAATCTGTGTAAATAGCATCAACTTCGTGCCCATTTTCTATTTCATTAAGGATTTCAGATGTATAAACCAAAAGATTTGTTGAGGGAGAACGACCTTTTCTGAAATCATGCTGCTGTTCATTTAATTTTGTGTTTATGATGGGTGTAATTTTGTTTACGATCATTTTTACGAACAACTTAGGAATAGTCGATAAAATAGCTATACCACAGTAGTTTTCGACGTGTGCTTTGTCACCTTTTTTGTAGGTGGGAATTAAATAAGACGATTTCCAAGTATATGGGAAAATACCTGAGGAAAGTGATTTATTAAAAATGAGATGAAGTGAGTCAAGATGATAAGTCAAATAACTGATACTATTGCATAAAAAAGTCGGCGGGATTAAGTCAGGTCCTACACCTTTTTTAGTATCGATATTAATGATTGCTTCAAATATTTCATTTTCAGTAAGATATAAATCCGTAATAATTGAATTTGAGTTATTTGTTCGATTTGAAAGATCAAAATTTATAGATGATTCATGTGGACGATATTTTTTTTGAAAACAATCAACAAAGAAATTACAGACTACATTAGGACAAGAAGAGGAAGTGTTGTCTTTCGACATTGAGTTTGGGTAGCCGTAACTTTTACGCTTAATATTTATAAAGTCAAAAAAATTTTTGGATTTGAAATTAATTTGTTGCCGATGTTGGTGACATAATTATCGTATGCTAAGTTAGATTTTTGTTTGAATTCAAATGTAAGATCCTTGTGCATATTCAACAAATCGATATTAGACTCCTTTGAAAATTTGATTTGTTTGTACAATTTGTTGCGTTGGTTACGCAATGTCATAAGTTTTCTATCGAGCCAAGGTTTAGTTGTCTTGTTTTTTTACGAATTTTTGGCACAAAGGAGTTTATTATATCAACAATTTTCATATAGAAGATAGAAATTAATGAATCAATGTCCTGTTGTGCTAACAGCTCGTCCCAATTGATGACTGATAAAGCGTTGTTAATGCTATCATAATCAGCGTTAAAAAAATCATATACAAAATTATTATTGTACGATTTAGTGTAAAGTGGTATAGAAGTAAGTAATGAAGCGGTTGCACCAGACAATTTGCTGAATATGATGGCGCCAGATTTAGACAGTCAGCTGAATTAATTAGCTGAATTAAAATGAATGCTAACTAAGCACAATGTGTTGACTAAATGATACATACATACCTTTATGTTGTATTTTGTACATTATTATGTTGCATGCATTATTAAGGATGACGTCATCGGAATTAATGTACATTGTATTGTACGAAATGATCATAATAATATTATACTACTTATTGTACTATTTTTTTTTATACGCCACAGGAATGAGTCGAACTTGATAATTTTTTATATATTTCATTTTTAACAAAACTTACCAACTGTCTAACTAACTATGCCACAGAAATGTTTTTGTTGGTATGATTTAATTGTGTATATGAATGTACAACGAAAGAAAGTAAAAATTAAAGCTTTTTTTAATTCATTGAACGCTTTATTGACTTCATTGAAAGCTGGTTGAATATTAATGAATAGTTAACTATTTTCTTGAATATTTAAAAATTAAATTTAATAATAAATATTTATTTTCTTATACTATATGAAATATATTTATTGTTGGTATCTTACTATGTATTGTATCACATACATTCGTATATATACATATAAAAAAAGTTGCTTTTCATAGGTAAATTTTGCGTAGTGATCATAACATTAATATGTTTAATACGATTAAAAGAAGGTACATATTCAATTTCTAGTGCAATAATAAATATTTTTAACGACTTTTTCATAAGTCAATTTAAAATAATAAAAAATTTATAATTTAATAATATCCGTTAAAATGCATATATAGTAATGAAATGACTAATGAGTTTGCAATTCTATATTATTGTGTATTGTTGTGATTCTCGTGAAAAATATAACCGCTAATTTTTAATTAATCGTATATTTTGTTTATGTGAGTTCAAAGTATTGAAACTAGTAAGTAGTGAGTAAGTAATTAATAACGAACGGTTTGTGGTTGTAAATTGTGTTAAATCGAGGGGTGTTTTACCGAACTCTTTTAATTAAAATACAATAATAAAAGCTAGAAAGTTCCATTTTGAAATAATTTAGTAGATGTGGGGGGGGGGTCTATTCTGGACCCTTTTCGAGATATGAAGAGTTAAAGATTTTTTAGAGACTTTTCATAAAAAATGTATTTTATAGAGTAAGTTGTTAGCTTTAATTTTTATGCCCTACTGATTCCAGAACCCCAACAGTTAGAAAGTTATGGAACTTTAAAATGATTTAAAATTAAAAAAATATGTTTCAAACTCAATTTTCTGTTGAAACACCCGGTATTTGGGGTACATTTTATGACATATTTCTAAACAGCTTTTCAAGCCCTATAATTAGGACCTGATTACTTCCTCTCTATCTCCAACCGTTTTTGAGATATAAAGAATATAAAAGTGTGTTATTTTCAATCGCTGTGTTATTTTCAATCACAATAGAAAAGTGTACTATTTTCAAAGGTATGTTAACACATTTTCTGTGTTATAAGCCGTTCAAAAGTTGTAAATTTGTTTATGAAAAGTCTCTAAAAAGTATTTAACCCTTCATATCTCGAAAAGGGTCCAGAATGAACCCGCCCCCTCCCCCCTCCAATACAATTTTGGTTCGTCTCGGTATGCCCCATCACCCTTTTCAAGGAAGACCACCCACCCATTTCAAGGATCGAGTCGGAAACACCCTGTATATAATGTAAGATGTATTGTAATGATGTGTAAAAGAATATTTTTTTTTTAGTTATTTAAAGTTGTTATAAGTTTAAATTTTTAATTTTATTGAATTTGTTTTAAAGTACAAAAAAATTTGTTTTTTATTGATTAAGACACTTAGAAAATATTATAAAGTACAAATATTTTTTATTTTTGTATTACCTATTAAATATGTACTAAGAAGTAATTTTATAAAATAATTTAACTGAAGTCAATAATTTATGTTATTAATTATTATTTGGGTTACTAAAATTTTGAAATAAAATTTAATATTTAAAAAACTATTTTTAATGTATTTTTTAATAACCCAACAAGTAGTTATAAAATAGGTGTAGATATTTTAAGATAAAACTAAAATACAGAAATACAGAGTTTAACAATAAATGTTATAAGTTATTTTATTCACTGAAAATGAAAATATTTATTATTAAGCAATATTAACATACGACATTTATTATTAACATTTTGGAATTAATTTGTTGTATATTAAGTAATAAACTGTCTTATGTATTATGCAAAAAATTTTCTTACGAAAAACTAACATACGACATTCTCATTTTGAAGTTTTTGTTAAATCATACTATAAATTTCGAAGACTTAAAACAAAAAATACCCAAAACTTTATAGGGTATGAATCATGTTACCTAAAAATTTCCAAAATTGGAAAGATTTTCGACAAAAGTTTCAAGATACAGAGCTTCAAACTTTGATTTCGTTTTACTCAAAACTATAGTTTTTAACATACGACAATCATTTATCCACACGTGCACGTGCAGTTCCTCTTGGTGACTTTCGAGTTTTCCACCAACCCTCGTAAAAAAAAAAACAAAAAACCTATAGCATGATCACTTCACTTCCTCATGGTTAAAATAAAAGGTTTATCGTATTCTGAAAATTTTAAAATTGGAAGTGAAGTGATCAAATGCTGCTATATACTGTGGTTATTTTGTTTTAAATATATAATCATAGGATAAGCAACCTTAGAATAATCCTTGAGAAATTTTCTATAAAACACAGTTGCTCCTACGAATCCATTTCATTGTTTTTCAGTTCTTGGAATTTATAACTCTTGGTCCTACAAAATATTAAACATATTTTCAATTATTCAAGGTATCTAGTACTAGGTTTTATAACATCCTTTGTCAAAATATGTCCTAGAAATTTTGTATTTCTTTTAATTTATCTACATTTATCCACTTGAATACATATTCATATACGCTTGCTGGAGTAATAAAAGAGACATTATTTTAAAGTAATTTAAAATATTCAAAACCAATTTGAGAATCATACAATATTAATTCGAAAAGCTTAGGAATAGATGAAACGTTCGCAATCGGTCTGTAATTATTTATTTAAGTTTTGGTATTTTTCTTATTAATTGGTTTTATAAATGAGAGCTTCCAAATTAAGGGAAAAATTGCTGAATTTAAAGAAGAATTAAACATCAATTAAAGTGGAATAGTCAAAGCACTTGGGGATTTATTAAGAATGATTTCCGTAATACGGTCTGGTCCCGGAAAATTATTAGTCCAAAGTTTGTCCAAATATATTTTTGGTAAACTTTCATTAACATCAATATTAGACCAAGTAGTTCTATGGAAAGTCTCCAAATCACTATCATTTAGTGACAAAATGGAATTCATATAAGAGAAACCGAAGTACTCCAGAAAAAAATTAGATATTTTTTTTTATTTTTACTAGATACCCAATTATACTGCATGTTAGTAGGAAATTCATTACCTTTCCTCTTGAAATTAACAAATTTACAAAAGTATTTTGGATTTGATTGTAATTTTGAAGATATACCAGAAACAAATTCACTAGGTCTTTAGATATTGGAATAAATTGCCGAAAACCTTCATAATTTCATAAAACTTATGTGTCATTATAAAAAGTAGCAACATTTTCTTTCTTAAAATTAAAACAGTACGAACTAGTAAATCCAGAATGGATTGGTGAATTTAAAGAAAAAGTAAAACTTAAGGGAAGATGAAATTTATCAATACCTACAATATAGGAAAGGTATTATCACAAAAGGTCATATTATTCCATTTATTTATCGAAATTATTGATAAAAAATCAGATTTCCAAAGCCATAACAGGGACATTTATAAGAAAATTTGAAAACAATTATATTTTTTCTCCAAAATTAAAAATAAAATCTCCTTAGAAATTGCAAGTAGAATCTATAATACCATCATTAAGTCCCATTAAGGAATATTAGTTTTCCATCTTGGTTCTGTCATCTAATGAAATGTTGTTTAAACTTCAAATGCTTCAAAATAAAGAAATGCCAATCACGATCAAGGTTGGTAGATATACTCAAATTAAATATATGTTAGAAGCTCTTCGATAGTTGTCCGTACGTCAGAAAATCTTATTGGATATTTTCGTTACCTATCGCCAAGAAGGTTAAGGAGATCTTTGAACATACGATTTTTTATATCGCATCTAGTAGGACAATATAAAGCACCAACATTATGATTTTGTTTAAGTGACTTAATTCGTATTACTGAGAGTTAAAACTCATCAGTTTGTACATTACACTCTTCGTGGTGTAATATAGTATTTTTTACTAAAATTTCACTGCCTCCTATCTGTAAATTGGATGTACTGCTTTATAGTATGTGCAGCCTAATATCTTTACCTCTGACTGTCTTGTCATATGGGTTGCTGATAGTAGGCACACGTCGATATTTTGAACTTTAAAAATTATTCTAGTGCTTTATTTAGTATGCCATTTGCGTTCCACGTAGCAATATTAAATTTGTTTTCGACCATTGTTTATCTTTTTTTGTTGGTGTATATGTATAACTATTGCTACATATGTTTTCTAGCTTTTCTAATCTTATCGAGATTTCGTCGATTGTATTTAACATATTTTGCTTCATTTGCATTATAATCTTATTATCAGTTAATTTTTGTATTTTCTTTTTACTTTGTTTTGTATTATTTTCTTTTAATGTATTGGTAATTTTTAGCACTATCTATAGTTCGCAGGATGAGCTTCGAGGCAATTGGCACATTTTGGCTTCACGTTTTTTGATTGGCCTTGTTATTTAACTTATTTTCATACGTGTACCATTCTAATTAGCTTCTTTTATAATATTTGCCAATTCTCTGTATTCCCCTTATTTATCAAAATAAAAGTTTAATTGATGGTTGTTCGTTATGTTAACTTTATAGTTAATATTTACTTCTTTGAGGATTTTATCAGCTTTGGGGTATTCTACAATATTACTTAATATAACCGGAGAAGGTTTTATTTTTCTAGTAAAATTGGCTTTTTCGATAGTTGGTAACCTGTTATTCTCTTTTACTTTATTCACAGAGTTTTCTGGGCTTATTTCTGGAGATCTTTCTTCTTTTTGTTTTTTACATTTTCTTTTCAGAATCCAGTCGGTTTCCCGATCTAAGTTTTCTTCATATGAAATAATATTATATGAGTATTCTGTAAAAGGTGTATAACTTTGATTTTGAATTTACTAAAATCCCTCCTAATTCATATTCTCACATATATATAAATATTCTGGAAAAAGCGTACAGCCCTGCTTTTGAATGCGACTCTAAAGTCTCTCCTAATTTAGAATAAAATACAGGCAAACGACACTACAGGCACAACGACACGACACAAATGATAATACAGGCAAATGATACTACGGGCAAATGAAATACAGGCATAAGATACGCTCCCCAGAAACGATCGTAGTTTTTTGGTAACAAGGGGTTGTCTACTGACTAAATCTATTCGTTCCACATTGACAGTCTTTCATTTCTTTGTTAATGTAATAATAATCTACAATTATATTTTGAACCACTTACTAATAATTATTCCAGATTCAATTATATTATAAAGATTAGTGTACTAACTAAATTTTGTTTTTCCATATTAAGTCTTCTTAATAATGTCTAATATTATAAATATAAAAGATTTACCAAGAATAGATTATTTCAATCTCTTATATTTTAAACAAATGAAATCGAAATATAAAATTAAATTTCATATAATTTATTTGAATATTCAAAATTTAAGAAAAAAACTGTATAATGTAGAATCCGTAATTAACAATTTTAATATTAATATTTATGTTGTTGTACTTACCGGAATTTAGATAAATAGTACTGAAAGTAATTTCTACAATATAGAAGCTTATTTTCCCAATGGGGATGTTGCTATTTATGTAAAATATGATATCGACAGTTATCAAATATGTAGTGAGAAATTTGAAAAATGCAATGTTCTAGGAATAAAATTATCAAAAGAAAATATAAATATCCTAGGAATATATAGAGCACGCGGAACACATGTTGACTTCTTTATTAGAAAAATAGATAATATTGCATTGCAATATAAAAAATCTTTAATTCTTAATTTACTAAATATTGGAAACGCGGAAATAAAATTATTCTTATATTATCATAAGAAATGTCTTCCTTGTTTGTTATAAGATCTCCAAAAATTTGGTATAAGGTTTGGTAGAACTTCAAGAACAATTATTGATCACTTGATTAGCGATATCCTTGATATTGAATATTAGTTTTAATATTAGATGTGTCTCTCTCTTTACTCCGACTACCAAATGTTCTTCGTAACCATCAACAGAAATCCACAATTTGCAACCCACAAATTCGTGGGTTGTCAATAAAAAGTCAAAATCACAAAGTGTTTTCTTTTTAAAAAATAGTATAAAAGCCAAAAATTGTATTACCCAAGAAATTTTAAACGTAATCAAAATCCGAGACTCATTTCTTAAATAAAAACGAGGAAGAATGCAGTTGCCTTTGTCAACTCTTAGATACCCGTACGAACCGTTAGTACGTTCATAGCCTGTTACTCTGCTTATAATATTATTTTTTTAATTTTTTAGTACTTTAAAATAATTTGGGTGAATTTTATAATTTCTAGAACTATGGGTTGTACATATGTATATTCAAACTATATGTTTTTACATTCTTCAAAAGCAAATTCTATTGAAATCCAAAACTTTTTCAAATATTCTATAGCACCATTTAATACTAAGCGGTAAATGTATATTAAATTTACTTAGTACAAAATAGTAAATATAATTTGAAATATTACATTATATTAATGCGCACATAGTATATTTATATTGTTATAAGTATATCGCCATACATTGCAATATTTCTTTAAAAATATTTCCATTCATAGAATAATTATCTTATAATCTTATAAGTACAATAAAATACATATATGTATGTAAATACGGCACTATATAATATACATATATACTCTTATCATTCATTCATCAGAGACATATACGATATGTAAATAAACATGATATTATATAAGTATGTATGTAAATCAATGTAATATAAATAAAAATTCCTCAAACAACCGTTATGTTGTTTATTTATTTACATTTGTTTGTACTACGCATTATACCCTCAACAATTTCAAATTATCGAGTAAAACAAAATGCAATAAATTCGTTAAAGAAATTTGTTAGAAAATTTGAAAAATCAAGTAATACTTTCGTCAATTATAAAGTAACCCTATATTATTAAAAAAAGTTGTTAAGAGAAATAAGAGTATAATGTTGAAGCTTTAATTTTTATGTATTACTTCAAAAATATTTTAACAGGTTTTTAAGTTACAGGTGTTTAAAAGTAGAAAATTTTCAGTTTTTGACCCCTTACAGTTGGTAAACGGGGGGTGATACAAAACAAATTTTTGAAATAAGTCATACTGATTTTCAAAGATCTAACTTCTGTCAAAATTTCAAATTTCCAACTTAAACAGCTCATAAGCTCATACTAGCACCTATCGTTTGGAATTTTCAGATTGAAGATATGCCTTATAGAGCTTTGAGTTATAACAATTTAAATATAGAGATTTTTCGAACTTTGGTGGGCTGTAGCTCCTTAACGGGTGGGGTACAGAAAATTAATATTTTTATGATATCTATCAGCAGTTTAAATTTCATGGCTCTATTTCAAAAAAATTGTGGAGACCTAAAAGTTAGTTGTTCGGGAGAACCCGAAATTTTGGTCGGAATTCAACCAAAAAAAATAGGGAATCTACAAATTGCTCCCAGAATATTTTGTGTAAATTGCAAGATTCCAGTTTCTTAGCTTTTGAGTTAGCGTGCGGACGGACGGACGTACGTGGCTTAATCGACTCATAATTTGATTCTGATCCGATCCATACCTTTGAAGGTATATGTACCTTCCTTATTTCGAGGTGTTACAAACAGAGGAGTAATTTTATTATACCCGATACTTGTCCCCTACTTGTCGATGCATCCCCACAATATATACTTATAACAATATAAATATACTATATGCGCATTAATATAATATAATATTTAAAATTATATTTAATATTTTGTAATTTAATATACATTTACCACTTAGTATTAAATGGTACTATAGAATATTTGAAAAAGTTTTGGATTGATAATCATTATGTGGAAGGTTAGAATCTGCTTTTGAAGAATGTATAAACATATAGTTTGAATATATGTACAACCCATAGTTCTAGAAATTATAAAATTCACCGAAATTATTTTAAAATACTAAAAAATTAAAAAAATAATATTATAAGCAGAGTGACAGGCTATGAACATACTAACGGGTCGTACGGGTATCTAAGAGTTGACAAAGGCAACTGTGTTCTTTCTCGTTTTTAATTCAAACGATTCAAACACGAAGTAGACAATTAATGTAATACATCACAACTCCATGGTCCCTTTAATGATTATTTTAGCAACATAACTAACGAAATTAACATTCCATTAAATAATATTAATTTTAGTTATATAAACCAATTCGGACGAAATGTTTATCATAATTTTGACCTCTCTCCCACGCCTGTTGAACAAGTATTTAAAATTATACAATCCCTGAACTTGGGAATCGCTATAGGATGTGAACATATTTCTGCCAAATTTATAAAAAAATCAGAACGATTGACTCACATTTTATTGACGTCGGTTAGGTTGAATATATTAATAATGCACTTCAGTCACATATTTAATCTAATTGTCTAAAAAATAGTTATCCTAACACCAAAACTTAAGAACGGGTTAGTCACTGTTTGCTCTAATTTTCGTCCTATTTCTGTTCTACCTGTTTTGTAGTATATCTTGACTGTACTGTTAACTTTAAAAATAAAATTATTATCTAATAATAATAATGCTGACCTAACATTTTGTGTGGTCATAATTTTCAATTGCTAACATCTGTTTGTATTTTACATTAACAAGTGCATTCACTTGTTTAGTATGAATATTGAAAGAAAATAAATAAGGATGACCGGGTTACAATTTTTATACTATATTTTAAATAAGTAATACGATTGCATGAAAATAATGTATTTTCGATAATAATATTTTGGTTGATAATTTGTACATATGATAATTATATTGTAAATAAATTCTAGGTCAAGATATTGCTTTCTTTTGTCCCAAATAAAATTCTTTGTAACAAAGCAATAAATTGTTATAATTAATTGTCTTTGTTAAAAATTTGTATTGGATTTGGTAAAATCCAAATAGTATATAACTATAAGGCTTTACTTTGTAAAATAAAATCAGATATATTCATACCACAAAACGAAATAGTTTATTATTTTATACCATTTATTCTGTACAAACCAGCAATCCACTTTGCCGGAACGTGCATATTAAATAGCTATGTAATTTATTATTTTAATATTGGCATGCCATGCCGTTATAATACGGAAAAGTAGGCAATTAGCTTTGCCAGATGATAGGCGCATTCTTCACGCCGCTAAAATATATGAAGGAAATATCTGCATCATAAATATGGTGAGCATCTAAGCATGCTCAAATCTTTCTGATCAGAAAGTGTTAGGGAATTAATATAAAATTAATTTATGACAATACACCAAATACATTACATGGCGACCCTGCACTAACCTGGAGTTCACCTGATGAGAGATGGAGATAATAATATTAAAACAAATTTTCTTTTTAGCACAAATTTTCAAATTTTTCAAAAAATTTCGTTTTTAATTGATACAACTAATATTTAAAAATGTATAAAAATTTAAAGAATGTAAAAATAAATTAAATTATATATATTACTAAATTTTACCATATACTAAATAGAATATGTCTAGCAGCAAAACCAGCAAGTCTAAATAAAGCCATACAGCTGGCAGTTGAAATGAACACTGACGTTCGATCAAGCAACGTCATGCATTTCAGATCAAAGAATTTCAAAGGTAGAAATAACTACCTAAACAGCAGACGTAATTGTAACTACAATAATTACAACAAAATAGTAATTACAATAAAAATTACAACAACAATAGTGATTACAATAATAACAACAACAATCATAATAATAAATCACTATAACAACATATTTTCTAAAAATCAACAGGAAAAACAACAACGGCCCCGGCCGAAGACATAATAAAAATATAACAAACATAATAAAAGTAAGAATAAAAAAATAGTAATGATTATCTGACACTATTGATAGACATGGGAGCAGATATATCTATAATTAAAAACAACGTTAGAAAACAACAAATTTTAGAAAATAAAACATGCCAAATAAATAGCATCACAGATAAACATTTTTTGACTTTGAAAATGAATACAAATGCCGATGCTCTGTCATTTATTTATTTATTTATTTATTTATTTACAACCAAAACAAGGTTTTTACAAAAAAATCTTACGGCTAAAACTTAATAATAACATAAACAGAATAAGACATGATAAATACAAAAAAAAAATTATTACATTGACTTATATGGTAAATTACAAATTGCTTACAAAGCAAAAACACATTTGGAATTGAATTAATATAACTCAGTTAGGTAAAAATAAAATAATTTGTACAATATGAAGTGTAATATAATATTATGAAGGTTAAAATTATTGTGTAAGGTTAGTAACAAATTTTTGTATTAATTTTTGTTTGAAAGTGTTCCTTGATATTTGTGTTGAAAAAAGATTACTGTGTTTGTTGAATGTAATGCAACATCTGTTAATTGGTTAATTTCTTCCATATTCAGTTCTATGAGTATTTTCAATTAAATACTTAGTGTTTCGTGTAACTCTAACTTCATTGTTTAATTTAAAACTATCTATCAAACAGAACGTCAATATTTTTTATTTAAAACGTCAAAAGTAAAACAGGATGAAAGATAAAGATAAAGTTAACATGTTCAACGAATTTAATCTTACATTATAATTAGGTAGAATAGAATAGTCAATAGGGTTATATTGATTTCTCAAAGCAAATAATAGGAATTGTTTTTGAACAGATTCTGTTCTATCGAAATATTTTTGAAATGCAGGATTCCAAACAATGTTGCCGTATTCTAGAATAGATCGTACTAAAGAACATCTAAATCTCTCTAGATGTTCTACATTTTGTAGAACATCTAGAGAGATTTTGTCACCGCTATATTACTGAATTCTTTAGCTCTTCTTTTAATGAATCCTAACATTTTATTTGCCTTGGAAATCATATGCTCATAGTGAAGATGAAAGTTAAGCTTATCATCCAAAAGAATCCCTAGATCGGTCATACTGCATACCCTGTCTAGAATTACATTATCAATAGAATAATCGAATAATATAGTATATCTTTTCCGTGTAAAACTTATAGCCTTGACTTATAGCAACATCAGAAATATTTTTGATAACGTGGTAGATTTTAAGATCGTCGGCAAATGTAATATGTGATACACCCACTAGTTTGAAGTAACGTTGACGTTTACGTAACTCCTGAAGTAACGTTGACTGTGTTTGATAAAAAACCTTGGAATTTTATATTTTGAGTTCTATCTGTTAAGTAAGAGTACAGCCACATAAGAAATGTACCCGAAATACCTAATAAAACAAGTTTGTTAAGCAAAATAGTATGATTGACACGATCAAATGCTTTACTAAAATCTGTGTAAATAGCATCAACTTCGTGCCCATTTTCTATTTCATTAAGGATTTCAGATGTATAAACCAAAAGATTTGTTGAGGGAGAACGACCTTTTCTGAAATCATGCTGCTGTTCATTTAATTTTGTGTTTATGATGGGTGTAATTTTGTTTACGACCATTTTTACGAACAACTTAGGAATAGTCGATAAAATAGCTATACCACAGTAGTTTTCGACGTGTGCTTTGTCACCTTTTTTGTAGGTGGGAATTAAATAAGACGATTTCCAAGTATATGGGAAAATACCTGAGGAAAGTGATTTATTAAAAATGAGATGAAGTGAGTCAAGATGATAAGTCAAATAACTGATACTATTGCATAAAAAAGTCGGCGGGATTAAGTCAGGTCCTACACCTTTTTTAGTATCGATATTAATGATTGCTTCAAATATTTCATTTTCAGTAAGATATAAATCCGTAATAATTGAATTTGAGTTATTTGTTCGATTTGAAAGATCAAAATTTATAGATGATTCATGTGGACGATATTTTTTTTGAAAGCAATCAACAAAGAAATTACAGACTACATTAGGACAAGAAGAGGAAGTGTTGTCTTTCGACATTGAGTTTGGGTAGCCGTAACTTTTAAGCTTAATATTTATAAAGTCAAAAAATTTTTTGGATTTGAAATTAATTTGTTGCCGATGTTGGTGACATAATTATCGTATGCTAAGTTAGATTTTTGTTTGAATTCAAATGTAAGATCCTTGTGCATATTCAACAAATCGATATTAGACTCCTTTGAAAATTTGATTTGTTTGTACAATTTGTTGCGTTGGTTACGCAATGTCATAAGTTTTCTATCGAGCCAAGGTTTAGTTGTCTTGTTTTTTTTACGAATTTTTGGCACAAAGGAGTTTATTATATCAACAATTTTCATATAGAAGATAGAAATTAATGAATCAATGTCCTGTTGTGCTAACAGCTCGTCCCAATTGATGACTGATAAAGCGTTGTTAATGCTATCATAATCAGCGTTAAAAAAATCATATACAAAATTATTATTGTACGATTTAGTGTAAAGTGGTATAGAAGTAAGTAATGAAGCGGTTGCACCAGACAATTTGCTGAATATGATGGCGCCAGATTTAGACAGTCAGCTGAATTAATTAGCTGAATTAAAATGAATGCTAACTAAGCACAATGTGTTGACTAAATGATACATACATACCTTTATGTTGTATTTTGTACATTATTATGATGCATGCATTATTAAGGATGACGTCATCGGAATTAATGTACATTGTATTGTACGAAATGATCATAATAATATTATACTACTTATTGTACTATTTTTTTTTATACGCCACAGGAATTAGTCGAACTTGATAATTTTTTATATATTTCATTTTTAACAAAACTTACCAACTGTCTAACTAACTATGCCACAGAAATGTTTTTGTTGGTATGATTTAATTGTGTATATGAATGTACAACGAAAGAAAGTAAAAATTAAAGCTTTTTTTAATTCATTGAACGCTTTATTGACTTCATTGAAAGCTGGTTGAATATTAATGAATAGTTAATTATTTTCTTGAATATTTAAAAATTAAATTTAATAATAAATATTTATTTTCTTATACTATATGAAATATATTTATTGTTGGTATCTTACTATGTATTGTATCACATACATTCGTATATATACATATAAAAAAAGTTGCTTTTCATAGGTAAATTTTGCGTAGTGATCATAACATTAATATGTTTAATACGATTAAAAGAAGGTACATATTCAATTTCTAGTGCAATAATAAATATTTTTAACGACTTTTTCATAAGTCAATTTAAAATAATAAAAAATTTATAATTTAATAAAATCCGTTAAAATGCATATATAGTAATGAAATGACTAATGAGTTTGCAATTCTATATTATTGTGTATTGTTGTGATTCTCGTGAAAAATATAACCGCTAATTTTTAATTAATCGTATATTTTGTTTATGTGAGTTCAAAGTATTGAAACTAGTAAGTAGTGAGTAAGTAATTAATAACGAACGGTTTGTGGTTGTAAATTGTGTTAAATCGAGGGGTGTTTTACCGAACTCTTTTAATTGAAATACAATAATAAAAGCTACAAAGTTCCATTTTGAAATAATTTAGTAGATGGGGGGGGGGTCTATTCTGGACCCTTTTCGAGATATGAAGGGTTAAAGATTTTTTAGAGACTTTTCATAAAAAATCCACAACTTTTGAACGGCTTACTATAGAGAGATAAAAAAAATGTATTTTATAGAGTAAGTTGTTAGCTTTAATTTTTATGCCCTACTGATTCCATAACCCCAACAGTTAGAAAGTTATGGAACTTTAAAATAATTTAAAATGAAAAAAATATGTTTCAAACTCTATTTTCTGTTAACACACCCGGTATTTGGGGTACATTTTATGGCATATTTCGAAACAGCTTTTCAAGCCCTATAATTAGGACCTGATTATTTCTTCTCTATCTTAAACCGTTTTTGAGATATAAAGAATATAAAAGTGTGTTATTTTCAATCGCTGTGTTATTTTCAATCACAATAGAAAAGTGTATTATTTTCAAAGGTATGTTAACACATTTTCTGTGTTATAAGCCGTTCAAAAGTTGTAGATTTTTTTATGAAAAGTCTCTAAAAAGTATTTAACCCTTCATATCTCGAAAAGAGTCCAAAATGAACCCGCCCCCCCCTCCCCCCTCCAATACAATTTTGGTTCGTCTCGGTATGCCCCATAACCCATTTCAAGGAAGACCATCGAGTCGGAAACACCCTGTATATAATGTAAGATGTATTGTAATGATGTGTAAAAGAATATTTTTTTTTTTAGTTATTTAAAGTTGTTATAAGTTTAAATTTTTAATTTTATTGAATTTGTTTTAATTTTATTGTATTTGTTTTAATTTTATTGAATTTGTTTTAATTTTATTGAATTTGTTTTAATTTTATTGAACTTTTAATTTTATTGAATCATAGGAGGAAGAATACAGTTGCCTTTGTCAACTCTTAGATACCCGTACGAACCGTTAGTATGTTCACAGCCTGTCACTCTGCTTACAATATTATTTTTTAATATTTTAATATTTTATAAATAATTTGCGAATTTTATAATTTCTAGAACTATGGGTAGTACATATACATATTCAAACTATATGTTTATACATTCTTCAAAAGCAGATTTTGACCTTCCACATAACGATTATCAATCCAAAACTTTTTCAAATATTCTATAGTGCCATTTAAAACTAAGTGGTAAATGTATATTAAATTTACTTAGTACAAAATAGTAAATATAATTTTAAATATTATATTATTTTATATTATAAATATAATATTATATATTATATTTTAAATTCCACTGACAGAATAATTTCTTATAAGTACAATAAAATACATATATGTATGTAAATACGGCTCTATATAATATACATATATACTCTTATCATTCATTCACTAGTGACATATACGATATGTAAATAAACATGATATTATAAATAAACAAGATATTATATTGTTAAATTTTGTGGTGTATTATCCTACACCATTGGGGTCACTTCCGGTGTACCGCAAGGTAGCCATTTAGGGCCGCTTCTGTTTAATGTTTTTATTTCAGATCTTTCGGAATATCTAAACAATATATCTCACATTTCGTTTGCTGATGACCTAAAAATATATGAAGTGGTTAAAAATAATCCTGATGCAGCTAAACTTCAATCAAGCTTATCAGTGTTACAAACTTGGTGCACGTCAAATAAATTAGAACTCAACATACAGAAATGTAAGGTTATTAGCTTTACACGTAAACGGTCTTCTTTAATATATGACTACAAAATAGATAATGTTACTCTTGAAAGGGTTTTTAGCATTACTGATCTGGGAATTCTTCTCGATAATAAACTTAATTATAATCTTCACTATGACCTAATAGTTTCAAAGGCTAATAAAATGTTAGGTTTCATTAAGAGAAGAGCTAAAGAATTTAGCGACTTAGCTGTGACAAAATCTCTTTATTGTTCCCTAGTTCGTTCTATCTTAGAATACGGTAACATTGTTTGGGATCCAGCCTTTGCAGTTCATTCCAATAGAATCGAATCAGTTCAAAAGCAATTTCTTTTATTTGCATTAAGGAATCAATATAACCCTTTTGATTTTGCTAATCTACCTAGTTACACCACAAGACTTAATTCATTAAACTTGCTTTCTTTATCTTTACGTAGACAACTATTGTCATCATGCTTTACTTTTGATATTTTGAATAATAGTATTTCTATCCAATCTCTTAATAACAAGTTTAGACTTAACGATTGTGTTAGGCAAACTAGAAATACTAAGTTTTTAATGGACTACAAACATAATACAGAATACGGTAGAAATGAACCCATCAACAGATGTTGTACTACTTTTAACAAAATTAGTCATCTCTATTCTACATCTATCTCGAGAAATACGTTCAAACACATTTTACAACTACATTTTTCCAATTTAATGACCTTAGACAATTAATTCTTACTTAAGCAAAAAAAAAATTTTTTTTTTTTTTTTTTTAATTATGATATAATTTTAAACATAGCACAGTTATTGTATTGCATTATAATACAATTAATGTTTTTCATTTAGATCATTTTTTTTTTTTTTGTACATTTTATAAATAGTAATTTAATGCTTTCAAGTACTGTTAATAAAAAAAAAAATGTTCATTTTTTTTTTTTAATTTTACTTCTACGTAATAATAAGATATTTATTTACGTTTAATTTGCTACATAAGTTATTACATAAAATGTTAAATTGATTGTCATTATATATATGTACATATCTGTACTGATATCATATTTGAATTTTTTTTGTTAAAATAAAGTTGTTAATGTTTAAATAAAAAATTAATAATAACAATAACAATAAATTAACTTTTTTTAGGTTTTAAGTTATTATAAATGTAGTTTTAAGTCATTGTTTTTTATAAAATTTCTGAAATGACTCATACTTATTTTCAAAGATCTAACTTCATACGGTGGCATTCGGTGTCTTAATTTACCGTTATTCGAAACTCAAATTTTGCAAAATACTTTAACCCTTCTATCTTCTAAACGGTTTAAGTTGGAAACTTGAAATTTTGACAGAAGTTAGATCTTTGAAAATAAGTATGAGTCATTTCAGAAATTTTATTTGTACCACGCCCTGTTTAGGAGCTGTAAGGGGTCAAAAACTGAAAATTTTCTATTTTTAAACACCTGTAACTTGAACACCTGTTAAAATTTTTTTGAAGTAATACACAAAAATTAAAGCTTCAACATTATACTCTTATTTCTGTTAACAACTTTTTTTAATAATATAGGGTTACTTTATAATTGACGAAAGTGTTACTTGATTTTTTCAAATTTTCTAACAAATTTCTTCAACAAATTTTTGCATTTTGTTTTACTCGATAATTTGAAATTGTTGAGGATATAATGCGTAGTACAAAAAAATGTAAATAAATAAACAACATAACGGTGTCTTGAAGAATTTTTATTTATATGATATTGATATATATACATACTTATATAATATCATGTTTATTTACATATAGTATATGTCACTAGTAAATGAATGATAAGAGTATATATGTATATTATATAGCGCCGTATTTACATACATATATGTATTTTATTGTACTTATAAGAAATTATTCTGTCAGTGGAATTTAAAATATAATATATAATATTATATTTATAATATAATATAATATAATATTTAAAATTATATTTATTATTTTGTACTAAGTAAATTTAATATACATTTACCGCTTAGTATTAAATGGCACTATTGAATATTTGAAAAAGTTTTGGATTGATAATTTTTATGTGGAAGGTTAGAATCTGCTTTTGAAGAATGTACATATAAACATATAGTTTGAATATATGTACAACCCATAGTTCTAGAAATTATAAAATTCACCCAAATTATTTTAAAATACTAAAATATTAATAAAATAATATTGTAAGCAGAGTGACAGGCTGTGAACATACTAACGGTTCGTACGGGTATCTAAGAGTTGACAAAGGCAACTGTATTCTTCCTCGTTTAATATTGAGTTATTGTCTACCTAAGATGTCTAGTTAATTATTTTTAAAAACATTAAGTAAAACATTTATTTCTGAGTAAATTTTTTGCGATTTTTCTACTAGAACAAAATACAAAAAAAAATATTGGCTCCCACAATTGGAAAAAAACAAATACTTTTGTATGTAAATTAATATTTGGCATATGTTTAGTGTAATAAACATTAGAATTTAGAACTATAAATAAAATACATAATACAAATAAATATATACCTATACGTTTTTGTTGAATTTTCTTTATTATGTTTAATAATAAAAGAAATTGTCAAGAGTTTTTTTTTGCTAGTGAACAAATTGTATTAAAAAGAAATAAATATCCTAAACAAAATAATCTGTACGATTGATCATTTATTGAATCTTATTAAATTAATATTGATCTTATTAAAACTAATTTTATTTCAATTAATTCAAATTATGTAAAAAGATAACGATACTAAGTTAATTTAAATTTAGTTAAATAAAATTTCATTTGTTGAATTCTTTTCTTTCTTAATTTATTTCTATGCCTACACAAACACACACTAAATAGATATGCAAGCAATATGCAAAAGCGAACAAAAATAAATAAAATAAATTAATAAATAAAATAAATAAAGTAAAAAACGAACAATAAATATATTATTCATAATTCATTACGTGATGGCTTAAATTTTTATGGAGTTGTATTTGTGTGCACGTGATCTGATCGTATAATTTTTTGTTAGAGTATGTATATCAGTTTAATAAATATGATATAATTCTAATTTTCAATTTGTTTCTTTTGTACGCATACTTACTTATAACGCAGCCAATCGAATGATTGAATTTTAAAATTGAGAACAAAATAACTTTGCACTGAAATTATAAATGTTTGTATAATTCTAAATTACATACATTCGTATACATATACATATATGCCTCCGTATACATATACATATGGTTGTTTCTTACAACCATAGATCGAGAAAATAAAAATATCCCTCATTTCGACTTTTCTTTATGTACATACATATTATATATATATATATATATAATTACATAATAATTATATTATATTAGTAAAATTATATTTATTATTTTGTACTAAGTAAATTTAATATACAATTACCGCTTAGTATTAAATGGCACTATTGAATATTTGAAAAAGTTTTGGATTGATAATCGTTATGTGGAAGGTTAGAATCTGCTTTTGAAGAATGTACATATAAACATATAGTTTGAATATATGTACAACCCATAGTTCTAGAAATTATAAAATTCACCCAAATTATTTTAAAATACTAAAATATTAATAAAATAATATTGTAAGCAGAGTGACAGGCTGTGAACATACTAACGGTTCGTACGGGTATCTAAGAGTTGACAAAGGCAACTGTATTCTTCCTCGTTTAATATTGAGTTATTGTCTACCTAAGATGTCTAGTTAATTATTTTTAAAAACATTAAGTAAAACATTTATTTCTGAGTAAATTTTTTGCGATTTTTCTACTAGAACAAAATACAAAAAAAAATATTGGCTCCCACAATTGGAAAAAAACAAATACTTTTGTATGTAAATTAATATTTGGCATATGTTTAGTGTAATAAACATTAGAATTTAGAACTAGAAATAAAATACATAATACAAATAAATATATACCTATACGTTTTTGTTGAATTTTCTTTATTATGTTTAATAATAAAAGAAATTGTCAAGAGTTTTTTTTTTGCTAGTGAACGAATTGTATTAAAAAGAAATAAATATCCTAAACAAAATAATCTGTACGATTGATCACTTATTGAATCTTATTAAATTAATATTGATCTTATTAAAACTAATTTCATTTCAATTAATTCAAATTATGTAAAAAGATAACGATACTAAGTTAATTTAAATTTAGTTAAATAAAATTTCATTTGTTGAATTCTTTTCTTTCTTAATTTATTTCTATGCCTACACAAACACACACTAAATAGATATGCAAGCAATATGCAAAAGCGAACAAAAATAAATAAAATAAATTAATAAATAAAATAAATAAAGTAAAAAACGAACAATAAATATATTATTCATAATTCATTACGTGATGGCTTAAATTTTTATGGAGTTGTATTTGTGTACACGTGATCTGATCGTATAATTTTTTGTTAGAGTATGTATATCAGTTTAATAAATATGATATAATTCTAATTTTCAATTTGTTTCTTTTGTACGCATACTTACTTATAACGCAGCCAATCGAATGATTGAATTTTAAAATTGAGAACAAAATAACTTTGCACTGAAATTATAAATGTTTGTATAATTCTAAATTACATACATTCGTATACATATACATATATGCATCCGTATACATATACATATGGTTGTTTCTTACAACCATAGATCGAGAAAATAAAAATATCCCTCATTTCGACTTTTCTTTATGTACATACATATTATATATATATATATATAATTACATAATAATTATATTATATTAGTAAAAAATTCATGCCCCTGGTATAACATTGATATACCTAATTAGAATTTTTTTTTGCTACATATACATATACCTAGTTAATAATATATGTATGTACATGTGGGATTATAATTGAAAAAAACAGTTCGGTCAATTTTATTTATATAAATGCTTTATTTTAATTCAAAAATTGTTTAATTTTATTTAAATGAAATTATTTATTTCACAACTGGTTAACTTCCTTTTTTAATCTTGACTATGCTGTACGACGTCTTAATGCAGAATGAACTTCTTGTCTTTTTTTTCATGATTGCTATCATTCTCTCTCATCATTATCGTACGGTTCATGTTGTCTTAAGTTAATAATGTTGTCGTATGATAGTTATAGTATCGGAGTTCATTGAAAATTATTAACATCCTACAAACTCGGTCATCCTGACAGGTTTCAACGACCTCGGAAACCATCGATTGGAGTATATTCTTTTTTTCGTTAGTTATAATGAATTCTGAATTTTCGTCGTAGCTGGTGAGTTTAGTCTTAATTTTGGATTAAATTTTGACACGGCTGGTTCTTAAGTTCTTCTTCATACGTTTTATCGTAGCTAGCGATTTTCGTCTTCGTCTTATTTTGTTCGATCTTGGCTGGTGCTTACATCTTCATCATTAGTTTTATTTTATTGTAGCTGATAATTTTTGTTTTCGTCGTTCGTTTTCTTTTATCATAGCTGATGATTTACGTCTTAATTGGTAATTAACGTCTTCAGTAGTTTAATCAACCTCGCCTTTTCTGCATCCTTCATCTTTATTTTTCGTTTTTGTTAACATTTTTATGCTTCGTAAGTTTTATTTTTATTGCAGTTGATAATTTTCGTCTGCGTCGTTAGTTTAAATTTTCGCTTTCGTTGCTTGTTTTTACTTCATCATCGTCTTCTTCGCTCACTTCTTCGTTTTGGTTATCCCAGCTTTGCCAGCCTTTCATAAACTCAGCGCACGTGGTTGTGATTTTTGGACCTTCTTGGTTGCCAACCTTATGAACTGTATATCTGTCTTTCCCTGAGCTTTTCACTACTTGGTACGGACCTAAAAATTTGGAAAAATTTTAAGATTAGTACCAAATTGTACCCGTTTAATCGCGACGATGTCTCCGATATCATATTTGTTTGCCGCTTTACGTTTTTTATTGAAGGATTCGCAATTTTCTTGTTGAATTTTAAGAATTGCTTTTCGAGCCTCCACGCGCGACGTTTCGCGGTTTTCTACGAATGCATTTATTATTTCTTCGTTTACAACTTGCGCTAGCTTGATATCCGTACACTGCTTCATTTTCACGCCCGTTAACAATTCGAACGGCGACCTTCCGATGCTTCTTTGATACGTCGAGTTTATGCATCGTTGCAGCTGATTGGTGAACTTATACCACTTGGATGGATCTTCAATTGCCAATTTCGTTAATACCGAGATTATAATTCTATTTAACCTTTCCACTTGTCCATTCGCTCGAGGCACGCCCGTGGTTATAAGTACATGTTGAATATTTTCTGATTTGCAATATTCTTCAAACGAGTTGGAAGTAAAGGCCGTGCCCTTGTCTGTTATTATTCGTTGTGGGTTTCCAAAATTAGTTTTTTGTTGTTCTAGTTTCTGTAGCACTTCTTCAGTTTTTGTTCTTTTGACAGGATAGATCCATGTAAACTTTGAAAAAGCATCAATGATACATAAAATATAGCAGTAGTTCTTTTTAGTTCTGGACAATGGTCCCAAATGATCCATGTGATAGGTCTCTAACGGGACAACATCCTTTTCCAAGGGATTGAGGTATCCTTCTTGCCTCCCTTCTTTTCTTGCTCCCAATATGCAGGGGATGCAATTGCTCCTGCAAGAGTCGATTTTGTCCTTTAAATTCGGAATGTAATATTCCGTTGAAATAATTTCCTCCATCTTTTTGGCGGCAAAATGTCCATTTTCATGTACTTTCCTTATTATTTCCTCTTGCATTCTTTGTGGAATACATAACAATTCGGTGCCATTTGAGTGGTTTTTATAAACTAAGCCGTTCTTCGTTGTGAAATCCTTGTAGGGTCCGTGATCCAACAGCATTGCTATCAGCTTTAAATTTTCGTCTTTCATTTGTGCTGTTTTTATCTGCTCCACGAAATCGTTCGACATTGTAATGGACATAACCAAGGGGTTTCTGCTTAAGGCGTCCACATGATTCATTTGTTTGCTACTTCGATGTTCTAGTTGATAATCAAATTCCTGTAGAGCTAGTGCCCATCCTGCTACCATGTTTGATAAGGTTTTTTTCTCCATCGTCATCTTGAACGCCGCACAATCGGTTATTATTTTGAACTTAATACCCAGTAGGAATACCCTCAACTTTTTTACTGCTTCTACAATTGCTAGGACTTCCAGATGGTAGCTGTGATATAGCTCTTCCGATGGCTTTGTATTCTTGCTAAAGTAGTATACTGGGTGAAATTTTGCATCACCGCTTTTTTGCAGTAGTACAGCCCCATAGCCCACCTTTGACGCGTCTGTATGTAATTCCGTTTCGCGATTCTGGCAATATAAATTTAGAATTGGTTCGGCGCTTAAATAATTCTTTAATTTTGAGAATGCAGGTATTTCTTCTGGTTCAAATTTGAACGCCACATTGGTCCTTGTTAAATTACTTAGTGGTCTTGCAATTATCCCATATCCCGGGATAAATTTCCGAAAGTACCAAGTGAGTCCTAGAAATGACTGCACTTTTTTAATGTTATTGGGTGTTGGGAACTCTTCTACGGTTTTGATTTTTTCCGGTGACGGTGAATACGCACCGTTTGCAATTTTATACCCCAGGTAATCGATCTCTCTACAAAGGAATTGACATTTGCTCCACTTAATTTTTAAACCATTCCTTTCTGCTATCGCCAGGACTTGCTGTAATCGGTCCACGCACTCTTGGTCACTTGATGCCAGAATGACGATGTCGTCAATATAAATCAAAACAATTTTCCGCATTAGTAAATTATTGAATATTTTATTCATAAATCTTTGGAATACTAGTGGAGATGTACATAGTCCGAAAGGTGCCTTAGTAAATTCCCACTGACCTGACGGGGTTACAAAAGATGTGTAGTGCTGGCTCCCTTCTTCAATGGGGACGTGAAAGAATCCGTATTCTAAGTCGAGAGTACAAAGAACTTTCCCCTCGCTTAGTGAATTAATGTGATCTTCAATTAGGGGTAATGGAAAACGATTCCTAACGATCTGTTTATTTAACTTCCTAAAGTCAACACATAGCCTCTTTTTTCCATCCTTTTTGTTCACCAAAACAATGGGGCTTGCGAACTCTGACTTACTGGGTTTGATAATACCTTTCTCCAACCACTCTTGACCTTGGTCATCCACAATTTGTTTTTCTAATGGAGCCAGTCTTCGTGGTTCCTGTGAAATAGGAGTACTGTCTTTTAGTACTATTTTCAAGGTTACTTCTGTGTCTTCTTCATTTCTGGGTTTATAGTTTCTAACCAAGCTTCTGACTTCTTCTTCATAGTTCGTATTTCCAACTTTTAATGATGTTTCTTCTTACATTATATTGAAGCAATTCACCAGTGAATCTTCCAATTTACTTATATTGATTCCTGCATCGCTAAACTCGATTTTGGTGTTACGTAATACATCTTTTCCTATGAGCATGGGGTATTGTAGAAGGTTCTTGGAAATGATATAAACATTTGTTCTGTAGCTGTTGTTATCTATTTCAATTATTGCGTTAAATGATCCTATTGTTCGCTAAACCCCGTACACTTATCTTCGTGAATTTGCTTCGGGCGCGCCAATCCTGATATACTCATCGGATCTGATTAGTGTTAAGTCGCTCCCAGTGTCTATCAAGGCCGCTATCTTATGGCCATTGATCTTAATCGGTTTTTCATCTGGAATTTTCAAGTTTCCCTCTAAGGTGGCGCTGTTACAATTCGTCTTTGCTGGAACTGAGGTATTCTGAGTGTAATTTCTCGATATGTGGCCAAACTGGTTGCATCTAAAACACTTCGGTTTCTTTTCGCTACAGTTCGCACTCTTGTGTCCCTTTCTGCCACAGTTATAACAGCCTAATTAAGTTTTATTGCTCATATCGTTTGGGTTTCGTCTGAAGTTTGCATTTGTCTTAAAACGTTCTCGTGCTTCTTTGCATTGGGAGTATCCTCGTAATTCCTCTTTAAACTGCTGAATTGTTTTGCAACCATATAACCGTTGCTTATTTTCTGGAGAATCATAAATTCCGTCAGCTACATATCTTAAGATTGCATCGTCTTCAACATTCCCCTTGGCGTCTATGGCCCTCATGTTGATTAGGTATTCATAAACGGTTTCGCCTTTTTTTGTTTCGTACTTGCCAGCTTCCTGTGAACGTCTGGTGAACTAATTATTTCAGAGAATTCGTCCTTCAAAAATTTTTTTAACTGGTTCCAGGAGGTAATATTTGGTTTCGCTCTTAATGTCTTTTCAGCTAGACCCGTCAACAATCTTTTGCCTAATAGAAATGTTTCTAACTCAGAACAACCTAAGTCAGATGTCGTGTCTTCTATGTCTGAAATCCAGTTATTGACATCGTATTCATTTTCTCCTGAAAATATTGGCAAAATTTCCACTATATCTTTTATGGAAACAGGAAATCTGGATCTATTGCTATCGAAACTAGTTATCGGCTGCGAGAGATTCTTATTATCATATGAGTGTTGGTGGGATGATACGTTGTTATAATGGAAATTAACAGACTGTTGACTCGTACTCGGCCTATTTCGATATCGTTGTCTGGCCGCCTTGCTTCTGCCAAACTAACTTCCACTGAAGACTGCCTTTTATAACTCCTCCCTAAACCCCTCCAATTCCAATTCCTCAAAAATTCTTGAGACGTCAGCAGCTATGCTCTCCACATTACCAGTACTACTCAATACTTTCTTATTTTTACGACCCATTTTTAAAAATTGTTTTTTGTATAAAGCTTTTTGATTTTACTAAAAAATTTTAATTAGGTATTTAATTAACAATCAAGAAAAATTCAAATTAAAAAAACAATTTTTTTTTTCTATTTTATAATTTCTTCTTTTTAAATTTAAATTATTTTTAATATGTTATTTATTTTTTATTTGATAAATATATATTTTTTTTTTTTTTTTAGAATACTTTTTATCTTTTATAAATTTTTTTTTTATAAAAAGGTTTACTGCCTCTGATACAATTTTTACTCAAACAACTATTTGGTGTTTAACTAAAAAGGTTTGCCACCCCTGGTCTTCTGTTTTTTTTTCTTTGACACTGATGATGATAACACTAGTTGATGATGATCTGTTCACATTTACCTTCCTTCTTCTTCAAAACAAAACATAAAATCAATTGTTCTTTCTACTCTACTAATTCTAATTTAATTTCGAATAATTTATTAATAATTAAAATTGACCAATTTAAATTTTTTTTTTTTTTATTTTTCGTGTAACCATAATTTATAATAGTTCTTAAATTCATTAAAATTATCCTATTAATTTCCAGTCTTTAATTTTATTACTTCATTAAAAATTATTTCTTTTTTTTTTTTTTTTTTTTTTTTTATCTTTGTATTCTAGTTTTAAATTCACAACAATTCGTTTTGTACGAATAATGTAAGAAACAGGTTTGGTTTTTTTTTTTTTTTTTTATAATACTCTAATAATTGCAATCTTTTTTTTTTTTTGTTTTGAAAAATTAAGAATGAATACTATTATTGACAATATGTTTTTATAGTTATTAATTGTTCATTATTTCATATTAATAATAGAATTTTTATATTGTTATATTACAAAAATACAGTATATACCCAATGCCAACGATTTTATTTTTCTTAATTGTTCTTAGTTTATATTTGTTAATTTCTTAAACGTTTAAACCCGATTAAAAGAAAATAATGCAACACAGTTTTTTTTTTTTTTTTTTATATCTCATCCATTTCTAATTTAAGTTTGCTATTTAAAAAGTTTCTTATATACTAAATTCTATAAAGATTTTTTTTTTAAATTTTTATTATCACAGACACAGAATTAATATTCTCACAAATAAAATCTAAATTTCTAGCAAGTTGTTAATTATATATTTTTTTTTTTTTTTTTTTTGGAATTTTCTTAAATACTTATACACTATACTATTCAGTCGAATTAGGTCACGTTTTTCTTTTAAAACGAAATTGTTTTTTTTTTTTAGTTATATATTAAAAATTTTGTTAAAAACTAGTCTTTCAATTATTATAAAAAAAATTAAAATTTATTCTCTTTTTTTTTTTTTTAATTATTGTAAAAAAATTAAACTCTTGTATTAATTAAAAATTATTGTAAAAATTAAATTCGATTAAACTCACAAACCATGTGGTATTACCATTTTGATCACCATGTGGAATCCTCGTTTTTTCTGTGTCACCTTCCCACTTTCGGATTCTGCCTTTCTTCTTAGATTTTTTTCCAGAATGGTCCCGGTTGAGCCCCCAAATTTTGTGGGATTATAATTGAAAAAAACAGTTCGGTCAATTTTATTTATATAAATGCTTTATTTTAATTCAAAAATTGTTTAATTTTATTTAAATGAAATTATTTATTTAACAACTGGTTAACTTCCTTTTTTAATCTTGACTATGCTGTACCACGTCTTAATGCAGAATGAACTTCTTGTCTTTTTTTTCATGATTGCTATCATTCTCTCTCATCATTATCGTACGGTTCATGTTGTCGTAAGTTAATAATGTTGTCGTATGATAGTTATACTATCGGAGTTCATTGAAAATTATTAACATCCTACATACATATATCATTAAAATTAATTTGTAATATCTTTTATTACATTTTAAGTTAATACATAATATGTCTATTTCTTTGGTTAAAACTTAAAATTAAGAAAACATCTTTATATTTTAAATTTCATATATTTAATATTTTTTATATACAACTTGATAACAAGTAAAAATTAATTGGTCTCCTTTTATAACAAATGCTGAATAATGAAATATACAATATCACATACAATTATAAAGGTACATATACAGAATACAGAAATAAAAGTTCAAAAATTAAGTTCAAGGTTGTTATTGTTTATTAATTTTTATAGATATGTATACATATATAAAGTAAAAAATTAAGAGTGGTTTTATATACATACATATGTACATATAAGTAGGTGCAATTATTTTTTTCTTTCTGTTTTGCATAATTAAATTCAAAACTGGAGTTAAATTTCAAATATTAATCACCTTTTCTCTTTATACTTTTTCCTTTTTTTCCAACCGCATACATGTATAAGGTAGGTATTGTTTTCACACCAAGAATTTCTCGGGTATGTAGAAGCCTGTAAAATTTTTTTTTACCGTGATGTCTCTCTGTGTGTGAGCGGGAGTGTGGGTGGATGTGTACTGTGTAGGTATGCCTGTGGGCACGTGTACAGCTTAAACAACCCGAGCGGAAATGTTTGAAATTTCATTTATTAAAGGTTTTGACATATGTAAATATCTGGGATTGATAAACCTTTGGAGCAAATCGGACAATCGAAACTGGTAGTTTACAAGTGTAATTTTTAAGTTTTTACGAATATTTGGACAAATATTATGAGAAAAATTATTAAGAAAAAGTTGTTACACAAGTAATTAAAGAGTAACATCATAGAACATTTTTTTTGATCCTTTAACTTTAAATTTTATTTAATTTTTTTCCAATTCCAAATTTCATACATATTATATAACACGTCATAAATATGTATTATATGAACAAATTTTTTAAGAATAAAATTTTACTATTATTTTTAATAATTGTATGCATAATGTGAAATATAGATATTCATATATGATATACATACATACATATTATGTTGTTATTTATCAACATATTAAAGAATAAGGAATAGAAAACTTGCTATGTTGGCTATTTTATATGACAGTTATTGTCCAAATATGTATAGATATTACGGAGTTTTTATTTATTTTTAATGTTTTTCGATATTTACAATTTATTCTTTGAAATTGCTTTACAATATTAGCTATTCGCAATTGGCATCTCTTTGGAATTTGATTGAATTCGGAGTAAGTAAATCTATCCGTATATCATCTTGATTTTTTCTTGATTAAATTAAACGACAAACAAAATATTCTGAAAGATTATTAAAACAAAAGAAATGACTAGATTAAACTGGTTATCAAACTGTGTATTTCTTGACAAATAAATTTAAATAAATAATGAAAGTTATAAATTTTTTACTAATAATTTGCAAAATATTAAAGAATGAAGAAGAAAACATAGGTTTTGAAAATTACTTTTACAGAAATTTCTGTTTCCTTAATAAATTCTTACGACCTGGCCAGGGAATCGGACCTACGTGGATGTATTCGAAAAGCACCTTCGGCTTCTATCTTATTATAGAAGATCCTATAAAATTCTTGATCTGAAATAAAATTAAAAATCAAAACAAAAAAACAATTAAACTAATTTTTTTTTTGTTTATTTATTCATAATAATTTTTCAAATTTAAATATCATATCGATAAGAGTTACATACGTATATTATATATTTAATAAATGTTTTTAATGCGTTTTAAATTATACTGTTTTACTTTATTTCATCTACAAAATCTTTTATAGCCATTTGGAAAAGAACTATGATTATCAATAAATCCACGTTTTTCTGATATAGGTCTATACAGCTTAACCTCAGGAACAGTTATAACATCATGGTACCGATTTCGTCTAATATTTTGCGAAAGAATTTGTATATCATCATTGCTCTCTGGATAAAGTACTGCTGCTTTAATTAAATCAAAGTTAACTTTTTCAGGTGATGAGTAGTTGTGACAGATGCCTTTAACTTTACAAACAATCTTTTCAGTATTATTTTTGGTGCTACAAACCTTAAATGTATAGTTTTTGGGCCCATCGCTTACCAATTCTCTAATATAACTACGGATCCCATAACCTTCAAGTTCATCGGTCATATCACCGATAAACTCTCCTATTGGTGGATCATATTCCCCTTCACGTTCGATATAAATGATAGAATCTGTATCATAATAAAGCACGTGTTCTCCAAGATTTTCTTTTTCTTTTTTTCTTTTTTCTTTTTTTCTATATAATTTCAGACGTGCTTGAGCTGTTGTATACGCTGCAATGCACACATTCACAGTTGGTAAGGAATCAACTGCTTCTTCCTTGTATTGCCAGTTGACTACAATAGTTTCTTCATTGATTGGTAAAATATGACATACTTCCAATGCAGCATTTGTTAATATGTCATAAAATTCCGATGGATTATTTACAATGGAGGTTTTTTGAAGATTTTCTCGCTGTCCAAATTTTCCCCAAAATGAATTTCACGTCAACTTATTAAGAGATCTTAAACCAGAATTACTATCTACTTCCGCGTACTATAATTTAATATCTTCATTTAAAAAAAAATCCCCAATGTATTTCTCTTTATCTTCTTGTGCTAAATCACTTACTTGGCCAACTTGAATCTTGTTGCTTCATTTTTAAAAATTTATTCATCATTTTTGTGAATAGACCGTCAATTTACATTTCTTTATTATATTGACGAACTTTATAGTCTTATTTTTCAAATTTATTAGTCCATATTTCATAAATTTCTAATAACTTATAACCCTTTTCAACAGGTTTAACAACTTCATCTGTAACCCACGTTCTAAGTAAAGCTATTTCATCGTTGGTATGTTAACAAATTGCTTCTTGAGATTTTAATTCACTACATGTGCGACATAATGAAAACATCAGTTTATGATTTTATTTTGTTGGCAATACAGGATGCAACAAACCTTCAGGTGGTAAAACTTTGCTTTTTATTAAACTATTGGTGTTATGTAGATCCAATTCAAGACATTGAGGGTTACCGACATATAATTTGGGGTGTCCAGTTGGAAATTTTCCGTACTTACAAATCCATGGATACAGGGAACATACATCTATGTATTTAATTTTTTCACCCTCCTTACACTTGTAATAAGAATATACATTTCCAGTTCGACCACCGTAAAGGGCGTCTCTCGAGTTTAAAGGTGAAAACTGCATCAAGGGATGAGTATTTAAATATTCTTTTTGCTGATTATTTAATTGTCTTTCAAAGTCACAAACCCACATCTCTACAACTTCATAACCAAGTTGTCATAATCTTTGACTTTTTGCTATGGTTCTTTCACTTCTAAGATTTAATGTATCATTTGGGTCATCATGGGTCATCATGTAACAGTTTATCACGATTATGTCGTAAGCAAATAGTATGTCCATGATAGTAACAACTGTAAAATTCAAAATCTGTCTGTTTTCTTCACAATAACCATTTAACACTTTAACTCCGGCAATCATAGCTTCCCTTTCTTTTGCCGCATGTTGAATATTGATATTTCTTTTATTCGCTTTCCAAATCAACCATCGTATTGCTTCTATTGATTGATTATCGGCATATCTATATCCCTTTTCTGGTATTATTCCAATGGTATCCGCTTCAAGAAAATTACGCCTGAATACTAAATTACAGGCTGATGCTATTGTTGTTGCCTCCAAAAAGGGATCAACATTACATTCCTCTATAAACAATTTTCTAAATTTTAGATTGGCTTTCGTAAGTATTGTAACATCATATGATGACACAATAATGAATAATATCAATAATAGACACAATATTCAACAACACAATATTGAATAATAACAATTGGCATATTAAATTCGTCATTTTTGTGTTCTTCATACCACTTAAGAAAAATTTCCCGTTCATCTGTCTTCATTATATCAGGTTTCTAATATTTTATAGCTGGTAAAGTGCCTACATAATTTTCATTTTCTTTTATATTGAATAAATGAGGACTTTATAATAAGTAGACTTTTTTTGATATTGGTGGTAAAAGCCTTCGAAAGTTTTGACATTGCGGACAAGTTTCACCGCATCTGTGATCGTTCTTGTTATTATAAGATATATTGCATGTCTCACAAAAATAACTGCAACTAAAAGCTGCTGTAAGTGATGTTATCACGTTGTAGTGATTTTCGAAGTATAACAAATTTATCCGCTGTTCACCTACACCATTTCCTTCAAAAACAAGATCTCGACCTTTTGAAACATATTTATAAACGACGATGTTATAATCTTTCAAAAAATCCTGAAATTGACTAAGTTCAGATATACCACATCCTTCAATAGGAATATTTACTCCTGAGCGATTGACCAGTTCGGCTGCTTTTTGGGATTGTAATTTTCCTGTATCTTTACGTATTTTACTATAATTTGAATCTTTCTCGATGAAAGCAATAGCTGTGACTAATGCTCGAGGTAAACATAAATTGTCTGTGTTGATTACAGTTACAATTCCACTACGCATTAAGCATTCTTCATTAAATGTATTGTATTTATTTGCCCTATTATTTCCTTGTCCATGTGGGAGTTGTATAGAAGTTATACCCAAACAAAATGTATCGGTACTTATACCTATTGAATTATTCTGGAATATTTTGGAAATAATTTCCCTCACGTCAGATAATTTTATTTCGGAGGCAGTTTTAAAATTAATCCAATCTGGACCTCGTTCTTCAAAACTTTTACCGCAAAATGTTATTCCTACTATATCTTCTGCATTTAGTTTAGTTATTTCATATTCGAGAATGTCTTCTACAGCTCCTTTAATCCATGTGATTCGTTCTTTTTCATTGGGGACAGGTTTAAATAGGTTTTTTTTATTTATACAATAAATGAAACAAAATTATTTGTATCTTACACATCTGGCAGAATTCAGTTACAAAAGCTTATAGTTGTTTGTTGTATTGGTTTCTATACTATGTTTTGAATGTAAAGTTTGTTATGCAATTTTTTATTTTACGGGGAAATTGCACTACCTATTGTTTTTGTTATTTAAATAATTTAAAACTTTTTTTGTTAAAAAACTCCAATGTTCAGAACCGTTTTATTGTTTTAAAAATGTTATTTTATGTTCTTAATCATTTGTAATTAAACTATTCTTAACTTTCATATTTTAAGAAATTTGGTTATTGCTTTTTAGCAATCATTCTTATCTTTTTAAAAATTATATTTCAGGTTTTTATATTTATCAATTATATTACATTTTTATCTCACTTAATTAAAATGTTAATATTTTATTTATTAGTTTATTCGTTTTATTAATACTTTGAACTTAATTCTTAAATTATTCTAATTTGTTCAACTCAAAAACATAAATTAAAGTTTTGTATTAATATACACAATATTTTTTTATTGAATTATACAATATATGCCAATATTTTTATTGTTCTTTTTAATGCATTCTAAGAATAAATTGCGTTCACGTCGAAAATTATACAATAACTAAACTGAAACTGAATCAAGAAAACTCTATCAGCCGTTTAATTTATTAGTATTTATAATTATTATAATTTTATTTTATGTAAATTTTTTATATATTATGTACATTGTAGACACGAATGTAATACATTATACATATAACATGAGTTTTATCATGTTACATTTTTTTCTTATACATACTTAAAAATAATAATGTTGCGTAATTTCAAAAGTTGTAGATTTTTTTATGAAAAGTCTCTAAAAATTCTTTAACGCTTCATATTTCCAAAAGGGTCCAGAATAAACCCCCCCTCCCCACCAATACAATTTTTTGTTCCTCACGGTATGCCCGATCACCCTTTTAAAGGAAGACCATCGAGTCAGAAACACCCTGAATACAAAAAAATGAGAAAAATAATACTAAAAGAATAAAAATTGTATAGAAAATATTTAAAGAAATACGTGTGTAAAAAATATTTAAAAAATATTGACAATCTTATTTTTCATTTACTTTATGTTTGACTTATGACTTACTTATGTAAGACTGAAGTAAAATATACTTTTTTATTTCTTTTAAACAAAATAAAATAATATAAAAACAAAATAAACCCACCTCCTTTATATTTTTCAGTTCACTGGTAATTAATCATTATAAATTTTAAGACAATTGTAAAGGCAGAACTTTTATTTTACAAACATATCTTTTTTATTTTACAGCAAGTAAGTTGCGAATAATATATACATATTCATCTACTAAATTATTTCAAAATGGAACTTTCTAGCTTTTATTATTGTATTTTAATTAAAAGAGTTCGGTAAAACATCCCTCGATTTAACACAATTTACAACCACAAACCGTTCGTTATTAATTACTTACTCACTACTTACTAGTTTCAATACTTTGAACTCACATAAACAAAATATACGATTAATTAAAAATTAGCGGTTATATTTTTCACGAGAATCACAACAATACACAATAATATAGAATTGCAAACTCATTAGTCATTTCATTACTATATATGCATTTTAACGGATTTTATTAAATTATAAATTTTTTATTATTTTAAATTGACTTATGAAAAAGTCGTTAAAAATATTTATTATTGCACTAGAAATTGAATATGTACCTTCTTTTAATCGTATTAAACATATTAATGTTATGATCACTACGCAAAATTTACCTATGAAAAGCAACTTTTTTTATATTTATATATACGAATGTATGTGATACAATACATAGTAAGATACCAACAATAAATATATTTCATATAGTATAAGAATATTTTCTTTAAATATTTATTATTAAATTTAATTATTAAATATTCGAGAAAATAATTAACTATTCATTAATATTCAACCAGCTTTCAATTAAGTCAATGAATTAAAAAAACCTTTCATTTTTACTTTCTTTCGTTGTACATTCATATGCACAATTAAATTATACAAAAAAAAACTTCTGTGGCATAGTTAGTTAGGCGTTGTTATTATTATTATTTTTATTATTATTATTACTATTATTATTATTATTGTTATTATTATTATTATATTTTTTTTTTTTTTAATTTTATTATTATTATTATTTTTTTTTTTTAATTTTATTATTATTATATTATTATTATTATTTTTATTATTATTATTATTATTATTATTATTATTATTATTATTATTATTATTAATAATGATAATATATTATTATTATTACCATTATTATTATTATTATTTCAAAGCAGGTATGTTAACATATTTTCTGTGTTATTACACACTTTTATATTCTTTATATCTCAAAAACTGTTGGAGATAGAGAAGAAGTTATCAGGTCCTAATTATAGGGTTTGAAAAGCTGTTTCGAAGTATGCCATAAAAAGTCCTCCAAATACCGGGTGTTTCAAAAGAAAATTGCGTTTGAAACATATTTTTTTTCATTTTAAATTATTTTAAAAATCCATAACTTTGTAAATGTTGGGGTTATGGAATCAGTAGCGCATAAAAATTAAAGCTAACAACTTACTCTATAAAATACTTTTTTTTATCTCTCTATAGTAAGCCGTTCAAAAGTTGTAGACTTTTTATGAAAAGTCTCTAAAAAATCTTTAACCTTCATATCTCGAAAAGGGTCCAAAATAGACCCCCCCACTCCAATATAATTTTTTCTTCGTCTCGGTATGCCCCATCACCCATTTCAAGGAAGACCATCGAGTCGGAAACACCCTGAATACAAAAAAATGAGAAAAATAATACTAAAAGAATAAAAATTGTGTATAAAATATTTAAAGAAATATGTGTGTAAAAAATATTTAAAAAATGTTGATAATCTTATTTTTCATTTACTTTATGTTTAAGACTGAAGTAAAATATACTTTTTTATTTCTTTTTTAAATAAACCCACCTCCTCTATGTTTTTCAGTTCAACTGGTAATTAAGCATTATAAATTTTAAGACAATTGTAAAGGCACAACTTTTATTTTACAAACATATCTTTTAAATTTTACAGCAAGTAAGTTTCGCATAATATATACATATTCATCTACTAAATTATTTCAAAATGGAACTTTCTAGCTTTTATTATTGCATTTTAATTAAACCGTTCGTTAATAATTGCTTACTCACTACTTACTAGTTTCAATACTTTGAACTCACATAAACAAAATATACGATTAATTAAAAATTTGCAGTTATATTTTTCACGAGAATCACAACAATACACAATAATATAGAATTACAAACTCATTAGTCATTTCATTACAATATATGTATTTTAACGGATTTTATTAAATTATAAATTTTATATTATTTTATTTTATTTACGATTATCTATGATAAATTGACTTATGAAAAAGTCGTTAAAAATATTTATTATTGCACTAGAAATTGAATATGTACCTTCTCTTAATCGTATTAAACATATTAATGTTATGATCTCTACTCAAAATTTACCTATGAAAAGCAACTTTTTTTATATTATATTATTATTATTATATTATTATTATATAATTATTTTATTATATAATTATTATTATTATTATTATTATTATATTATTATTATTATTATTATTATTATTCAGTCTTCATAAAGAGGTCAAACCGAAAGCTTCTTTTTTCTCTATTTTAAGTGAAGACAAATAAATAATTAATTTAAAAATAAAAAAAATAAAAAAAACAAAAAAAAAAATTATTTAACAAAAAAAATATATATAAAACTGGTTTTTATTAAACATCTGCTTAGTAATATCAAAACTGGAATATAAAAATAAAATTAAAAACAAGTAAATTTATTTAAAAAAAAAAAAAAACAACAAATCAAATTCATAATATTAATAAATTTATAAGCAATAATAACAAAACAAATAGTAATAACAAAGTTAAAATTAAGAATGAGGGAGAATAACCCCCCGCCAGATAATTCTGGCTCAACAGTTTTTACGAACAGTAATTTGAAATTCGATCACAAAACACTAAAAAATGTAACACCAGGTGAAAAATTTCTCGTAATGCGAAGAAATGAAATAAATAAAAATATGACATCGGTTTCTGCATTTTTACTTGAACGAGTTATTCTAAGCTGTGTATCAGGTGAAGTTAATAGCTGTGTTAAGTTGCGAGATGGCACTGTATTGATTAAAACAAAGAATACTTTTCAAGCTCAAAAACTAATTAATCTGATTCAATTTAAAGATATTAAAGTGTCGAGGAGTAGTATACTGCCCAGAGTTTAAATATATAGGTGATAGTGAAATTTTAGCAGAAATGGAGAAACAACAATCGCCATTAAGCGTTTTAAAAAGAAAAATAATAATCAAGTGCAAGAAGAAACCGGTCTATATGTGTTAACATTCAAATCAACAAATCTTCCAAAAGAAATCAAAGTAGGATATCAAAAATATGATGTTCGAGCCTATATCCCACCACCTCTACGATGTTATAATTGTCTAAGATTTAACCACCGGACTTATCTGCAAAAATAAGAAAACCTGCTCTAATTGTAGTGACGAATATCACCTAGGAGAAAATGAAAAATGTGAACGAACACAAAAATGTTCAAATTGTGCAGGTCCACATAATGCTTTTTTTAAACAATGTCCACAATTTATGAAAGAAAAGGAAATTAAATCGATTAAAATAAAAGAAAATGTAGACATCAGAAAAGCTGTTAGGCGCTATAAACTTAGATCTCCGTTGAAGGAGTTTTTTGCAAACATTACATCAGTTACGAGCAATAATCAAAAAGTCAAAAGTGTTTGTGATCGTGAAAATTTTGGTCCTTCAACAAGCACAGCCGCTATTAATCATAATATTGAAAATGAAGTTTCTCATAGCGTTTTGTCAGACATTAAACCTTCTAGTGAAAATTTCAAAACAAAATTAATTGGTAAGAATAAAATTTTAGTTTCTAGGAATATTAATCCAAAGAAAAAGCGTGAACTTAAAAAAATTGAGAAGAAAAAATCAAAAAAGACTAAATCATTTATGCATTTTGAAGATCAAAATAATATAGATTCTATTGAGGTAGACGATAGCATTTGCTCAATTAGTGATATTGAACCTTTTAAAGATAGTTTATAAATGACTAGTACTATTCAATGGAACATTGACGGTCTCTTTAGCCATTATGAAGAATTTCAACTTATTGTGAATAAATATGATCCATATATTGTCTGTATACAAGAGACAAAATTTAAAAGTAATGAAAATCCTAATTTTAAAAATTTTGAAACATATAATGTTAATGTAGACTCAAATACAGTAGCACACGGCGGTGTCGCCATCTTGGTGAAATCGAATATCTCATCTGAGCAAATTGATCTAAATTTTAATTTACAGGCAGTAGCAGTAAAAGTTCTTTTTCCCATAAAATTTGTTATATGTAATATATATCTTCCCTGAAACTATTCAATTAATACTAACGATCTACAAAATATAATTAATAAATTCAATTGCCCATTTCTTCTCCTCGGGGATTTTAATTGTCACAATATTATCTGGGGCTCTACTAAAACATATAAAAGAGAGAAATCAATTGAAAATCTGATTGATGCTAATTCTTTGAATCTTTTTAATAATGGTAAACCAACTCAATTTAGCCTTTCATATAAATTATTTAGTTCTATTGATGTGACTTTAGGCAGCGCTGTTCTTCAAAACCTATTTGAATGGACAGTAGAGGATGAGGATCTACACGGCAGTAACCACTTCCCAATTATTCTTAAACTTCTTTCAACAGATATTAATAGTCAAGTAAGAGACAATTGGTGGATTAAACGAGCTAACTCGAATCGATTCAGAGAAGAATTAAACCTTCAAGTAATGCAACATAAAGACATTAACCAATATGAAAACTATATAACTTCTGTAATTCTGAGTGCCGCCAATAAATCTATTCCCACGAAAAACTTCGGACATTTAAAGAAAAATGTACCTTGGTGGAATCAAGAAATTCGGGAGGGCATAAAAGCTCGCAAAAAATTTTTCAGAAAATTTCTTCGAACCATTAATCTAGCTAGACGATTACAAAAATTTTATACGGGAAAAATATAAAACACGAAAGTTGGTACGGTACTGTAGCTGTATTGAATACGGTAGCTGTATTTACAATTCAGCCTCAAAAACTCGATTGAAAATTTTGGACCCAATATTGAATATAGGTACCAGAATTGCCACGGGGGCATTCAAAACTAGTCCAAGCGTGAGTGTCATATGTGACGCTAGTCAAATTCCACTTAAATATAGACGAGAATATCAGTCCATTAATTTTGGATTGAAAATTTTTGGAAATAAATTGCACCCATTATATGAAAATGTTAGAAATGAATCATTATTCATTAGACAGAAAAATCTGTCACCAAATTACCAACCACTCCATATTAGATTCAGAAATTAGATTCTAGAAAAACTAGAAATTTCCATGAATAGTAGTTTTGATACTCAAAGATTTTCCATAACACATCCTTGGATGGCGAAAACCCTTAACATAAACTTGGCTCTGAATGAATTCAAGAAAAGTAGTACAAACGACGCCCAATTTAGGCGCCTTTTCTTCGAAATTTTGGAAAAGCAATACCAAAATTACACTATAACCTATACTGATGGATCATTGCTGAACGGTGAAACTGGAACTGCATTTAATTGCAGGGATCACGAAGAAAAATTCCATTTACCTGAATATACTTCAGTTTTATCTTCTGAACTTTTTGCAATCCAAAAATCGATTGGGTTTGGAAATGACAAATTCTATAATTCAAAATTTTTAATTTGTAGTGATTCACTGAGTGCACTGCAATTGCTATTGTCGTACTCTCCAAAGCACCCTATTGCAATGAGAATTAAGGAATTAGTTAATCGATCAAATAATCAATGGTGTTTTATTTATTTATTTATTTAGTTCAAGCTTAACACAAGCTAATTACAATATAATTCAATTATAAAAAAATTATTAAATTTAAACAATAATTATATAAAATAAAAATTTTACAAAATATTTTATGACATTTAATGTAATAATTAATACTCGTAAACACTACATTATAACTTTAATTAAAAATAAAATTTAAAAGGAAAAAAAAGAATAAGTTAAAGATAAAAATTTATTACAAAAAACAAAAATTTTTAATTAAATAATACGTATGACATTAAAATCATAGTTATTATTAACAAACTGCATAAAATTACAAATCAAAATTAACCATCGATTGATATAAATAAAAAAAATATATCTCGATAATACAGTTTCAATGACATGAATATAAATATCTTTTTAAAGATTCTTTGGTTAGTTGAAAGTTAATATGGGATTTGTGTAAGTTACAGAGATACATCATTCTATTAAGTGGTTCATACTTACCATAATTAGTGCGGTGAAACTTCAAATTAAAGAGGTTGACCGATCTTAGCCTAGTATTAGTACAAAAGCTAATGTTGGCTAATAATTGTGCAGATAAAATATTACCTTTTACCAATTCTGCCAAGAATAATATGTCTGCGACGTTACGACGTTTTTCAAGCGTACACATATGTAAAAGGTTTAGTCTATGTTCATACGGAGGTAGATTATAAGGATCTTCCCAAAGGAGATGACGTAGGGCAAATTTAAGAATTTTTTTTTGAACAGATTCCATTCTGAATATATGGGTTTTATAAAATGGACTCCACACGCGGCTGGCATATTCTAAATTGGGACGAACTAAGCAAGTGTAAAGAGATTTAAAAACATAAGGATCATCAAACTCTCTAGCCCATCGTTTAACAAAACCGAGCATAGAGTTGGATTTGTTTAAAATATATGTATAATGAGTATGAAAAGAAAGTTTACTATCAAAAAATGCACCCAAATCTTTTATAGAATTAACTTTAGGGATAGTTTGAAGGTTAAAACAATAATTATATGAAATTGGATTAGAACGGCGAGTAAAAGTAATATGAGCACATTTAGTAATATTTAGTTGAAGATTGTTGATATTACACCAATTATAAAAACAATTAAGGTCAGCTTGTAATGCTTTCGAATCGTCGAAGGAAGTAATTTTCTTGAAAATCTTCATATCATCAGCATAAATTCTAATATCACAATGTTGAATTACGGAAGTGACATCGTTGATTGCAATAATAAACAAAAGCGGTCCAAGGTGGCTACCTTGAGGAACACCTGTAGGAGCTTTAAATAGAGAAGAAATTGAAGATCTAAAAGAAACAAGGTAGCTACGATCAGAAAGATAAGAATAAATCCAATTAATAAAATATTGTGGAAACCCCAGGTTCTGCAATTTTAAAATAATAATACTATGAGAAAGTAAATCGAATGCTTTACTAAAGTCGGTGTAAATTACATCCGTTTGAAAACCATCCTCCATATGTTTCAGAAATGTAGTTGTGGACTCCACAAGATTGGTGACTGTAGATTTACTTTTTATAAAGCCATGTTGATTGGGTGATAAAAGGCTAGTGCAATGATCATATATAGAATCGAATACTATTAATTCAAAAATTTTAGGAATAGAAGATAATTTTGCGATCGGGCGATAATTGATAACGTCATTTTTGAGATTTTTTTTATGGACAGGTTTAATAAGAGCCATTTTCCAAAGTGATAGAAAGATTCCCGAAGATAAAGAAAGATTAAATAGCTTAGATAGGGGGTCTGCCAAAAACATAGAACAATTTTTTAAAAATAAATTGGGAATACCATCAGTTCCGGGACTAGAATTATCATCCAATTTATTTAAGTAACATAGTACCAAATTAGGATCAATAGTAATATTTCTAAACGTTGTTTTAGGAAAATTATTTAAATTGGAAAAATTAACTGAGTCAGGATTGAAGAACGATGGGGAATAAAAAGTCACGAAACCATTAGGAAATAATTGAGGAATCACAGCTACTATTATTATTATAATTCATAAAAGTGGGGTATTGATCACATTTTCTTTTAGAGTTCACAAAATTCCAAAACAATTTGGGATTAGATTTGATATTTAAGGACATACTCTGCACATAATTTGAATAAAGGTTATCGGACAATAGTTTAAATTCATTAAATAACGTTAAAGTCATAACTATCATTACTCTTAATAAATTTCATCCAGGCTTTATTTTTTTTATTTTTTGATTTTTAGTGAACCAAGGCGGACTAGAATTATTACTTCTGTCAATAACTAACGGTACAAATTGTGAAATAATAGAAAAAATGGTTGAATAATAATTATTTACTAAAATATTAATATCGACGGTATTTAAAAACTCAAAATAATAGGTGCTTAATATATAATTAATACCATCGTAGTTAGCTTTGAGAAAATTGTAACGATAAGAAAGTGCTGATTCAATATTTGGAAGTAAAAAAGAGCTAAAAGAAAAACAAATAGGAGGATGATAAACATCAATTTTTACAAGTTCCAAAAGACAATTAAAAAAACAAATATTATTCCAGTTATTAGTGAATATAAGATCTAATTGATTACCTTGATGATTACAAATTGATGATATCTGTTGAAGATTAAACGAATTAAATGCATCAATTAAAAGACATTCTGTATTATTCACTAATTCCAAAGGAAAAATATAGGCTTCTTCATCATGCTCTACCCAGTTAATGTTTGGAAGGTTGAAATCCCCACAAAGAATTATATCATCGTTGTTCTTAAGATCACCAATCATTGACTCAATAATATCATTATACTTAATAAAAAGATCAATATTAGAAGCAGGAGGAATATACCAACTGACAATGAAAAGATTAGCTGATTGCAATTGAATTTTTATAGCAACAATTTCTATTATATCGTGAGCATCACCTGGGGGAATTATTATTTCGTATGAATTAAATGTATTTTTAATAGCTATCAGAACACCTCCACCTTTTCTAAGATTTCCAGACAAGATTGATCTATATCTATCTTTTCTGTAAACAGTATATAATACCGGGAAAATTTCTAAATTATTAATAGAAGAATTAAGTCAAGTTTCAGTTAAAAACCATTTTAGTTTTAGTGCGAAGTCCTCTAACATTTTGATAATACATGGAAAATTTAGAAGGAGGGCAATTAAAGAGGATAGATTGAGATGAGTTGATATTAACTAAATTTCTTCCCATTTGTATGGGGACGAAAGTACTTGATATGGTTGTCTCTTGTTCTTTGCAGATAATCGATTCTATTAGAAGAAATGTGGGAAGCATAAGATTCAAGATCAGTTAGAGCACTCTGTGGAGAAATATCAAATGTTTGATGGTATCTTACAAATATATTACGGAGTTCATTTACATCCGTCGGAAGACCCTCTTGTTGGATTGCTACTTTTAACAAAGTGTTCGTTTTACCGCCTATACAAACGTCATTAGATTTATCATGTAAGTAAGCTAAATACAGCCTTACATTTTCAAAAATCTTAGTATCCCTTAATCTAGCCAAAACATGTCTACTATCATTATTCTTTTGAATAGATTTTTGAGTTAACTTAACTACAGGTGGTAAAAGAGGATCGAAAATTGGTGGGTTTGGAGTAGAAATACTAGGGTTAGCTACTTCTGAAATAGCAGTCGTTGTAGATGAATTTATATTTTTTAAAACTGCACTGGCTGGGGAGGACTTCGAATTCGATTTAGGTTGTAGAGCAGAAGAATGATTCCCGGATCACGAGAATTAATTATTTCTCCATAACTAAAATTATAATATTTATTTGAAATAAATTTTTTAAATTTGGAGAGCTTATTATTTAAGAATGAGTCGCTATGATGTTTATTAGTAAAGGATTTGGGATTATTAAAAGATTTAGTAGAATTTTTTAAAGAAAAATGATTAGAAGTTTTAATAGGTGGAATTGTTTGAGCCGGGAAATGTAAATCAAGTAAACTTTTAATATTAGTTTTAGGTGTAGCTGAAGGAATAGGGTTAGTAATAGACTGTTTTAAATTTATAGGAACCTTTTTATTTTTAGAAGCATTTTTAATACGAATGTTATTAGGGTTAGTAAAATTTATACTCATGTCTTGAGAAGTGTTACTTACTTTATTAGAGGATTCTCTTCTTTTTGATGAATATTTTACATTTTCTTTTTGCTAATATTAATAGTTGCACCAATTTTGTTCCATATATTTTTATTGCTTGAGAAATTAAGTGTTTGAATGCTGCGATCTGGACCAGAAAGTAAAAAACAATGGTATTTTAATTTATTAAATTTGATGCGCTTTGGTGTGACTAGGAGACAGGAAACTGATAAGTTGTTAAATTCACGTTTTATAAATTGACGCATCCTACGTTCATCAAAAGTACAGGGAACTCCTTTAAGAAATAATGATGTGGATGTTTTAATCATATCATGTTTAGATGTTGACGAGGAATAATTATTTTTATATAATTTGTTAATTCTTTGAATCCAATCCTCTTCAGACCACTGAACGCCAAGCTTATGAATATAAATAGGGTCAGTTTGGGTTCCATTATCAACACTACTGCACTTGTGAACTGGATTAATTGATTCTTCACTATTCAATGATTTACTAAATTCAGCATGTTTTACAGAAAATGAACTGAGAAAATCACTTTGAAGTGATTCCATTTTAGCCATCAACAAATTATGCTGCTCAGCTATAATATGTTCAATTACTGACGTATCACATGAAAAGGACCAGCTTCTATAGAATCTTTAATGTTGCGGACCAGTCGGTTACATTGATTCGGAAGGGCTGTTAACACTTCATTTTTAACCGAATCAATCGCATTTAAAATATCGTGTTAATTTTTGTTACTAGAAAACTTGTTACAAAATGTATCAAAAGATTTTGCCATATCATGAAATGCGTTTGTATTAGAGTCTATAGTCTGGTTAGTTTTAGAAACCAAACCAGATTTCGCATTATCCAGATTTGTGAATAAATTATGTATGTTATCAAACATACTTCTCAACAAACCTTCGTAATTTTGGCAATCGTCACAAATAAAATATGAGTCTAGAGTTGGATAATACCAATCTCTACTTAAACCCATACACACTCCATGCAGCTTCCTTTTGAAGAACGCTTTACAAATAACAAATTTAGATTTATTATCATTAATATAACAATTTTCTAAATTGCATTTAAATTCCATTTTACACAAAGAGTTTTAATTTATTATTTATAATTCTTAAAGTAGAATAAGTTAAAAAGACAAAGTGCACGGTCAACGCAAATTAAATTAAAATTTAAAAATAATTCAAGTTCATATAATTGCAATTCAAATAAAATTCAAGTTCGAGAACGAAATGCAATAAAAATTAAAAAGTATTTTGCGAGATCAAATTACACCATCAAATTACATTTGGTAAACTTAAATTTACTTTGTATAATAATGTATTTAATAAATTAATTGAATCGCACTTAGGTTAATATCGAAAGTTTAAAAAAAAAAACAAGAAATTAAATTAAATTAAGAACCACAAGTACGTGTTTAAAGTTTGAAAGGAAAAACTGGAGTGATTAATGATTTTAAAATGTTCTATAGAGATTTGTTCCCAGTTCTTAAAAGCAAAATATTAGAATCATTCAACCAAGAATGGATTAGTATCGCTGCCAATAATAAGCTAAAACAAATTAAAAGCTCAATATTCAAATGGAATTCAATAGATTCTCTAAGTAGGAAAAATTCTATTATTATTACTAGGCTACGAAGCTGACATACAAATTTTACGCACAAATATTTATTTGAAAATGCCCAGATAAGTCCCATTTGTTCATGTGACCATACTTCTATATTATCTGTTAAACATATTTTTGAATCATGCTCGCAGTACAGAGATAAAAGAATTACTTTTAAAATAAATGGAGTTTCAAATTTAAAAGAAGATAACCAATGTTCCATGGAAAATGTAATCGCTTTTATAAAAAGCGTGAATCTTTTTTTAACTTAATCTAAAGTATATAATATTATAATTTATTATTTAAATAAATAGATTTAATCTTCGTCGAATCAATTTAAGTTTTGTTAATAATATAGAGAGTTTTGTTTAGTTCATTAGATTATGCATTTTGTATAAATATTATGTAAAATTAAGTAAAATTATAAAAATTGTAAAATTATGTAAAGTTAATTTAGAAAAAATGTATTAATAAGGGCTTGTAAAACCTTGAAAGTGTTAAAAGTCCTGGTAAAAAAATTAAATAAATAAATAAATATTATTATTATTATTATTATTATTATTATTATTATTTTTATTATTATCATTATTGTTATTATTATTACTATTATTATTATTATTACTATAATTATTATTATTATTATAATAATAATTATAATTATTATTATTATTTTTATTATTATTATTATTAATTATTATTATTATTATTATTACTATTATTATTATTATTACCATTATTATTATTTCAAAGCAGGTATGTTAAAACATTTTCTGTGTTATTACACACTTTTATATTCTTTATATCTCAAAAACTTTTCGAGATAGAGAAGAAGTTGTCAGGTCCTAATTATAGGGTTTAAAAAGCTGTTTCGAAATATGCCGTAAAAAGTACCCCAAATACCGGGTGTTTGAAAAGAAAATTGCGTTTGAAACATATTTTTTTCATTTTAAATCATTTTAAAGTTCCAAAGTTCCATAACTTTGTAACTGTTGGGGTTATGGAATCAGTATAATAAAATACGCATAAAAATTAAAGCTAACAACTTACTCTATAAAATACATCTTTTTATCTTTCTATAGTAAGCCGTTAAAAAGTTGTAGATTTTTTATGAAAAGTCTCTAAAAAATCTTTAACCTTCATATCTCGAAAAGTGTCCAAAATAGACCCCCTCCCTCCAATACAATTTTTTCAGGACTTTTATTTTACAAACATATCTTTTACATTTTACAGCAAGTAAGTTTCGCATAATATATACATATTCATCTACTAAATTATTTCAAAATGGAACTTTCTAGCTTTTATTATTGTATTTTAATTAAAAGAGTTCGGTAAAACATCCCTCGATTTAACACAATTTACAACCACAAACCGTTCGTTATTAATTACTTACTCACTACTTACTAGTTTCAATACTTTGAACTCACATAAACAAAATATACGATTAATCAAAAATTTGCGGTTATATTTTTCACGAGAATCACAACAATACACAATAATATAGAATTACAAACTCATTAGTCATTTCATTACAATATATGCATTTTAACGGATTTTATTAAATTATAAATTTTATATTATTTTGTTTTATTTACGATTATCTATGATAAATTGACTTATGAAAAAGTCGTTAAAAATATTTATTATTGCACTAGAAATTGAATATGTACCTTCTTTTAATCGTATCAAACATATTAATGTTATGATAACTACGCAAAATTTACCTATGAAAAGCAACTTTTTTTATATGTATATACGAATGTATGTAATACAATACATAGTAAGATGCCAACAATAAATATATTTCATATAGTATAAGAAAATAAATATTTTTATTATTAAATTTAATTATTAAATATTCGAGAAAATAATTAACTAATCATTAATATTCAACCAGCTTTCAATTAAGTCAATAAAGCTTTCAATGAATTAACAAAAGCTTTCATTTTTACTTTCTTTTGTTGTACATTCATATACACAATTAAATTATACCAAAAAACCCTTCTATGGCATAGTTAGTTAGGCGTTGATATTATTATTATTATTATTACTATTATTATTATTATTATTATTATTATTATTATAATTATTATTATTATTATTATTATTATTATTATTATTATTATTATTATTATTATTATTATTATTATTATTATTATTATTATTATTATTATTATTATTATTATTATTATTATTATTATTATTATTATTATTATTATTATTATTATTATTATTATTATTATTATTATTATTATTATTATTATTATTATTATTGTTATTATTATTATTATTATTATTATTATTATTATTATTATTATTATTATTATTATTATTATTATTATTATTAGCAGAGTCCGGAGGAGAGTCGACTTGAAGCGTTGCCTGGTGTCTTGCTTTTGGCCATATAGCACGGACGTGCAAGGGCCCAGACAGGAGCCGCCTCTGACGGAGGTGTGGCGGAGATGGCCATCTGCCAAAGGACTGCAGCGAAAAGGAGCTCTGTGTGATCTGCTTCGATGCGGGGTGTAAAGCTGAAGAGCTGACTCACACAGCAGAAACGGGGTGATGCAAGGTCTTCAGGACGGCACTGCAGAAGGGGAGGGAATCAAGATGATTGAAATCCTGCAGGCCAACCTGAATAGGAGTTGGGTTGCTAGTGATCTTCTCCGCCAGATGGCCAGAGAGAAGGGTATTGACCTACTGCTCATTGGTGAGCAGTATAGTCATAACCACCCTTCTCCATGGTACCCAGATGACCTGGGAACAGCAGCGATATGGATCCCGGATCCGGCGAAACTTCCGGTGAAGGATTATGGACGTGGGCGGGGTTTCGTCTGGGTTAGGTGTAGGGAGGCAACTTTCGTTGGCGTGTACCTCACCCCCAAGGAATCCATTAGCGAATTCATGGAGAAATCGGCGATCTTGAAGACGTGATCCTTGGGGCTTCTGGGGTCCTGGTGGTGGGTGGCGATTTCAATGCTAAGGCTTTGGAATGAGGGATGAATTATCCGGACTCTAGAGGTGGTCACATTTTGGAAATGGCGGCTAGAACGGGTTTACTCGTTTTAAACACCGGCCGCGTGTCCATCTTTAGACGGCCGGGATATTCGGAAACCATTCCAGATGTCTCCTTTGCATCTGAGCAGCTCGCCCTCTTTGTGCGGAACTGGCATGTGATCGAGGACTATACGGGCAGTGACCATCAGTATATCGTATTCGAGTTGCGCGAAGGTCAGCAGCGGCAAGCGGTGCCTGCTGGTCGGTCTCCCTGGGCCATGAGTAGGGTTGACGAGGCTAAGTTCGCCCGCTCAGTTTCATGGGAGGTAGTGGCACCCATGGCAGCTGTCCGAGGGAACGGGAGCCGGTGCGAGGAGATCGTCGACTCTACCATGAGAACGGTATTGGAGGCGTGCGGGACTTCTATACCCCGCAAAAGGCCTCGTCATGGGAAAAGACCGGTATACTGGTGGAGTCATGAAATCGCGGAGTTGAGGTGTGAATGTTTAAGGCTTCGGCGCAAGTCGCAACACGCTAGAGGCCGGGATAAGATTGGCCGTTGGTCTGCCGACCACAAGGCCAAGAAGAAGGAGCTTCGCCAGGCCATCAGTGGTAGTAAGGCTGGGTGTCTAAGGAAGCTATGGGAGGATGTCGAGACAGATCCATGGGGTTTGCGTTACAAAATCGTAACTCAAAAGCTCGGTATGATAGGCGGTGCCGCCCCCATGGATGCTGCTTCCACGGAGAGAATAGTCCACGGACTATTCCCTGCGCACCCGGCGCGGATGAGAAGGAGTGCGGACTCCCGAGGCGAGATTGTCTACTTCTCCATGGAGGAGCTGGAAACCGCTGTCAGCTCTCTCAAGCCAAGGAGAGCACCAGGGCCGGATGGATTACCGGGGAAAATATGGAAGCTAGTGTTAAGGGCTGGGCCTGAGCTCTTGCTGAATATGTACAATGCGTGTCTTTCAGCGGGAGTCTTCCCTGCTCGCTGGAAGACAGCGCGCCTTGTGCTGATCGACAAGGGCAAGGGAGACCCGGAGCTTCCTTCTTTCTACCGGCCGCTGTGCATGCTGGATACGGCGGGGAAGATCTTGGAGAAGCTGCTTATGGCGAGGCTGCACTCCGCTATGGAGGACGTAGCGGGGCTTTCTCCGCGGCAGTACGGCTTCAGGTCCGGTAGATCAACGGTGGATGGCATTGCCGAGGTGATGAATGCCGTAAAGCGGGCGGAGAGTTACAACCATTTCTCACGTCGACTGATCCTCTTGGTGACGCTCGATGTCAGAAATGCTTTTAACTCTCTCAGATTGGTGGACGTCATCAGAGCACTGGAGGACGACTTCCGGGTTCCGGAATACCTTCTCCAGATGATGGACGATTATCTGGCCGACCGGAATCTGACGTACGATACTTCGCAGGGGCCAAGGAGCATAGTGGTTACTGCAGGCGCGGCGCAGGGGTCTGTCCTCGGACCAGATCTCTCGAACGCTGCCTATGACGGCTTGCTGCGCTTGGACATGCCCGACGAGACAATTGTCGTTGGGTATGCCGACGACGTGGCACTGCTTGTTGAGGCAAGGAGCGTGGAGCTGGCTCAGCTCAAGCTCAACCAAGCCATGCGGCGCATCGGTGCGTGGATGGCAGAGCGAGGGCTGTCTCTGGCTCTAAGCAAAACGGAGATCGTGGTCCTCACTAGGAGGAGGATAACCACTGTCCTTCCGCTGCAGGTTGGGAGGTGACAGTCATGTCGAAGCCGGCGGTAAAATACCTCGGAGTGCTAGTGGATTGTAGCCTTAGGTTCTTCGAGCAGATTCGGGCGATGGTGGACAAGGCGGCAGCGGGCGTAACATCGCTTAGCCGGCTGATGGCCAACGTGGGAGGACCCAGGGCCGGGAAGAGGAGGCTCCTTATGTCATCGGTCCAGTCAGTCTTGCTGTACGGATCCGAGGTGTGGGCACGTGCTCTAGCCAAGGAAATGTACAGGAAGAGGCTGGGCCAGGTACAAAGGAGGGCAGCCCTGAGGGTGGCGTCTGCCTACAGGACAGTCTCTGAGCCGGCTGTCCTGGTGATTGCTGGCGCTACACCGATTGCGCTATTGGCATAGGAGCGGCAATCAGTGTAAAACAGGCGGGAGGAAGGTGACCTGGCAGTAGTCAAGGCAGAAGAGAGGTCACGCACGTTGCCAAGATGGCAGGCTCAGTGGGAGCAGGAGGCGAGGGGCCGGTGGACGAGCACGTTGATAGCAACGATCGGGCCATGGGCGGAGCGGCGACACGGGGAGGTGGACTACTACTTCACGCCGTTTCTTTCCGGGCACGGTTACTTCAGAGCCTACCTGAACAGAATGGGAAGGGTGGGCTCGGCGGAGTGTCTGTACTGCCCAGGTGTGCAGGATGACGCTGAGCACACCTTTTTCATATGTGAGAGGTGGGCTCTGGAGAGGACGGAGCTGGAGCGAGAGGTGGGAGTCTATTTCTTACCTGATGTCGCTGTGGAAGTAATGATCGCTGGGGAGGGAGCTTGGAACCGTGTATCACATTACGTGCAGCGGGTTCTGCGCTCTAAGAAGCTAGACCTGGACGAGGCGGAGGCAATAGCTGTCTATGGTGAGGAACCTGGCCTGAAGTAATGTGATAAACGGTTCCGGGCCAGCGTTCAGGCGGAACGCGAGGAGGTAGGTTTAGTGGGTATACAATAAATGCATAACCATTTAACGGAGTCCCACACACGCCGGGAAGAGAGAGAGAGTAAGAGAAAAATGTCCGGTATGGTCTATAAAACATTCCAACCTCCTTCGTAGAAAAAAAAAAAAAAAAATTATTATTATTATTATTATTATTATGATTGTTATTATTATTATTATTTTTTTTAATTTTATTATTATTATTATATTATTTTTATTTTTATTATTATTATTATTACTATTATTATTACTATTATTATCATTATTATTATTATTATTATTATTATTATCATTATTATAACCATTATCATATTATTATTATTATTATTATTATTATCAATATTATTATTATTATTATTATTATTATTATTTTTATTATTATTATTATGATTATTAGTATTATTATTATTTTTTTTATTATTATTATTATTATTATTAAAAACTTTTTAATTTTATTACTATTCTATTATTATTATTATTTTTTTTTTTAATTTTATTACTATTATTATTATTATTTCAAAGCAAGTATGTTAACACATTTTCTATGTTATAACACACTTTTATATTTTTTATATCTCAAAAACGGTTGCAGATAGATAAGTTATCAGGTCCTAATTATAGGGCTTAAAAAGCTGTTTCGAAATATGCCATAAAAAGTACCCTAAATACCGGGTGTTTCAAAAGAAAATTGCGTTTGAAACATATTTTTTGAATTTTAAATTATTTTAAAGTTCCATAACTTTGTAACTGTTGGGGTTATGGAATCAGTGGGGCATAAAAATTAAAGCTAACAACTTACTCTATGAAATACAATTTTTATCTCTCTATAGTAAGCCGTTCAAAAGTTGTAGATTTTTAGCACATTTCCAAAAAAATTTTGAAAAAATGTGCTTATTAGTTTCACTCTGTCCGTCCGTCCGTCTATTTACAAAACTTCTACACCGTTAAAGATAGAGAATAATTTTGTGGAACAACTTTTCCATGTAGGCCCCTCTATTACGGAGCTACAGCCCCTCAAACTTTGAAAAAGCCCTACCTTTAAATGCATATATCTTATGTTCTGCTTAAGATTTTTTCAATCTGAAAACGTCATTCGACAGGTATTTTTTTTTAACTTTATAAATTAATATGAAAATTATAGAATTTTTTTAAATTTAGTATTTAAAAAAATTTAGTATAGTATTTAAATTTACCGTTATGTGAAAACCAAATTTTGAATAAAATTTCTTTTTTCATAACTCCGGCACGCCTTTAGATAGGAACCTGAAATTTTGAGCCAAGAAAGAACTTTTAGAATTAGTATAAGTTTGCTCAGAAAATTTTTTTGGACCACCCCCTGTTTATGAGCTATTAGTGGTTAAAAATTGAAAATTTGCGATTTTTAAACACCTGTAACTTAGGAACCTGCACACATTTCACTTCTGCAAGATATAAAAATTAAAGCTACAGTAATATATTTTAACGTGTGTTAACCGTTAATTTTAGTTGTAAAGTGTTCCAAAGTTGCAGCACTTCAAAATTGCGAAAAAGTTCAATTTTCAGATGTATATATCTCAGGCTCTACGTAACAGTTTTGCAATCTAAAACCGCCAGAAGATCGAAAGTTTTATTATCTATATAAAACAGTATCAAAATTATGTAATATTTTATAATTTACTATTTAAATTTACCGTTATGTGAAAACCACATTTTGCATGAAATTTCTTTTTTCATAACTCCGGCAAGCCTTTATATAGGAACCTGAAATTTTTAGACAAGAAAGAAATTTTAGAATTAGTATAAGTTTCCTCAGAAAATTTTTGGGTAGCACCCCCTCTTTTAGAGTTATTACGCCTCCAAAATTGAAAATTTGCTATTTTTAGACACCTGTAACTTAGGCACCTGTACAAATTTTTTTTCCGCAAGACATGAAAATTAAAGGTTCAATAATATACTTTTATGTGTGTTAACGGCTTTTCTTAGTTATAAAGGATTCCGAACTTACGGCCCCTCAAATTTTCAAAAATGTCCTATTTTCACCGTTTTTCTTATTACATGAAATTTTCAAATTTTTGTGCAAGTCACACTTCTAAATAGTTTGTATTGAATTTTGGAAATGTGCGTTTTTAAAAACCGTTGGTTTACATTCTACCTTGTTTTATGAAAGTCTCTAAAAAATCTTTAACCCTTCATATCTCTAAAAGGGTCAAGAATAGACCCCACCTCCAATACAATTTTTTGTTTGTCTCGGTATGCCCCATCACCAATTTTAAGGAAGACCATCGAGTCGAAAACACCCTGAATACAAAAAAAATGAGAAAAATAATACTAAAAGAATTAAAATTGTGTTTAAAATATTTATGTTTTTCAGTTCAACTGGTAATTAATCATTATAAATTTTAAGACAATTGTAAAGGCAGGACTTTTATTTATATTATTATTATTATTATTATTTATATTATTTTATTTTATTTACGATTATCTATGAATAATTGACTTATGAAAAAGTCGTTAAAAATATTTATTATTGCACTACAAATTGAATATGTACCTTCTTTTAATCGTATTAAACATATTAATGTTATGATCACTACGCAAAATTTACCTATGAGAAGCAACTTTTTTTATTATATATTTAAGAAAATAATGAACTATTCATTAATATTCAACCAGCTTTCAATGAAGTCAATAAAGCTTTCAATGAATTAAAAAAGCTTTCATTTTTACTTTCTTTTGTTGTACATTCATATACACAATTAAATCATACCAAACAACACTTCTATGGCATAGTTAGTTAGGCGTTATTATTATTATTATAATTATTATTATTATTATTACATGTATTATATTTTTACATTTTAATTTATCGATTTTTTCTTTTATTGATTTTTGAAAGTTTACAAAATTACAAATTTTAATGTAGATTTCTGCAATATACGCGATTTACAGACGAATTTCAATGCCGTCGCTTGCCATTTAAATTCTAGCAAACCAGCAATTCTTGCCCTATGTGAAACTCAAGGTAACGGCCAGAATGATAATTTTAATATTACTGACTACACACTCGTTTCACATTTCGTGTCTAAAAGAGGTATCACCATCTATATTAAAAATAACTCAGCTTTCAACACTCTTAATAAATTCAAATGATCTAGCCCAACCTTCCACTATGTTTGGGTAAAAATCCTTGTTAGAAAGCAGGTCATACATTTCTGTTTGTTATACATATCACCCAACTCAAGTGAAGGGGAAACTGTTGTGGAAATTGAAAATCTCTCAAACCAGATCAATGAAATATTGGATTCCTCTCCTGAAAATGAAATTGTTCAGGCGGGTGATTTCAATATTCATAATAGAGACTGCCTCCACCGTTCTAGTAACACTTCTCTGAGTCAAAATTCAATTGGGAAACAAGTTGAACTATTCTGATCTCTTTTCCATCTTTCTCATTTTGTCTAAAATCCCACCAGGAGCCCGGACCGTGCTGTTAAGAAAGCAACTCTTGGATATGTTCCTGACCACACACCCTGAAAAATATGTGATTTCAGTTGGTTGTCCCCTGGGTGGCTCCGACCATTGTTTGGTTAAAACAAGTTTCCGGATAGACCCAATTACCAATCAAAGGACTCTTCCCAGAAAATTAGTATGACGCTACATCCATGCGAACTGGGATTGTCTTAACAGCATTTTCAGATTCTTTAATTGGTCATAGTGCTTCCGCGATAAGAATGTCAACTTTGCTGCAAATGCGATTTCTGAAACAATTTTACTTAGAATGAGGTTATTTATTCCTCACTCCATGAGAACTATTAAAAGGAATTCCAAATCTAGGTTTAATCGCATTTGTAGTGAAGCCATTTTTAAAAAGGAGGGGGCTTTTAAACTGCACCAAAGCAATAGGTCGGAGGCTATCAGGGCAAACTATATAGTGGTTCAAAACAGGTGCAAGAAAGTTATCAACAGGCAAAAATTATTCAACTTAAAATTGAAACGCAAACTTATCCATATGCCTAAGAATAGCAAATCCTTTTGGTCATTTGCAAAAATTTAAAAGAGGACGTTCCTGAAGATGACTACTCCTTTGGTAAAATATACTTTAGGACGAGAGCAGTGATGAAAATCTTGAAAAATCTTGATGTAAAAAAATCAGCCGGTCCAGATGGTATCACTAACATGGTTCTTAAAAATACCTATTCAAGTATTTAAAAAACCTCTAGGCAACCTTTTTTATCTTGCCTTTACTACAGGTATTTACCCTACTCAATGGAAGGTTGCTCATGTTTTCCGAATTCTAAAAAAAGGTTATAAAAGCGATCCCTCTAACTATCGTCCTATTGCTGTAACCTATATTACCTCCAATCCAATCCATAGTTTTGCAGATGACAGCAGCCTTGTAGCTTCCTATGAATTCCATAGCCGCTGGGGTATTAATCACCAAATTAATAGAACAGCAAGAAACTTCACTATCAGTGAGCTAAATAATGATTTAGCGAAAATCCAAAAATGGGGTGAAATCAACAGAGTTGATTTTAACACCAAAAAAACGTTATGCTGTTTAATCTCGCGTAAGGTAGCTACTACTTCACCCAACCTGACATTTCAGGGTGAAGCTTTGCAGCATTCAACAGATTTACACATTCTGGGCATTGAGTTAAATCAAAAATTGACTTGGTCAAATCATATTTTTGTTATAGCTAAAGATGCTGCTAAATGTCTAGATTTCTTGTACGGCTGTAAAGCTTACTTTTCTCCTTCTGATCTTCTCAACATCTATAAAATGTGCATTAGGCCGAAAATGGAGTATAATGCACATATTTGGGCTGGAGCACCCCAAACAACGCCTGGTTATCTCGACAAACTGTAAAGCAGAGTTATTCGCCTTATTCGCGACACCAGTATTACCTCAACGCTCACTCCACTTTGCCATTGCCGTACTCTTTTATAGATACCTTGTAGGGGTGAACACCTGTTCTAAAGAAATAAAACAACTGATGCCTCCACTCAAAGTTTTCCAACGTGAAACGAGTAGTGAAACAGATGCCCATACACTGTCGAATTGGTAAGATGGCGCAAAACAGCATTCGGAAATTGGTTTGTCAAGCGCACGTAGCACGTTTATGGAACTTTATGGCCGCACATGTGTTCCCAAAAGTTGATAATGCATTTATGTACGATATATCGAAATTCAAGAAGAACACTAACATCCTTCTTCAAAATAACTATCCAAATTTTTCCCTTCATCCTCCATAATCCCAATTATCCTATATCCAATTTCCTAAGTAATCCTTCCCTCATCTTTTTCCCCAAAACCAAGCTGTACATTATATTATTATGTATTAAAGGATCCTATAGTGTGGTTTTAAACGGGGTGGGTTTGGTTGGTTAGAGTCCAACACTACTCAGAGGAACTTCGTATAGTTCCTTTGAATGACTTTTGATGTTTTCCACCGTCCCTCATAAAAAGAAAAAAAGAAAAAAAAAACAACAAACGCTGTCTTATTGCAAAAATCAAGATTTAATTGTAGGATATCAAGATTGTGGTGATAAAACAAACCAAGTTGCTAAATACGTATGCGTGCTTATGTTAAGAGCACTTTTTTTGGATTGGAAATACATAATTAGTTTTTACGCTACAGAAAAACCTATTATTGGTAAATTTTTACTTGAGAAAATTAAAAGCGTAATTGATTATTGCAGTAACTTGGGGTTTAATATAAGGTTTATAGGAAGGCTCTAATAATAGAAGCTGCTTTTATTTATTAGGAGTATCTAAATATAAACCGTACTCTTTCCACAAATCTTCTAAAATATATGCAGTTTATGATGTTCCCCATTTACTAAAAAGTGCTCGTAATGCCTTATTGCTAAAAAATATTTTTTTTGAAGGTGGTATTGTGACTTGGAAATGTGTCGAGGAGATATTTTATGCGGAAAAAGGTAATTCTACAAAATCTTCTCCTTCTCCTTTTCTTTATAATCTATGTAATACACTTGCAAAAATTATGTGCCATAAAATATCATATTTTTCAAATAATTCAAATTGTCAGCCTGATAATTATGCTTTCGCCTTCGAAAGTATTGTTGAAACAAGTCCGAGTTTTGAATCAAATCATGATATCAATTTTAACTAAAGAAGTACGAAATGGAAAGAAAATGTATATGAAGAAAATAATAGTCCAGAAAAAGCTGAAGAAATGCCAGAATACAATATTATTGAGGATGTTATTTTAATTGCAAAAGAACTTCCACTTAGATATTTCACAGGATTTGTACTTTTTAGAACACTCCCTCAAATTACTGTGTGAATTGTGAAAATATTATGAGAAAAACGGGTGAAACAATATCGTTACAAAGCACATCTGAAAGATTTATATTCCACAAAACTTATTATATATAAATGATAGCGCCCACAAAAAATTTTTTTGAAATTTGTTCTTGCAATTTAAATATTTTTAAAGCAGTTACGAACAAAACACCTGAAATTGAAGGTATTAAGAAAAATATCGTAGAATTATGTATTATAAAAACATCCGCTTGTAACAAATTTTCTGATTGGTTTACAAAAAATAACCAGTGCTATTACCATCATTTAAAAATTCTAGACTATTTCATACTGGTATTGTTGCGAAAGTTTTGGGTTTGCGAATCTGTAAAAATATCGAGAGTTAGCTCTCGACAGTTCAAAAATTTGGCTAAACTTAATGTATTAGAAAGAGGAGAAAAGAAAAATTGATATCTTTGTTGTATATAAATAACTACATATATTCAAACTTTATTAAATATTTTACTTTATTAAAAAGTTTATTTTCAAAATAATTATATTTAAGTTAATAAGTAATAAAATCAAAATAATATTTTTGTTTAGTTAAGTAAGTTTATAGTTTTTAGTATCAATCGTAATCTATTAAAGTATCAATAATTTCCATGTATTTCAATCTATTTTATAGTATCAATAAAATCAATCTTATTCTTTAAATTAATTTAAATTTAAATATTATTCTGAAAAGTTATTAGAATTTAAAGTAGGTTTACTAATATATTTTCTCATACATACATATAAGATTACGTGTATGTAAATCTAGTATTAGTTATCCTGTATCAGTGTTATGGTCTTTTTAGCAGATTTTCTGAAACACCTGTACAAATTTTTAAAGGTAAGATGCAAAAAATAAAATTCAAACATTTTACATTAACATGTGTAAAATACTTTACTTAGTTAAGATGGGTTTCCTTCAAATTGAAGAAAGGGTTTTATGATTTAACATTTTTTTCTTCATAGAAAACATTCTAAGAATGAAAGATTTCAAATTATATGTATGTATATTCCAATAAAATATGTATGTACATTGAAAATATAAATATTAAATAGTGGACGATCTATTAAAATGAAATACACAAAGAAAAAAAATTAATAGTTTTTTTCTACTGTTTTTATATTACTCTTTTTTGTTCTGTATTTGCATTGGCATGCATTAGTGAACGTGAATGAATATATACATACCTACATATTATAAATATATAAACAAAAATATTAAATAGTATGCCGCTATGACCACAAAAAAGAATTAAAATCTTTCTACGAGTGGAGGCAAGTCAAAAGCGCACTTAATAAAATGTTATCGCAAATTTTTACTTTAGGCGTCTGCTCTGTAAGTAATTTATTATTCTATGGTAAAAGTTATGTTTTAAATAATTAATAAAGTATTAATTTCACAAAAGTTTAATATGTACAAAACTTTTACGTTAATTAAAACATGACTGTTTAATTTGAAATTTAAAAAAGCTTATCGTTTAGTATAATTAATAAAGTATTCATTTCATAAAAATTTAATATATAGAAAACTTTTATGTTAAGTAAAAAATATGTTTTAAATTAAGTTTAACAAAGTAGAATGAAAACCAACGGTTTTTAAAAGTGCACATTTCCAAAACACAATACAAACTGTTTAGAATTGTGACTTGCACAAAAATTTGAAAATTTAAAAAATAAAATTTAAGAAATTTTTTTGGAACCCTTTATAACTAAGAAAAACCGTTAACACGCGTAAAAATATATTACTGGAGCTTTAATTTTTACATCTTTCCGAAGTAAAATGTGTACAGGTTATGTGTACATTCTAAGAATGAAAGATTTCAAATTATATGTATGTATATTCCAATAAAATATGTATGTACATTGAAAATATAAATATTAAATAGTGGACGATCTATTAAAATGAAATACACAAAGAAAAAAAATTAATAGTTTTTTTCTACTGTTTTTATATTACTCTTTTTTGTTCTGTATTTGCATTGGCATGCATTAGTGAACGTGAATGAATATATACATACCTACATATTATAAATATATAAACAAAAATATTAAATAGTATGCCGCTATGACCACAAAAAAGAATTAAAATCTTTCTACGAGTGGAGGCAAGTCAAAAGCGCACTTAATAAAATGTTATCGCAAATTTTTACTTTAGGCGTCTGCTCTGTAAGTAATTTATTATTCTATGGTAAAAGTTATGTTTTAAATAATTAATAAAGTATTAATTTCACAAAAGTTTAATATGTACAAAACTTTTACGTTAATTAAAACATGACTGTTTAATTTGAAATTTAAAAAAGCTTATCGTTTAGTATAATTAATAAAGTATTCATTTCATAAAAATTTAATATATAGAAAACTTTTATGTTAAGTAAAAAATATGTTTTAAATTAAGTTTAACAAAGTAGAATGAAAACCAACGGTTTTTAAAAGTGCACATTTCCAAAACACAATACAAACTGTTTAGAATTGTGACTTGCACAAAAATTTGAAAATTTAAAAAATAAAATTTAAGAAATTTTTTTGGAACCCTTTATAACTAAGAAAAACCGTTAACACGCGTAAAAATATATTACTGGAGCTTTAATTTTTACATCTTTCCGAAGTAAAATGTGTACAGGTTCCTAAGTTTAAAAATAGCAAATTTTCAATTTTTGAGCCCTAATAGCTCATAAACAGGGGGTGGTCCAAAAAAGTTTTCTGAGCAAACTTATACTAATTCTAAAAGTTCGTTTTTGCCTCAAAATTTCAAGCCTCTGTCTAAAAGCGTGCCGGAGTTATGAAAGTAGAAAAATCATGCAAAATTTGGTTTTCACATAACGGTAAATTTAAATACTAAATTTAAAAAAAATTGTATAATTTTGATATTAATTTACAAAGTTAAAAAATATACCTGTTGCGTGACGTTTTCAGATTGAAAAAATCTTAAGCAGAACATAAGATATATGTATTTAAAAATAGGGCTTTTTCAAAGTTTGAGGGGCTGTAGTTCCGTAATGGATGGGGCTACATGAAAAAGTTGTTCCACAAAATTATTTTTTTTATGAGACTATGGTTAAAATTTTTTTTCTCTAACTTTCACGGTGTAGAAGTTTTGTAAACAGGCGGACGGTCGGACGGACGGACAGACAGACTGAAACTAGTAAGCACATTTTTTCAAATTTTTTTGGTAATGTTTTTAGCACATTTCCAAAAAAATTTTGAAAAAATGTGCTTATTAGTTTCACTCTGTCCGTCCGTCCGTCCGTCCGTCTGTTTACAAAACTTCTACACCGTTAAAGATAGAGAAAAAAAATTTTAACCATGGGTAGGTCTCATAAAAAAAATAACTTTGTGGAACAACTTTTTTATGTAGCCCCACCCATTACGGAACTACAGCCCCTCAAACTTTGAAAAAGCCCTATTTTTAAATACATATGTATTATGTTCTGCTTAAGATTTTTTCAATCTGAAAACGCCATTCGACAGGTTTTTTTTTTAGCTTTGTAAATTAATATCAAAATTATACAATTTTTTAAAATTTAGTATTTAAATTTACCGTTATGTGAAAACCAAATTTTGAATGATTTTGCTACTTCCATAGCTCCGGCACGCTTCTAGGTAGAGGCTTGAAATTTTAGGTAAGAAAGAACTCTTAGAATTAGTATAAGTTTGCTCAGAAAATTTTTTTGGACCACCCCCTGTTTATGAGCTATTAGGGCTTAAAAATTGAAAATTTGCTATTTTTAAACACCTGTAACTTAGACACCTGTACACATTTTATTTCTGCAAGATCTAAAAATTAAAGCTACTATAATATATTTCTACGTGTGTTAAAGGTTTATTTTATTTGTAGAGAGTTCCCAAGTTGCAGCTCTTCAAAATTGCGAAAAAGCCCCATTTTCAGATGTATATAACTCAGGTTCTGCATAATAGTTTTGCAATCTAAAACCGCCAGAAGATCGAAAATTTTATTATCTATATAAAACAGTATCAAAGTTATGTAATATTTTGAAATTTACTGTTTAAATTTACCGTTATGTTAAAACCACATTTTGCATGAAATTTCCTTTTTCATAACTCCGGCACGCCTTTAGATAGGAACCTGAAATTTTGAGGCAAGGAAGAACTTTTAGAATTAGTATAAGTTTCCTCAAAAAATTTTTTGGTAGCGCAACCTTTTTAAGATATATTTCGTCTCAAAAATTGAAAATTTGCTATTTTTAGACACCTGTAACTTCGGCACCTGTAAAAATTTTTCTTCGGCAAGACATGAAAATTAAAGGTTTTATAATATATTTGTACGTGTGATAACGGCTTTTCTTAGTTATATAGGATTCCGGACTTACGGCCCTCAAAATTTCAAAAATGTCCTATTTTCACGTTTTTAGCACATTTCCAAAAAAATTTTAAAAAAATGTGCTTATTAGTTTCACTCTGTTCGTCCGTCCGTCTGTTTACAAAACTTCTACACCGTTAAAGATAGAGAAAAAAAATTTTAACTATGGGTAGGTCTCGTAAAAAAAATAATTTTGTGGAACAACTTTTTCATGTAGCCACTCCTATTACGGAGCTACACCCCTTCAAACTTTGAAAAAGCCCTATTTTTAAATACATATATCTTATGTTCTGCTTAAGATTTTTTCAATCTGAAAACGTCATTCGACAGGTAATTCTTTTATCTTTGTAAATTAATATCAAAATTATACAATTTTTTTAAATTTAGTATTTAAATTTACAGTTATGTGAAAACCAAACTTTGCATGATTTTTCTACTTTCATAACTCCGGCACGCTTCTAGATAGAGGCTTGAAATTTTGAGGCAAGAAAGAACTTTTAGAATTAGTATAAGTTTGCTCAGAAAAATTTTTTGGAGCACCCCCTGTTTATGAGCTATTAGGGCTTAAAAATTGAGAATTTGCTATTTTTAAACACCTGTAACTTAGGAATCTGTACACATTTTACTTCTGTAAAATATAAAATTTAAAGCTACAGTAATATATTTTAATGTGTGTTAAAGGTTTGTTTTAGTTGTAAAGAGTTCCAAAGTTGCAGCTCTTCAAAAATGCGAAAAAGTCTTATTTTCAGATGTATATATCTCAGGCCCTGCGTAATAGTTTTACAATCTAAAACCGCCAGAAGATCGAAAATTTTATTATCTATATAAAACAATATCAAAATTATGTAATATTTTGTAATTTACCATTTAAATTTACCGTTATGTGAAAACCATATTTTGCATGAAATTTCTTTTTTCATAACTCCGGCACGCCTTTAGATAGAAACCTGAAATTTTGAGACAAGAAAGAACTTTTAGAATTAGTATAAGTTTGCTCAGAAAATTTTTTGGTACCACCCCCTCTTTAAGAGTTATTACGCCTCAAAAATTGAAAATTTGCAATTTTTAGACACCTGTAACTTAGGCACCTGTAAAAATTTTTCTTCGGCAAGACATGAAAATTAAAGGTTTTATAATTTCAAAAATGTCCTATTTTCACATTTTTTCTTATTACATGAAATTTTCAAATTTTTGTGCAAGTCACAATTCTAAACAGTTTGTATTGAGTTTGGAAATGTGCGCTTTTAAAAACCGTTGGCTTACATTCTACTTTGTTTCTTATTACATGAAATTTTCAAATTTTTGTGCAAGTCACACTTCTAAACAGTTTGTATTGAGGTTTGGAAATGTGCGCTTTTAAAAACCGTTGGTTTACATTCTACCTTGTTTATTTAGCTTGTAGTTTAGTATAATTAATAAAGTATTGTTTTCACAAAAGTTTCATCTGCAGTAGAAAATTTTTACTTTAATTAAAACATGGTTATTATATCTAACTATTTTAAAGATTTTTTCGCTGGTAGTTATTCTACTTCTTCGTTCGATATTGATGAATCTAATTTTAATCCTTTGCAAGACTTTGAAAGTTTACCTGTTCAAAATATTAATTTTACACCAGCCGCGATACAGCTTTATCTAATTAAATTGGGTGATAACCCTGCTGCTGGACCAGATAATCTCCCAGAAATTATTTTAAAGCATTGCGCCGATTCCCTTCTAATCCCATCACTACTTTTTAATAAATCTATTGCTTCTGGAGTTTTTCCTAATTTATGGAAAGAATCATACATAAGACCAGTTCATAAAAAAGACTCAAAAAGTAATGTTGGGAAATATAGGCCTATTGCTAAACTGTCTAGTTTGCCGAAAGTGTTCGAGCTTATGGTCTTTGGTGCAATTTATGATTATTGTTCTGAATTTATAGTGAATGATCAACATGGATTTGTAAAAAAGAGAGCAACTGTAACTAACCTTACAAAAATAGCTTTAACTATTTTGAAAACAATGGAAGTTGGGCGCCAAACTGACATGGTCTACACTGATTTAAGTAAGTACTTAAGTATTTCCTAATTAACTAGATTGACTCATACTTAAACAACCGTAGGTATAGTGTTCTTTTCAGAACAATAATTTCAGCATCTTTTGTTGCTAAGTCTGGAGTACCATAGGGTAGTTCTCTTGGACCATTGTTGTTTATTATCTCAATAAATGATGTTACTAAGATTATTCAGAACAGTTCCATAAAAATTTACGCGGACGATATGAAAATCTTTAAAGAAGTGTGCTCAATGAATGATGCAGACTGTTTCGATCTTAATAACTTAAAAATGATCTTAATAACTTAATGAACTGGTGTAAATGGAACAATCTTATTTTAAACATTGATAAATCATTTCATTTACCTCCTTAAACTTAGTCACAAATAATTACACTTTTTATAACAACATAATAAAAAGCGTCACTGAATTTAATGATCTTGGGGTAACTTTTGATTGTAAACTTATCTTTAATACACATATTAACAAGATCATTAGTAAAGCGAATTCAATTCTAGGTTTCGTGAAAAGATGGCCTAGAGAATTTAATGACCCATATATTACAAAATCTCTTCACACGACTTTAGTTCGACCTATTCTGTGGTATGCAAATCAGGTCTGGTCTCCACACTATCATCAACATATTGTTAGAATAGAAGCAATAAAAGAAATTTTCTAAGGTTCGCCTTAAGAAATCTAAATTGGGCTAATCGCCTTATATTGCCTCCATATGTTAATCGTCTCAAATTACTTGACATGAATACTTTAGAATATAGACGAACAGTCATGAGTATTGTTTTTATTACTCAGGTATTTCATAATTATATAGATTCACACTACATTAACAACATATTAATTAACTCAATCAATACACGAACAGGTCCGAAAACATTTTTGATTAGATACCATAGGACTAATTAAGGCAAATACGAGCCTATTAATAGAATCATGATGAATGTGAATCAATACAAAACTATAATAAATATGAACATGAGTAAAAATGTAATAAAAAAATCACTATTCAAAACAATTCCGTAATTGTGTAAAAATTTTGTGAAATATTAAATATAAATTATTTTTTTTTAAATAAATTATAAATAATATAAAATTAAATAATAAAATTTGCTTTGAATAACCTTAATATTAATTTTAGATTAAGTTATCTAAATGTAATATGCAAATGCTTGAATTAAGTAATAAATAAATAAATATACTTATGACGGTTTAATTTGAAATTTAAAAAAAGCTAATCGTTTAATATACATTATTAATAAAGTATTCATTTCATAAAAGTTTAATATCTAGAAAACTTTTACTTTACTCAATTTTCATATATATAATGATTGATTTAATGTTTCAAATCAAGTGAAACTTTGCAAAGCATATATTGAAAGGTTACACGTTACAAGTTCGATTTTAATTTTTTTAATTTTAATAATTTGATTTGTAAATTGCAGTCTGAGAATGTAAATTTTTACATTTGGTTCACACCAAATTTAATCGGTTTTAACTAAATTAGTACATTTTAAATAACTTTCTCAAATTTCAATTAATATCCTTATTGTAAATTCTAATGTTTATAAAAAATGTTAATAATTTGATTTGTAAATTGCAGTCTGAGAATGTAAATTAAATTTGGTTCACACCAAATTTAATTATTGTACGCGCATCCGCTTTCAACTAAATTAATATATATATTTTAAATAAATTTTCTCAAATTTTAATTAATACTTTTATTGTAAATTTTAATGTCTATGTTCGCAAAATTTTATAAAAATCTAATAATTTAATTTGTAAAGTTAGTCTAAAGTAGAACCTTATTTTTTTAAAAGATTATAAAGTCATAAGATTATACATTTTCCAAAGAAAAACATTAAACATGTCACTAATAAAAAAATTTTTAAGATCTTCCAAAAGCTGTCTTAATAATCACAAAAAATTAGAAAACCTGAAACAAAATAAATTATAATATGTAATAAAAAGCTTTATATTTAATAAGAAAGGAAAATATGGAAAAACTCTTATTGTAAAGGTAATTGACAACGGGAAATTGGTTAGGGTATAATACCCAAACGCTTTGTAAACTTAATTAAAAATAAGTAAATGTAACAGTAAGTCGATGCAACCGACTTATTAATACCCTACACCTGAATAATTCGAATTAAATTAATCATCCATAAGTTTTTTGGCATCTGCTTGAACTTCTTCCCTTTTCTGTCTTATTCAACTCGAATTTCAGGAACTTAAAAGAGGCATCCTCTTGGGATATGCTTGACACCCTTGTAAAAAATTTTAAGTTTCTATCTTTATTAATTTCAAAGATATGCTTGTTAGTCATTGAGAGGCGTGTGTCAGGTACCCGTATTGCCACTCCAATTCATTAAATCCATCTCAGGGACATAAAGAAAACATGCCAGAACACCATTGTAAAACATTTAAAGGTTCTACTTTTGTTGGTTTTTCGAGATATGCTTGTTTGCTCTTGCACTCGTCCGGAAGTTTCCAAAATACGAACCCATGGTTCAAATTCTTTCAAAAGTCAGTTTCCAATTTTACAGAAAAGAAAATATAACAAAACACCCTTGTACTAAAAATAAAGGTTCTATCTTTGTTGGTTGTGCAGACATACTCGTTTGCCTTGGGGCTCGTTCGGAAGCTTCCAAGATCCGAACACATGAACTATAACCTCCCCAATTTTAGAAACATAAATAAAACACGAAAGAACACAACGTTGTTGGTTTTGAAGATAATCTCGTTTGCTCAGAGGCAAGTTAGGAAGCTTCCAAAATCAGAACCCATGGACCAAATCCTATCAAATTTCAGAGACTTAAATCAAACATGAAAGAACCCCATTGTGCCATATTTAAAGGTTATATCTTTGTTGGTTTTGGAGATAATCTCATTTACTCTGGGGCTCGTTCGGAAGCTTCTAAAATCCAAACCCATAGACCAAATCCTCTTAAATTTCAGAGACATAAATCAAATGGGAAGGAACATCATTGTAAAAAATTTAAAGGTTCTATCGTTATTGGTTTTGGAGATAATCTCGTTAGCTCCGGAATCATTTGGTAGCTTAAATCCCAACCCATGGAACGATTTTGTCCAGATTCGAACTCAGCCTTTCTTTTGTCATTAGTAACCTACAATATAAATTTCATCAAGATAGCTTTACTACTGTTTGAGTTATCGTGCGAATGGACGGACCGACGGACGGACATCGTTAAATCGACTCAGAAGGTGATCCTGATTAAGAATATATATATACTTGTCCATATCTAACTCGCTTCCTTTTGGTGGTTACAAACTCCATACCAAAGTTAATATACCCTATACTTTAGGTGTAGGGTATAATAAACAAGGTAGAATGTAAACCAACGGTTTTTAAAAGCGCACATTTCCAAAACATAATATAAACTGTTTAGAATTGTGACTTGCACAAAAATTTGAAAATTTAAAAAATAAAATTTAAGAAATTTTTTGTAATAAGAAAATATGTGAAAACAACACTTTTCTGGAATTTTGAGAGGCTGTAAGTCCGGAACTCTTTATAACTAAAATAAACCTTTAACACACGTTAAGATATATTACATAATTGTAAATGTAATCATCACCAATTCTGGAGAACGCATGAGGTGGAAGATGGTTCCACATTCGCGATATTCGTACTACAAACGAATTTCCATAAGCCGAATTATGCCATCTGGGAATTTGAACTACATAGGGATGGACAGCAGAGGCTCTCCTTGTTCCTCTTTGAAATGCTTTGAGAGGAGGCATCAAACTTTTAATTTCGTTAGAGCAAGAACCCAACTCTATAAGGTATCTATAAAACAGGGTAAGTGTTCCTGTTAGGCGCCGTAGACCGAGTGGAGCGAGCGTAGAGGTGCAACTGGGATCATTTATTAGACGAATTGCTTATTTTGCACTTTATCGAGAAGTCCCAATGCCGTTTTGGAGGCTCCTACCCAAATATGTGCATTGTACTCCATCTTTGGTCTTGTATATGTTTTATAGATATTTAGGAGGTCAGAAGATTAAAAGAAGGCTTTACAACGATACAGGAAATCCATACTTCTTTAGCTATACCAAAAATATAATTGGAGCAACTTAATTTTTGATTTAGCTCCATGCCCAAGATGTTGAGCTCACCCGCATGCTGCAAAACTTCCCCTTGAAAAGTTGAAGTTGGGATTGAAGTGCTTCTTTTCCGAGAGACTAAACAGCACTGAGTTTTCTTAGAGTTAAAATCGACTCTGTTGATTTTGCCCCAACTAAAAATTTTGTCCAAGTCGAGATTTAGCTCAAGCGAAGCAGTATATTTACTGCCGTTGTCTTCATAAGAAGCAACGACCATGCTGTCGTCTGCAAAACTATGGATTGCTTATACTTAAAAGATCGTTTATAAATATTAGGAAAAGTGTCGGAGAGAGAACAGATCCTTGAGGGACACCAGCATTAATTTTGAATTGGTCTGAAGAATAACCATCGACCAGGACACGAATCGAACGCTTCAAAAGAAAAATGATATTCAAAAATGACATTTATATCGAAACCAACTAGTAAAATTAGGTGATAAGAGAAGAAAACAATTAGTAAGAAGCCCTGTTAAACCACTAATGGCTAATAAAACGTTCAATTAGAAGAAGAAACACCATCGCCTATTTATATGAGAAATATGGGTACACAAACATTTAGAATTATAAGAAAGAATAAAGATATACAGACCAAAACGAAAAAATATGCTGATGCCTCAATGCAAACGAATCCTTATTCGGATGTTTACGAAACCGACCAACGAGAGATTTCACAAAAATATAATAAGTAACCAATTATTGTGGATGATGATTATGATTATAGTGATAAAAAAAGAGCGTTATCTGTAAATTCTTGAGGCTCTCGTTTAAAGTACCGAAAATCTATAAATTGTTCATCAGTTAGGGTATTTGAAACAGATGATGATTCAGTTATACCTGGTCCTCTGTTTGACAGACCAAAGAGGCAATTTTCTCTGCGATCAGAATCTAAAACAAAACAAAAAGAATTAAATTTTCTCATCCGTAAAAAACATAGCATATCAAAATCTCAGGATAAAAATTTAAAAGATTTGAAATCTGCAAAAACATTTAGTCAAATAAATAGATAAATATAAAAGAAATGGAAAAGTTTTATGTAACTTTATTAAGTAATTCTTCGGGTGATATGTTTCCTGAAAATACTCTTTCTCATTTACAAATACCACGTCATGTCAATTTACAAATAAAATACCACTTTAACTGTGAAAATTGTAGGAATCCTTTTTATAGTGAATTTAAAAACGTACAATGCATTCCAGTAGAAAAAAGTTTATTTGAAACTATTTCAATTCGAATTTGTAATCAATATGGTCAAAATATTGATTTTTCACCTAGTTTATTTCCAACAAAAATTGTTTTATTATTTTCTTCGAAAATAAAAATTATATAAATAGATAGAAAAAAAATATATTTTTTTTATTCATTATGAAGCAATCATACATTAAATATTATCTGAATCAAAGTGGGGGGAATATTAATGAAATAGGACCTCTATTTCAAACAATATCTTATTATCAAAAGGGGAGAGGGATTGGAAATTTTTTTCGTGGTTTATTAAGATATTTAAAACCTATTTTCATCAGGTCTAGATATTTTAAAAAAAGAAGCTTTGATAGCTGGTGTCAATTCATTATCAAACATTGGTATGGGGGAAAATTTAAAGGAAGTATTAAAAGAGGCCATAAGGAATATAAGACGTGGTGTTTTCAATAATTTAAATGATATGTATGGTCATGGAATTCATCGCGGGGTTATAAAAAGACGATTAAACTCAGCAGCTATTCATTTAAAAACGGAAAAGAAGAGAAAACGTGTAACTTCTAAAAAAATTAATAAGAAAAGACAAAAAACAAAATATTCAGATATATTTGATTAAAAATGATTGAGTGCATGAAATCTGAACTAGATATTTTTACACCATGTCCAATACAATCCATTTCATTAGATCATTAGATCATTAGATCCATTATTTCATTAGATCATGGGGATAGATATAGAGATTTGTCTGGAATATATTTAAAACTTAAAGTTGAAATATTGGAAAAAGATGGTACAATTTGGAATGATGATAAAGATAAAGACAATAAATCAATTTCTCAACCCGGGATTGTAAATAATTTACTTCATTCCATTATAAAACAATGTAATGTTCAATTAAATGGGAAAATATAACACCATCAGATTCAAATTATCATTACAGAGCATATATTGAAACTCTTCTCAATTATGGAACTAATGCTGCTGAAACACACTTAGAATGTGCACGTTGGCTTTCGATAAAGAAAATGTTCAAAGATTTGATAATAGTGGTATTCTGGAACGTAAAAAGCCATATAATAACAGTGCTGAAGTAGAATTAATGGGAAAATTACATATTGATATGTTTAACCAACCAGTTCTCTTGATTAACAATGTAGATGTTCGTGTTGTATTAACTTTAGAAGAACCAGACTTTTATTTTTTTTGTGATGACAATGAAGAAAGTCAAATAAAAATTTTGCATGTTACAATAAATTTACCGAGCATTTTATTAGCACATAATTCCGTATTGGAAAAGTTAATGCCAAATATCATTCTAAACGTGTTGAAGTAAAAACTTTTACAATATCTTCCAATACGTCAAATATAAGTCTAGACAAAGTTTTTATTGGGCAACTACAAAACACAATAATATTTTGTATGACTGAATATGATGGATATACAAGAAAGCGATCTAAGAATTTTAAGCACTTTGATTTAAAACAATTTATCTTATATGTTAATGGTGTTCAAATTCCTAATTCAGCTATAGAAACGAGTTTTTTAGAAAAAAACGCAATGCATACTCGAGCATATCATACCTTGTTTAGTGGAACAGGAATATATTATGCAGATAAAGAACATCTAATAACTAAGGCAATGTTTAGCAAAGGTTACTTTCTATTAGCTTTTGATTTAACTCCTGATGGAACAGGAAATGATTATGCCAGTCTATGTTAAACCAGGGTTCATTAAGAATTGAAGCTAAATTTTCAAACAAATTATCGACAACTGTAACAGTAGTAAGGATATGGCGGTGCAAATGGCGGAGCTTTAAGCTTTCCTTGTAAAGATATGGCATTGCAAATGGCGGAGCTTTTAATCAGCAAAGCTTACCAGGTAAATATATGGCGGCGCAAATGGTGGAACTTTTAAGCGGCAAAGTTTTTAAGCGGTAAAGTACGAGTAAAAGATTTGTGTCTTTGATATTTTACATGATCATGTGGGGAGGAGCAAAACAATAGCGCTGCTGCTGCAACGGAGTTTTTAAGCGCATGATAATGTGGAGAGGAGCAAAACAATGGTGCTGTGGCTGCAACGGAGTTTTTAAGCGGTAAAGTATGAGTAAAAGGCTTAAGTGTTTGATATTTTAAATTTATTTAAAGATTTATTTTTATTAATAAAAGTTTTATTGATTTTGGAACTTAAGTTTAAACTTGATTTAATGTTTATATAAAAAATTTAAAAAAGTTTTTAAAGCTGGATTAAAAATTGTAGAATTATTATTATCTTTGAGAAGCTTAATAATTTTTATTATAAAAAAATTTTCTTGATTATGGAACTTAAGTTAAGTTTAATGTTTATATAAAAAAAGTTTTTAAAGCTGGATTAAAATTTGGTATTATCTTTGAGAAGCTTTATTTATTTATTTATTTATATTAATATTACATACATAAATGTAATGCAATATTATTGAACCATCGGCTACTAAGGCCATTATAGGTTTTTATACTATTATTAAATTATATACTAATATTATTTATTTTGTTTATATTATATACTATATATTTACATTATATTTGGTCGTAAAGAAAAAAACACTTACGACCTGTGCAGGGATCGAACCCGCACTCCTTCGGTTAATACGCCACACGCCTACCCACTGGGCTACCGAAGCCCCTTGAGAAGCTTTAAAATTGCTAAATATTTAGATAAATTCAACAACTTCAATATTGAAAGTTTTTAAAGTTTGGTTTGAATACTTCATTAAAAAATTTAAGGTTTTAAAAGCTTGATTTAACATTGATGAATTATTATGATCTTTGAGAAGCTTTATAGTTAAATTAAAAGTACTAATATTTTAAATTAGAGTGAAGATACGAAATTTTAAAGTTTGGTTATGATAAATCCAAGTATTCTAAATACTGTAAAACTTGTGTTCAAAAAGTTATTTTTATGAGTAAAAAACAGTTTGCATTTCATAATAAAAGTTTGTTTTGTTTTTTCATTAAAAACTATATTAATAATTTTAATTGTAAATTTCCTTAAATTAAGCTTGCATTAGTTACATAATGTCTACAATAATTACAATAAAGTTTATATAAATTAATTTAATTTACAATGACCCCATGCAAGGGTATGAATTTTATCATGTAATATACATCTCTTATTATCTAAAGAACTTAAAGCTATTTTATTTAAGTTTTGAGTGTAAATTACATGTAAATATGATTTAAAATTATTCATTTCCCTATATATAATTTTATTTTTTAATAGACAGTCTTTATAATTATTTAAATTTAGGTCATTTACAACATATTTTTTCACACCTTTTGCCTTTTTTACCTGATCACCCTGAAACGATTCAAGGTAATACATTTTTAATCTTAAACCAATAAATTCAGAAACAATTCTACCGTTTAATTCATCTTTAAATAATCCAAGTTTCTTTTTATTTAATAAAGGGAATTTGTATGGGTTTTCAGGAGTATAATCAGAAGTATCAAAATGTATGGCTAAATCTTTATGTATATCAGAATAAAAATCATCTGTTTGTATAGTATAAATGAAACTGTCGGTATCAGTATAATTTAAGGAAACTCTATTACCATATTTTGGTTTAATATAATTATATTGAAAATCATACATTAGAATTTTGAATTGTTCTAACATACAGAAACCTAAATATATCGGTTTATTATAAAGAACTTGGGATTTATTAAGTTGAATTGCAATTAAATTTTCAGCAAATCCAGATGAACTATGGTAATTAGGTTTTGCTATTAGACCTCGAGCACCCAAATGTCTCCCTTCACTTTCCCATGAAGTAGCTATTTTCACATTGACTCTCTTGTCAACATTCTCCATAGTTTTTCCGAAAACGGCACTATTCATTAATTTAAAAAAGTCTTTCTCAAAATTATTTTATGCATTAGTTCTGTGCATGTTATTTAAATCAATGTACTTTTTCACCCAATCAGATTGCTGAAATTTTAGAGCTCTATGAACTTTTTGAAGTACTATACCATTTTGAAAGCATTGTTTTAAAATTAGGTAATGAATAACATATTTATATTTATTATTTAGATCAAGCAACAATTTTCGTATTTTGCTACCGATCGGAATTTTATTTTCTACACAAAACGGAAAATCATTATGCAAATCATGAAGATTCTGTGGATATTCTAAATCTACTTCTAAAACATACCCTATTTCCGAATCAACTGGAATTTCTATTACATTAATACTATCGGGATTGTCAACCCACTTTTATATGGTACATATTGAGACATTGCCCAGCCATATAAATTATTTGCATCTAAATAAACAATATATGTTGAATATATATGGGGGAATTTTACAATATTCCCCCATATATTTATTGTTGGCTTTTGAATGTCTTAAGGAACATTGACTAATACCACCACGTATTCCTTTTTGGAAAAAACTGTACATATTAATATCAGTTAATAACTCTAACTCAACACCTGTATATTTTAACATAGCAGCCCAAGTAAGGCCCGGTGCAGTGTAAAAATTAGTAGGATTTAGTTCATAAATTTTTCTACATATTTTTCGGAAATTTTCAAAAACATCTGTCAATATTAACACATCAGTTTTTAAGCATATTTTCATGTAATCCGCGGAATTTTTACAATTAAATGTGTGCCATACGGTAGTTGCGTGATTATAGTCAGTATTAGAACAAGCGGTATTTGTCATTCGGTTCTTAAATGCTTCCTGATGTGGTAAACATTCCTCATAAAGTTTTTCTATCGAATCAATGTATTCATACGGGTAAACTCCTTTCCGTCTCATTAATTCCAATTTTTCCTCAGAATCAAATGCTTTTCTGACGTGTTCTAAATTATCTTTATTTAAATTCCTACATAATGAGTCAAGGCTTGAGGGCATAAATCTAAAACTATCAAGAAAACGTAAATAAAAATGATTGTCTCCGTCAAAACTAATTTGTTTGGTCAGTGAAATGTAAAGTTCTTTATTTAAAGGTAATACAGCAATATTATCTTTAATTTCATTCAAGGCCCTAAACAATAAATGACAATTGTATTTTGAAAATTATGAAAAATATAGGAAAAACATTAGGTCGTCTATACAATATGTTACTACATGAAAAATGTGCAGGCCCTCTATATCTACCTGAAAAATGACAATGATCTCTTACTCTATCAATATAGTCTAAAGGCTTACTACAAATGTAACAATTCCTCTCTGTTAATTGGTGTAATTCTTCGTCCAATGTTAGATTTGCCATTGATTTCGGTACCATGTGATGATTTTGAAATATGTTTGTGCATTTATTTACCAACGATGTTATGAAACTCCTTAGCACAATCAACTCCTACAAACTCCTCATAACCACTCAAAAAATCATCGAAAGTACATTTAAAATAATACGAAAATGCTATTGGTACATGCCTATGTATATTTATAGTTGATGAAATTTCTGGATTAGGGTTACATGTGGAAATTGGTGATAAAATACTTTCAGCATCAGCATAAATCACAAAAGGAGCTTCCATTTGTTGTTGGTAATTTTTATATATTAGAGTGTTGTTGTCTTCAGTAGGAAGTATCGCAACAATTTTCTTACCCTCCCTCTTGTGTATAATAAGCTGTTGAGGATCATAGAAATGTTGCCAACAAGAATTACATATGTATATTTGATGTTCATGATATGTTATAGAACTCCGTAATAACTTCGAGATATGCTTTATATAAACAAAGTGGAAGTTCTCATCTTTTTCAAGTAATAGTAGATTTACATGATTTAGTTTTTCTTCTTTGGTTATATAAAAAGGTCCAACAATTTGATGTTCTGCATTCTTATACTCCAATCCAAAAACATTAATGCTTATATCATCATTAATTTCTTCAAAAATACGTAATTCGCTTAACTGTGCTGGAAATGACATACCCTCAAAATGCAGTTGACGTACATAACCATATTCTAAATCAACGGTTGGGGATGTTATATCACTAATTTTATACGATGATGTTTCATATTCACTAGATAGTGAAGCAAGTCGTTGCATAGCTGATATCATACTCCACTTGAAACAGTATACGTCTTCATTACATTTATACAGGCTCTCCTTCTAATAATTGATCTTGGAAGAGCGATATATGATGATCCACGGATTGGTTGATATTTATTTATATTTATTTCAACCCGCAAAATTTGAATTATCGCCCAACCGCTATCTTTTTCCTGAAATTCTTCAGCTTGTTGTTGGATCTTCTCTGTTATATTATCATATATAGAAGAAAGATCATCCGCACGTGTACCAATTTTCATTTGGGTTTGAAAAGATTTGGTTGATAAACTTTCTGTATCATCATCAATCGGCTTTATATAATCTCCAAAAAGTTCAAGATTGAATTTTATAGCATTATGCTTTCTTACTGAGCATTGTAGTAACTCAATAATCTCATTTTTAATACAATCGAGAAACTCTCTGGGATTTAAAATCGCTTCATTTTCATTATCGCGCAGGTATGTTTCCCATCTACCATCAAAAGACTGATTAATTTTCCGTAAATTTTTAGTAAGATGTTCAGCTATAAAATCTAGCATGGGACAAAAACGAGTGTACTCATCTAGCTGCAATGCAAGTTTTTTAGTGTGCTCTGTATGATTAAATGTTAACGAAAATCCTTTTGAATTTAATTTTGCTTGACTGTTTTTAAAATCATGATAAAATGTATACCATTCCAAATAATTCATCTCGCTTATAAATTTTTCGCTCCATTTTTTTTTATTTTTTGTTTTAACTTATGAATTCTATTTTAGAATTATAGTTTTCTTCCACATTTTTTAAAAATTTTTCGAAATAATCTTTGCATTTTTTTATCGTTTTTAAGTGGGGATGATGTATCGAATAAATTAAGAAAATATTTTATGCTTTTACGGGAACTTCGCATCCATAGATATACACAACAATAATGTCCACAAACAGATGTTAAATTACTTTGTAAACGCTTATTGTTGAAAACAAAACATGTTGATTGATTTTGTAGAAATTTTATAATCCCATTGTGAAACGGAAGATCTCCAAATGAATCAAAATATTCTGCACACCCTTGAACTGGAACAAATATTGCTAACCAATGTGTTCCCTTTTTATTAGAATTATCGGTATTTACCACCCAAATACTCGGTTTTAAAACTTGTTTTGGTAATTTATCAAGAGCATAAACACCTCTAAATATTTTATGTGTTAACTTATTACATTTCAGAACCTTTGAAATCTGAAATGTATTCATTATCTTGCAAACGTGAAATATCAATTAGTCGAGTTTTTCCTCGTATAAATGCTATCAAAAATTCTGCTTTTAGTTTTCCATTTGTTAAACCTATATCGAATTTTCCAAGCAAATTTATTAAGTTATTAGTTATTTTTTCGTTATCGATATGTCCAAAAGAGTAATTCTCAATAGCTTTTTTTTTTAAATCTCTGGCAGGAAATTTATACTTTATTTCTTTTACAATAGTTTTACATTTTTCTTTTATACCAGCCACAGCAATATTTTTTAGAAATATTGTATTGTTATCGTCCGTACAGAACGATAAATCTACTAGAGCACATGTCATTTTGAAATGAATAGAGATGGTTCACTGAACTTCCTTTTATATGTTCACGTAGACGTTACGATTTTTATCAATTTCGATATTAGCATCGAATTCTGCAAATACAATACAAGTTAATGGAGAGCTGTGCCTTGCTTCAATCTTTACTACTCCCTGGTTTAATAAACTCTGACATGTATCTGTTCCCGAGCCGTCGGGTCATAAATCAAAAGCCAGTATTGTATAACCTTTTGAAAATAATTCTTTTGAAATTTGATGTCCTCTATTAGAATGATGTATACCTGTTCCGCTAAATAATGTTAAATATGCTCAAGAATTACAAGAATTATTCGGTGTAAATCTTGTTTCAATTGCAGAGTTTGGTGTAGGCACTCCATTCACATATAATTGAAATTGTGTGAGATTTTGATGGTCGAAATGGTATGGATTTTTTGATCTCTTACCATTGAAATTTTCATTATTAACCATACAAAATACTAGAGCTTTTGGTATTTGCCCTATACATATATTATCCAATGCTATGTTAGATGTGTTAGCTGGAATTGTAAATGTTTTGATTTCACTTCTGGTATAAAAATATTTCGCGTTAGCCTTTTCCAATACAGTATTATGTGCCATCAATATACTAGGATTAATTGTTAAATGTTTCATGTATAACGTAGCTTCGAGAATTTTTAAATAGCTTTCATCGGCATCGTTAAAGAAAATAAAAAAATCCTGTTTTTCTAGGGCTAAAGCAATTCGAATGTCAACATTATTTAAAAGTAATTTAGGAGTATTGAAGAAATATACATGTAATTTTCCCATTAATTCTACTACTGTAGAATTGTTGTATGATTTTTGTCTTGATTTAGAACCAGAGTTATTAAAATCATTTACATTTGGTTTATCCAATTCCCAACCAGATGCTTTGAGATGTGTTTGACTGGAATTTGTACCATAATTTAGTAAAGTAGTTAAGTATGCTTAATAATGGTATAAGGAGTCTGAAGGAGTGATGTTTTTTCCGTTTAGAGTTACATTACATTGTTTAATTAAAGAGTGTAATAAATTATTTACAACACTGGGCTGCGGAGCTGCCCTTGCTTCAGTTCCAGTTCCTACTTTATCATTTGCACTCCAAACTGATCCACCTTTTTTTAATTTTTGAACTTTAAATTTTATATAGGTTGAGAATAAATTTCGATATGTATCTCCATTTCCAAGTGAAACAAATTCAATAGTTGACGGTGATGCCTCTAAAGAAGCTAAAGGATTGTATGCTCTTCTGAACGCAAAATACTTGTTTGTATGGGTAATGACGAAAAAAGATCAAGTTCAGATTTCATACATTCCATTTTTAATTGAATATGTCGGAGGTTTTACTTTGCTTTTTTCGTCGTTTCGATTCCAAATGTGTCTTTTTAGAAACTGTTCGTCTTTTAATAGCTCTTTGACTTTTTATAGTTCTTTGTCTTCCACTATACATTGAATGCAGTTGGTTAACTTCTGATTTCCGTAAATTTTTTATACCGCCTTTGCTTTGATCAATTACAGCTTCTTTTATGTTTGAACCAGATGCTATATCATTAAAAATATTTTTACTTGTGTTTACAGCCTCTTTTTTAATTAAATCGTTTTAATATCGTTGACTCCTCCACCTACTTGAGAACAATAGTGAGATATTATAAGCTAAGTAAGCTCTTTCCATGTTTGATAGGATACCATATTTGAATAGTAGTATTTATATTGTTTTTGGAGAATCAATGCTTTTTAAAGTGTAATACAATTTTTGTTGGATAGTAACTGGAAACAAAATTTATTTCATCACCGTATTGGTTACATATTTTAATTGCTATTGTTTCAAAACAATTCTTTTCTATGGGTATGTAATGAACATTTTCAAATTCAATATTTGTAGCTATTCTACAATTTTCTATGTTGATAGCTCTCGTCGCCCGCACTTTGCTACTTCCAAAAACAGATGATTGAATGATATCTGAATAAATCATCACCATTCCATTCAATTCATCTTTATTATTAGCAACAGCTAATTTGAATAGTTCAGGTAATATTGTTTTGAAATTTTTTATATTTTTTTTCTGTTGAAATAATTCAGTTAGTAATGTTTTTACATTATAACTTTGAATAACTTTTATATAGAAATTGTCTTCATCAAAAGTCTGCGATATTCGAATTAAATCCCCTCAGTTAGATTCTGACACTTTTTTAAATATTACATCATCATAGTTTTTAGGAGTAGAGGTATATGTCAAAACTTTATTAAAAATTCTTTGAAAACTTGATTTAGTGTAAACCCGGAATTAGGAGTTATATTTTTAATAAGCTTTGGCAAAAAATGAAACTTCCAATCATCCAAATGTAATTCTGAATCGTCATATGAATAATATAGATTTGGTTTGTGTAACCTATAGATTTGGTTACTTTAATTTTTTCTAGAGGTTTTTCAATATTTGTTACATAAATATTATACTGTCCAATATTAATAAAAGCACATTTCTCTTTGTTAAATTCTTCTGTTTGTAGGAAATCGTTCAGATATATTTCTGAAAGACCAACTTTCCAATTTCCATTTCTTAAATCAAAGTGAATAGGTAATTTATTTTCAAATGAAGCTAAAGTGTTATCTGGAAACAGTGTTAAATTATCATTACTAAACAATGTTACATAGAAGTCATCTTGACTATCCATCTTTGTTAACTTCTACGAAAATATAAAATGTTGAACTATTTATATGTTGTCCATTCCGATGTTGATGAAGTTCTTAGTTTTGGACTTCTTAGTAAAGGTTTTAGTTTTCGTTTTTTTGTTTCAGGAAACTGTGAAAGTATAGTTGAGGAAATTGAACTACCGGCCGATCTTAGTGTCTTCTTCTTTTCAGGAGATGGTACAGCAACGGTAATTACATCAGCACTTGGTGTTTCAAACATTCGATAATCAGAGCTTAGATATGGTCTTTCGACTAATTTTTCATCTTTCAACATTTCAGTTTGAGCTAATGTTTTAAATGAATTTTCATCATCCAAATCGTAATGTGTTAAATCGATAGCCATACTTGAATTTTCTTTTTTAGGATCATATTCAAACACATCATCAGTAACTGATAGTAAAAAATCGGTTTGTGCTGATGTTGATTTGTATTTAGGTAATTCAGTTTCTGTATGTGTATTTCGTTTAGAAAAAAATTTTGTTTGAGTTCCTATATCAAATGTAAGATTATTAGCCTTTTCTGGTAATTTTATTGCGTGTCTTTTGTTAATTCCATATTTGAGGAGATTTTGCCAGTACCATTTTTGCAATGGTTTTAATTTTTTGTCATATAAAACTTTTTTCATTTTTTGATCTAATAAATCCAAGTTTTTATCATCTTGAAATAATTTACTAAATTTTGAAAATATTTCTGGTGACATAACAATCATTCGCTGCATTATGTCTTACTGAGCAATTTTCCTATTACACCAGATAATACAGTACCGATTAAAGTTGGTAAAAATCCACCATGTTGAACTAAGAATTTTCGTTTGGGTTTTATACTTTTCTTTGCACAGACTAGGAATCTTAATTTTTATATGTTTTCTTAATTTAGCTTTTTTTGCTGGTGAAATTTTATTACTACCATTTAATATATTGATTGCAATTTCAGCAATAGTTTTTATAATATCATCATCACAATATTTAAGAATATTTTCACGAAATTTCTTCTTCTTGCACTTTCCTAGTACATGCAATATATGTTGGTTTTTCTTCAATCGTTTCATACTTTTGACAGTTGTTCAAATTACTCGTATCACAGATGCATATGCAATATTCTTTTGAAAAAATATTAGTTCTAATAGGAAACAAATCGTTAACGTCTTGTGTTAAATCCAACAAAATATAACCATGTGGACTTGAGGTTGATTCATTATGTACCCCCCGGAAACCTTTTATATTTTCCGAATATAGTTGTCTAGCAAGAAGAAAAATCTGTGATTTGTCTCGAGGGTTTTTGAAAAGCACTAAATATTTACAATTTAATGAAATATCTCTTGAGAATTTCCCCTGATGAAAAACGTTTTGCGTTAACAATACAATAGATAAATTACGATGGTGCGAACATTTAATAAATAATTCGCATACCTGTTTATTTGAAGAATCTAACATTAAATCATCTAAAACAATTAAAGTGGGTCTATTTTCATTCCCACTAAACTCTTTGGGAATACTGGTATAAAAGTCTATATTAGGAAAATCTATATTTTTCGGAACAGCAGATATTTGTAGGTTACACCATTTTATTTTTTCAATTTTCGGATAAATCAATCTGTCTATATTTTCAATTAAATTATATACAAATGTTGTTTTCCCACAACCAGATGGTCCCGCAATCATCATTGTAAATGGACGAATAAAGTTAATCATTTTTGGTCTGTGTCTGATAAGAAACTAAATTTAAAATACAATTGAGAAATTATATAAAAGCAGCGAACATATTCTTAGTACAGTCATTTTGAATTATGGAAGTAGAGGAGTTCTTAAATATTTATTTCTCCGTCTTATTAGATGATCATAAGAAACTAATATTACATCTATACACACACATTAAAAATTATTCTGGAGTAAATAAGTACACTTCAATTTATGGTACTCATTTTACCCTTTGTCCATGGGCATATGATAATTCTACTTCTGGACCGGACACATGTGAATGTCATGCAATAGAAAATTATAGCATCACTTTGGAAAATTTAATTAAATGGTACGAGAATAATGTCAAGATTACAAGTTGTATCAGAAATTCATAGAGGTGCTAGAAGAAAATTTACGAGAAGAAAATTTATTCAAAAGGGTTTAAATGATACTTGGCAAATTGATTTGGTTGAAATGATTCCATATGCAAAATTCAACAAGGGATATAAATATTTATTAACAGTAATTGATACATTTTCAAAATTTGCGTATGCTGAACCAGTTAAAAACAAAAGTGCTGATAATGTTTTAATCACAAACAAAAATATTTTTAAGCGAGCTGGTAAAAAACCAAAAAATTTACAATCTGATCAAGGTATGGAATTTTTCAACAAAAAATTTCAAAATCTAATGAGGAAAAATAAAATTAACCATTATCATACATATTCAGAACTAAAAGCATCAATTGTAGAACGTTTCAATTGTACGCTAAAAAACACGATGTTGAAACAATTTAGTTTACAAGGCACATATAAATGGTTAACTATCTACCATCGCTAATAGAAAAATATAACTCAACCTACCATCATACAATTAAACGTCCACCTAAAAAGGTTATAAAAAAAAATGAGAAATTATTATTAAAAACTGTATTCAATAAATTAAAAGTATTCCGAAAAGCAAAATATAAAATTGGAGATTTTGTTCGGATAAGTAAATTTAAAGGTATATTTGCAAAAGGTTATCAACCTAATTGGTCAACAGAAATTTATACCATAGCAAAAATAAAAAGAACTGATCCAATAACATACAATTTACTCGATTACACACAAAAACCAATGAAAGACAGTTTTTATGAACCGGAACTTATATCTGTTAAATTTCCTAATGTTTACCTTGTAGAAAAAATAATAAGAAAAAAAGGAAATCAAGTTTTGGTTAGGTGGTGGGCTTTGATTAAAAACATGATTCATGGATAAATAAACGAGATATTATTTAATGAATAAAAATTTATAAACTCTTAGTAAAAAATACAATGCTGTTATTTAATATTAAAAACAACTTTTTAAACCCAAGTTTTTTTTCATTTTTTTTGTTTACTTTTAACTTGAACTTGATCATGTTTTCAATTTGTATTTCATAATCACAACTTATATTATTAACAATATAATTTCAACCGTTAACTCAAAGCTTTTATTAAAGTAAAAACGTATTTACCAAAAGTCTAATTTAGATTGTATTACAAGAATAACAAAACGTTCCATTTAAAAATTATTTTGTATTCATTATGTGTTCAAATCAAGTTTTAAAAACTTTTTAAAATATTTTTCAGATAAATATTAAATCAAGTTTAAATTTTAATAACAAAAAATTGGTATTTAAACCAACCTTTAAACTTTTTTTTCAATTTTAAACTTTTCATATGTTTTTAGTCTAATTTAGAATATTCAGCACTTTAAATAAAATATTAGATCATTTCACTAATTTAAAATATCAAAGACATAAATTTTTTTTTTACTCATTCTTTATGCTTTAAAAGCATTTTGATCATATTTATAAAAAGTTTATAAGCAATAATTTTGCATAATAAATAAAAAAAAAAAATTCATTTAAATTATGTTCATAAATAAAATTTGTTTAAGTTACTTTTTTTGTTTTTTTTTCATCCAATATTATAATAACTTTTTATTATTTTTATATTAGCTTTTTAACTTTACATTTTCTTAAATATTTGTTTTGTTTACGAAATAAGAACTAGTCAACAGAATATTTTTATAATAATTTTATTTTTATAATACATTCTGTATTCTATATTTAAACCAAGCTTTATTTTAATATACTAAATTTTTAATGAAGTATTTAAACCAAATTTAAAATACTTTTCAAAATGAAGTGCTTGAATTTATCTGAATATTTAGTAATTTTAAAGCTTCTCAAAGATAAAAAAAATTCAACACTTTTTAATCCAGCTTTAAAAACTTTTTATATAAATATTAAAACAAGTTTAAACTTAAACTCCAACATCAATAAAACTTTTATTAATAAAAATTATTAAGCTTCTCAAAGATAATAATAATTCACCAAATTTTAATCCAGCTTTAAAAACTTTTTTTATATAAACATTAAATCAAGTTTAAACTTAAGTTCCATAATCAAGAAAATATTTTTATAATAAAAATTTTAAAGCTTCTCAAAGATAATACCAAATTTTAATCCAGCTTTAAAAACTTTTTTTATATAAATATTAAATCAAGTTTAAACTTAAGTTCCATAATCAAGAAAATTTTTTTATAATAAAAATTATTAAGCTTCTCAAAGATAATAATAATTTTACAATTTTTAATCCAGCTTTAAAAACTTTTTTAAATTTTTTATATAAACATTAAATCAAGTTTAAACTTAAGTTCCAAAATCAATAAAACTTTTATTAATAAAAATAAATCTTTAAATAAATTTAAAATATCAAACACTTAAGCCTTTTACTCATACTTTACCGCTTAAAAACTCCGTTGCAGCCAGAGCACCATTGTTTTGCTCCTCTCCACATTATCATGCGCTTAAAAACTCCGTTGCAGCAGCAGCGCCATTGTTTTGCTCCTCCCCACATGATCATGTAAAATATCAAAGACACAAATCTTTTACTCGTACTTTACCGCTTAAAAACTTTGCCGTTTAAAAGTTCCACCATTTGCGCCGCCATATATTTACTTGGTAAGCTTTGCCGATTAAAAGCTCCGCCATTTGCACCGCCATATCTTTACCAGGAAAGCTTAAAGCTCCGCCATTTGCACCGCCATATCCTTACTACTTGTAACATGTATTGTTTATGGTGAATTCGACTCAAGTTTACAAATTTACAAAAATCGTAATGTTCACACAAATCTATAAATAATGAGATAAATTTGTAAAAACAATTCATTCAACTAAATTTGACTTAACAGTTACAAACGGGAAAGTGAAAAAGGAATTTATGATGCAATATAAAAGACGGTCAGAAAATAATAATGATACATTTAAAATTGAAACTATTCTTAGTCATAACAAATAACAATAACAAATAAACTATTTTACTGGAGTTTTCCCAATATATAAAATTTCGAAATATGTTAAAAAATCGGCCATGTTAGTAATAAACACAGACTCTTCTAATAAACCTGGGCAACATTGGTTAGCTTTATTTTTACCAGAAAATAGATGTATTGAATATTTCGATTCATATACCTATTGACAAGAGCATAATAAACTTTTTGAAACATAATTCAATAAAATATAATTTCTGGTACAACAATAAACGATTACAGAATGCTTTTCCTACAGTTTATGGACAATATTGTTGTGTTTATTTATGGTTTCGAACGAGAAAATGAAAAACTTTTTGAATATATTTAATAAAATCAAATATATGCAAAATGATAGGTTAATACAAAAACTATTTGATAATATATTTGATTTAAGAAAAATACAAAAAAATAAATATCAAACTTGTAAATCTTGCAACTAAATTACTATATAAATAAAATTTTTATGACAAAATGTGCTTAGTTTATTTAAAAATTACGATGGGTAAAGGTATACAAATTATTAAGAAAAGCAGAAACGAATTCTCAAAGGTTCGCACAGTCAACACTAAAAAGAACATACGCGAAGATTTGTTATTATCATACTCGTATACCTATTTTTTGCATTCCAATCATTCCTCTAATATTCCTCTATATAACTTAATTCCAACCAAAAATTACAATTAATAATCGCAGAGGTCAGTAGGACTTAGTTATGAAGAGTGGCAACCATTTTACAAAATCATTTTAAACATGAACGGAGATGCTAAAAATTTTCATCTACATACAAAACAGACAGAAATGGTAGATGTCTATTAACATTTGGAAACAAAGAAAACAAAAGAGGTTATGGTTATCTTCTGAACAGGTAGATCGTTTATCTAACATTATAGAATTTGTTTATGCTGTTATATGTTATAACAACAATGTAAAAGACAATGTAAAGAAATACATTACAAAATATACTAATAAAGGCATAATAAAAGGTGTTGTTAAATTAAAACAAGAAGACTTTTATATTCCAATGGATCTACATAATATGACAGAATGTAATTATTCTCGTCTTTTTTACGAAATTTCTTTTTTATTACAAAAAGAAATACAAAAATATTTGATAAATTTTAAAAACTAATAAAAACATATCTTTCTTTTTATTAAATTTATTTATTTGTTTAATTTATTGTGTTCCCATAATATAATCATTTTTCAACACATAGGAAAATATTTTAAAAACATTGTTTACAGCACATCGACCATTTGTAGACATTTGATGAATATTGCACAGAGTTTCAAAATTTCGAGATTTTCTCAAGCTAAAATCATTGCTAACGTCAATAATCTTTGATAAAGTAAATTTTTCTAAAAACTTTTTTTTTCTTTATCAGCAACATATATTGTATCCCATCAAGATTTCTTAAAAATGAGCCAAGTATGAGATGATCAACAATACCATTGGTCCATTTTAATCCATTTATAAACTTAAAGCAATAATCAGATTGATGTTGAAATTTTTCATTTAATTCATTTAATTCATACGAATATGGTGCTTTAAATAATATGTGTGTTGGTTTAACTGAATCAGCTCGCATAAAACATAATTCTTTTATAAATATTTGTTGATTATTTCCTAAAAGGAATTGGAAATCAACAAAATAAGTTGATGTACGTGAACTTTGCATGTTTAAATCTTTCAATGAGCTAATTATATGAATCTTCCATCTACTATTTATATAGAGACGTTATCAGATATTATATTTTATTTCATAACTAAGAGTTATTCTCTCTTATGACATTAACACCCACGCCTGAACAGGAATGCTGTGTTATTTCCTGTCCACATTTATGTGGCAGAGAAATGCATTAAAAAAAAAAACAAAAAAATTAAATTTCTACTTATTCAGAAATGTTTCAATTTCTTGAAAATTTAAATGAGAGAGAACAAATTGTTAAAGAAATACACAGAAATGTTCGGAAAAGATTTCCTCGTTGAAGAGTAGTTCAAAAATGATACGTGGCAGATTGCTTTAGAAGAAATGCTATCTTATCAAAAAGAAAATCGCGGATACAAATATTTATTACCTGTAATTGATATTTTTTCAAAGTATTTTTATGCTCAACCTTTAAAAACAAAATCATCTAAAGATGTTGTTCAAGCAATGAAAAATATTTTTAAACAATTTAAACAAAAGTAGGAATTTCAAAAATTCCAAAAAATATTCAATCTGACCAAGGAAAAGAATTTTTTAACAAAAATTTTCAAGAATTAATGAAACAGAAGAGATTAAATCATTATCACACTTATTCTTATTATTAAAATAATTTCACACTTATTATTAAAATCATCAATATGTGAGAGATTTAATCGAACTTTAAAAAATTTAATGTGGAAACAATTTAGTTTACAGGGTAACTATAAATGGGTTAATATTTTATCACAATTGATTGAAACGTATAATGGAACTGTGCATCATTCAATTAAAATGAAATCAAAAGATGTTAATACAAAATAATGAAACTTTTTTATTACAAAACATAAATAACAGACCAAAAATATTCAAAGCGGAGAAATTTAAAACCGGATATTACGTGATAATTAATAAATATAAAGGAATTTTTAGAAAAGATTATGAACCAAACTGGTCAACTGAAATTTTCAAAATTGTGAAAGTTAATATGATATCCAGTAACATATGTTTTAGAAGACTATAAAAATATTATGATTCTTGGAGGTTTTTATGAGCAAGAAATCACGTATGTTCAAAACCCTGAAGCATATGTTGTAGAAAAAGTTTTAAAAATAAAAGGAAACAAATTTTTTGTTAAATGGTTAGGTTTCGATATTTCACGCAACACTTGGATATATAAAACAAATATTATTTGAAATATAATTTTTTTATTTTAATTTATTTTATAATGACCCCATAAAGTATGTATATTATCTTCTAAAATAAATCTTTTATCATCTAAAGAACTTAAAGCTATCTTATTTAAAGTTTGAGTATATATATATTATGTAATTTAGATTTAAAAATAAACATTTTTCCATATAAAACCGTATTTCCAAATAAAGATTTTCTATAATCTTTCAAAGATAGACTATTAACTACACTTTTTTGCACGCCTTTACTTTTTTTATTGTTTTTTCTTGAAAAACATCTAATAATTACATTTTTGATCTAAGTCCAATAAATTCTTGCACAATTTTTCCATTATATTCACCTTTAAATAAGTCCAATAAATTCTTACACAATTTTTCCATTATATTCACCTTTAAATAAGCCAATTGGCCAATTTTATTAACAAGAGGTAGGTAACCCGTAACGATTATCAGGTTTATATTCAGAAGTATCAAAAAGCAATTCTGATTTTTCAATCTTACGAACATCTTTTTCTATATCTTGATAAAAATCTTCTGTTTTTACTGTAAAAATAAAACTATCAGTATCTATATGATTTAAAGAAATTTCTGAATTAAATTTAGGTTTTAAGTAGTCATAATAAAAATTATACATGTGTAGTTTATAGAGTTCTAAAACTGAGAAACGTAAATATATAGGTTTATTATATAAAACTTTAGTTTTATTTAATTGAATTGCTGCAAGATTTTCTTCAAAAAGTGATAATCTATGAAAGTTAGGTTTAGCAATATGTGCCCTTGCACAGATATGCTTCCTTTTACTTTCACAACAATCTGCTATTTTAACTACAGTTATTTTGTCAACGTTTTCCATAGTTTTACCATACACCGCATTATTCATTAATTTAAAAAAGTTTTTTCCGGATGCAATTTTTGCTAAAGCTCTATGTTCAGTATTTATGTCCATATACTTTTGTAACCAACTAGATTGTTTAAATTCTATAGCTCTGTAAATTTTTTTTTAAATTAATCCATTTTTCAAGCATTGTTTAAATTTCTATAATGTATTATGTATTTCTTTTTTTCATTCAACTCCAGCAAAAATTTTTTTGATTTACCCGTTCAAAGTATTTTAGTTTTAGAACAAAAATCATTATGATAGTCATGTATACTTTCCGGATAATCTAAATCTACTTCTAATACATATCCTACTTCTTAATCATCAGCTATTTCACTAATTATTAAATTTGAAGGATTTTTAACCCATTTAAATCCTTTGTATGGTAAATAGTTAAACATAGCCCAACCATATAAATTATTAACATCTAAATACGTTATATACTTATCAGGTTTAGTTTTATCATATTCGTCCCCCATATATTTATTAGCTTGTGAATGTTTCGTACTACATTGACTTGTACCTCCACGAATCCCTCTTTTTAAAGAACTATACATATTAATATCAACTAACAAATCGAACTGAATTAGAAAATTTTAACATTGCACCCCATGCAAGTCCGGGAGCTGTTATAAAATGTGGAGGGTCTAAATTATAAATTTTCTGACAAATTCTTTCTAATTTTCGAAAACAACTGAAGTTTATCTGAAAACATCATTAAAGTTCTGCAATTAAATACACGCTAAACTTTTTGTGCATGTGAATAATCTTCATCTGAACAGGAAATATTCATTAGCACATTTTTAAACTTATCTTGTGAAGGTAAAATAGGTTCATTAAGCTTTTGAAGAGAATGAATATTATCATATGGAAAAACGCCTTTTCGAGTTAGTAAATTGAAGTGCTCGTCATCAGGAAAATGTGCTCGAACATTTTTTAATCGTTCCTTCCCTAAATCACTAACTAATGTATCAAGATTTGATTGCATAAATCTATATGAATCTATAAATCTAATTTGAAAACTTTCATTCTTCGCGATAAAAATAGTTTTGTTTACTGCTATATATTTTTCTTTAGTTAAAGGCAAAACTGAAATTGGACTCGGACAAGTATTTAATTTTTTAAAAAGTAAATGTGCATCATAATTAGAAAAATTGTGAAAGAATACAGAAAAGTAGTTAAGGATCTTATTCAATAAATTACATCAATTATGCGCAGGCCCTCTATAGTTACCAGTTACGTGACAGTGTTATCTTACCCGAGTCTCTCCTGGTTGAATTTTTTTTTCACATATATGACATACTTCTTTTGTCCTATGATAAAGTTTTTCTTTCTTGGTTAATTTCTTAATCGGTTTCAGATTTTTTATATATTGTGTATATAAATATTTGCTTTTAAACTTAAAATAAACTTTTCTCTACAATCAACTCCTATAACAAAAAGAAGAAAAAAAATATAATAAGGTTAAGTATATTTTTTACAAAGAAATATTATTTACTTGTAAAAACTCTGTATTTATCTAAATTTTTATTAAACGAACTTTTAATAAAATATGAAAAAGCTACTGGAATATGTGCGTTTGCTAAAATATTATTTTCTTTCTCGGGTAATTCTCGGGTTGAGCAATGAAATATTAACTATGCATAGGTCTCTTAAAAGAGTAATGTTGTAGAACAACTTTTTTATGTACCCTCACAGTTGGAGATCCTACAGCACCGATAGCTCTTCAAATTTTGAAAAAAACTTCTTTTTAAATGCGTACATTTCAGGTTCTGTTTAACATATTTTCAATATAAAAAATACATGATTGCTTTTTACCTTTATAAATCAACCAGAATTTTTTTACGTTTACTTTTTCTAATTATGTTTTCAAATTGATTGGCTAAAAATAAGTGTAAAAATTGTATATGGATAAGAATGTAAGGTTTTCTGTTCTTTAAATATGAATGTATTCATTTTTGATTAAATACTGCACAGAATTCACATTTCTGTTTTCTAATTTAATTGATTCTGTTCATAGTATTTTTAAATGTACGCCCATAAAATATCATTGAAATATATACGTATATAGTACGTATAATACAATATACGTATATATTTCAATGATATTTTATGAGAAATATGTTATGCACATGCATCTTATATAGATAGACTACATGTAAGCAATGCATTTTTGAATGATGACATGATGATTGTCGTCGTTAAATGATGTTGAATGTGGCTCAATGATGACATGGTGATTGTTTCTGTTTTTTAACAACGGCCGAAAATGTTATGTTGTTGAGACTTGAACACATTATTCTTAAGATACTGAATAAGGTTACTTTAATTACTGCTCTATATTAGAAATTTGCATTGAAAGGTTTTTATGGAATTTTAAACACAGTATAGATAAAAGTAAAGAGTGTTGGAAATATCTTTTTAATAATAATAACAGTACACAAAATTAGGCAAAATATTATTAATAAGTGCTCGTGCGGAAATTTGTTAACAAACGTTAACAAACATTTTGTCACATTAGACACAAATTACAACTTTTTTGACAGTCTATTGTGTCGAAATGTGTTAATGTGTCACGACAAAATTTATTGAATGAGTTTTGTGTGCCAAAGTGCAATATATGTGCAAATTTTCAATTAGTCAAATCGTTTAAGCACAACAACAAAAAAAAATAAGAAACTTCATGGCCTGAAATCTGATGCTGAAACGGGTTAATGTATCGTAACTAAACCAACTCAGAAAGTTTTTTTGATAAAGGCCTGCACATTTGTAAATTTTCAACTCAATTAGTAAAACCGTTTAAGCGCGACAACAAAGAAATTAAGAAACTTCATTGAGCCGTGGTGCCTAAACGGGTTAATGTAACGTAACCAAATCAACACTGTGAGCTTCTGTGGTAAATAGCTATACTTTGATAAATACTCAACTCAATTGGTCAAATTGTTTAAGCGCGACAACAAAGTAAATTACAAAACTTTACTGACCCCTACTGCCGAAACGGGTTAGTGGATCGTAACCAAATCAACTCCTCCTGTGGTAAAGAGCTACACTTTGATAAATTTTTAATTCAAGTGGTCAAACCGTTTAAGCAGGACAACAGAAAAATTTAATGAACTTTGTTCCGCTCTCCTGCCCAAACGGGTTAACGAAACTTCATAAAAATTTCTTACAGGCTTTTTTTCGGACCATAAAACCACCATACAATTGGACATAAATCGGAAACAAAAATTTTTTTGGAAGCTCGCCGGACCGAATCTGGGTAACGTATTGCATCCAAATTTCTTTGATACCTGCCCAAAGCTAAAAAGCACATTTGTACGAATTTGCAACTCAATGGAATAAACCGTTTAGGCAGCACAGCGAAAAAACGAAAAAGCTCTAAATGGCTCTCGGGCCGCAATGGGTTAATAGACCGAAACGCGATATAGCCTATAACATTTTTCGGGACCGTATAAATGTTCCTGCAAAATTTGGTTGCAATCGGACTGGTGGTTTTTACGTGAAAAGGACACAAACAAACAAACAGAATTTCTGCTTTATATATGAGATTAACGCTCTTTGTGAATTAAAGTTCATTAAACAGGTATGACAAAAATATGTTTTTGATTTATGACATAAAAATTGTGTTTGCACTAGCCTTGATAAGTTTTTAATCCATACATAGTGAGCTTTATTATCATTTTCAACAAGAAGTAAATTAATATGATAACGCTTTTCTTCTTTAGTGGTGTAGTAAGGTCCTATTATTTATATTTCATTTTTACCTTTTCTTTCAAACCCAAATACAGAATTTTTTCAGAATTCATTTTCTCAAAGCAGATTATGTCATCTTGGTGGAGTGGAAACTTTAAATTACGGAACTCTAAATGTTTAACTTTAGAATTATTTAAAATAATCCGAGATTCTGCTATATTATTAATTTTATAATTACTCTTACGATTTGCGTTTCTAATTTTATCTTTTTGTAATGCTCCTATGAGAAACCATTTAAAACAAAATATATCATTGCTTTTAATGTTGACACAAGCTTTCTTTTTAATAATTTTCATAGGTAATTAAAGCAAAGCAGTCGAATTACAAAATTTAATTAACATTTGTATAGACCAGAATTATTTTGAATTTAATAATAAGTTTTATTCACAAACAAATAAGTAGATTAGATTTAAATATAAATTCTTCAAACTATTTTTTCAAATTATCGATTAAAAAAAAATGTAAACCAAAGGTTTTTAAAAGCGCACATTTACAAAATACAAGTTTTTTAGTAATAAGAAAAACTGTGAAAATAGGACTTTTCTGGAATTTTGAGGGGCTGTAAGTCCGGCACCTTATATAACTAAGATAAATCGTTAACACACGTAAAAATATATTACTGGAGCTTCAATTTTTGCGTTCTGCCGAAGAAAAATTTGTACAGGTGCTTAAATTACAGATGCCTAAAAATAGAAAATTTTCAATTTTTCAGCCCTAACAGCTCTTAAACACGGGGTGGTACAAAACATTTTTCAAACGGAATTTATAGTTATTCTAAAAGTTCTTTCTTGTCTCAAAATTTCATGTTCCTATCTCAGAGCGTGACGGAGTTATAAAAAAAGAAATATCATGCAAAATTTGGTTTTAACTAACGCTAAATTTAAATAGTAAATTACAAACTATTGCATAATTTTAATATTATTTTGTAGAGGCTAGAACATTTCCGGTCTTCTAGTGTTGTTAGATTGTAAAACTATTACGCAGAGCCTGAGATATATACATCTGAAAATAGGGCTTTTTTGTAATTTTGGGAGGCTGTAACTTTGGAAACCTATACAATTAAAAGAAACCTTTAACACACGTAATTACAGGAGCTTTAATTTTTATATCTGGCCGAAGTAAAATGTGTATAGGTGCCTAAGTTACAAGTTTTTAAAAATAAGGAATTTTTCATTTTTTGACCCCATACAGCTCCCAAATGGGGAGCGAACCAAAAATATTTTCTAAAATGACTCATACCTAATTTTTAAAGGCCTAACTTCTCTCAAAATTTCAAGGTTCTAACTTAAACCGTTTGGAAGATAAAAGGAGTCAACGGTAATATAACGGTAAATTGAGACACCGTATGCCACAAGTATATATTTATTGTATACACATTTTTAAAGCTAATAAAAGCAGTAATCGTTTGGCGTTTTCAAATTGAAGATACATCTTATATAAGTTGTGTTATAACCATTTAAATATAGAGCTTTTTAGAGCTTTTAGAGCTTTTTATCAGCATATAAAATTTCATGTCTCTATTTCAAAAAAAATGTGGGGATCTAAAAGTTAGGTGTTCGAGACCTACCTAAAGTTTTGGTCGGATCTCAACCAAAAAAAATAAGGAACCTACAAATTGTTGTTAGAATATTTTGTGTTAATTTCAAGGCTTTAGACGGACCGACAAAGCTCAATCGACTCAAATTTTTTTTCTGATTCGATCCATACCTTTGAAGGTGTATCTAGCTAGCTTATTTCGAAGTGTTACAAACGGAGCAATTTTAATATACCCGATTTTTATCGTACGCGAATAAAAAAAATTGAATAAATATTTAACAAATATGTTTCACCACGTGCCTACAAAAAATCAAGTGATTATACCCGTACGATAAGTATAGGGTATAATAAAATTACTCCTCCGTTTGTAACACCTCGAAATAAGCGAGCTAGATATACCTTCAAAGGTATGGATCGGATCAGAATCAAATTCTGAGTCGATTAAGCCATGTTCGACCGTCAGCACGCTAACTCAAAAACTAAGAAAACTAGAATCTTGAAATTTACACAAAATATACTGGAAGCGATTTGTAGGTTCTTATTTTGTTGGTTGAGTTCCGATCAAAACTTCGGGTAGCTCCCGAACAACTAACTTTTAGATATCCACAATTTTTTTGAAGTAGAGCCACGAAATTTTAACTGCTGATAGATATCATAAAAATATTAATTTTATTTTTAACAACTTTTTTCTGTAGCCCCATTGGTTAAGGAGCTACAGCCCTCCAAAGTTCGAAAAATCTCTATAATTAATTTGTTATAACACAAGCTCTATAAGGTATAGGATATAATGCGTAGTACAAAAAAATGAAAATAAATAAACAACATAACGGTAGCTGGAAGAATTTTTATTTATATGATATTGATATACATACATACGTATATAATATCATGTTTATTTACATATCGGATATGTCACTGATGAATGAATCGTAAGATAAATGTATATTATATAGCGCCGTACATATATGTATGTATTTTATTGTACTTATAAGAAATTATTCTATGAATGGAAATATTTTTAAAGAAATGTTGCAATGTATGGCGATATACTTATAACAATATAAATATACTATGTGTGCATTAATATAATATAACATTTAAAATTATATTTACTATTTTGTAATCTAATATACATTTACCGCTTAGTATTAAATGGTACTATAGAATAATGGAAAAAGTTTTGGATTGATAATCGTTATGTGGAAGGTTAGAATCTGCTTATGAAAAATGTATAAACATATAATTTGAATATATGTACAACCCATAGTTCTAGAAATTATAAAATTCACCCAAATTATTTTAAAATACTAAAATATTAAAAAAATAATATTGTAAGCAGAGTGACAGGCTGTGAACATACTAACGGTTCGCATGGGTATCTAAGAGTTGACAAAGGCAACTGTATTCTTTCTCGTTTTTCATTAAATTTAAAAATATGTTAAATAAGTTGCAAAACAATACTGAAAATACAGATTGCTTAAATATTATATTATATGCTCCTACTATAAAAGTATTAATAAAGAAGAAATGCGCAAATTAATTAAAGAGAATCATGATTCATTATATGGTGGACACTGTGGCATAAGTAAAAGCATCAGTAAATTAAAACAAAAATATATAAGGAAAAATATGAATAAAAAGATGAAAGATTATATAAACAATTGTAAAATATGAATTGAAGTTATAACAATAGATACTGTAGGTCCATTAAGACCATCTAAAAACTATATATATATTCTGACTTTACAATATGAGTTAACTAAATATATTGAAGTATGTATATCCAATAGAAGCGAAAGATGCTAAAACAGTCTTAAAGAGAATTGTAGAAAAATTTATATTAAAATATGGATCAATAAATATGGATTCAAAAAATTAAAAACAGATAAAGGCACGGAATTTACAAATGAACTATTAAAAAAGTTTTGTAAATTTCTAAATATTGAAGAAGTAACTTCAACACCTTACCATCATGAAACTTTAGGTTCTATTGAACAAAATCATAGGGTAATAAATGACTATCTAATGAGTTTAAAAAGACAAGACGTTTAGGACGAATACTTACCTTACAACACGTACTTCTACACCTCAACACCACATAGCACAACAGGTTACTCACCATTCGAATTGGTATATGGTAAAATAAGTACTCTTTCATGTGAACTATTAAATAATAAACATAGCATTTATAATTTAGATGACTATTTAAATGAATTAAAAATTAAATTAAAATATGCAAATAAAAAAGCAAAAGACTATCTAATTAAAATAATATAAAGAAAATAATAAATTAAAACAAAATAATATTAATGAATCAAATTTTAAAATTAATGATTATGTGATGATAAAACTAGGGAATAAGAAAAAATTAGAAAATCCTTTTAAAGGACTATTCAAAATTATTGAACAAAACGGCACAAATATTGAACAAAACGGTACAAATAATACAAATAGTACTATATTAATAGATAATAAAAAAGTTGAATTACATAATAATAATATCATTGTTACAAAAATAAAAATCTGTAAATAGGAATGAATTTAAAAATTCTTTTTAAAACAAGTATAAATATTTTTTTAAAACAAAAATATAATTGAATATAAAATTTTTCAGATAAATAAATTGAAAAATTATTCATAACATATTAAATTAACTTATAAAAAATTACTTTAAATTTTAAGAAATATAAACTAAATTTTTTTTCTTTGGGGGAAGAATGTAGTATAAATTGACTGTACTGTAATTATCAAAACTGCAATCACCAAAATAACTTTAAAAATAAAATTATTATCTAATAACAATAATGCTGACCTAACATTTTGTGTGGTCATAATTTTCAATTGCTAACATCTATTTGTATTTTACAATAACAAGTGCATTCACTTGTTCAGTATGAATATTGAATGAAAATAAATGAAGATGATATGACAATTTTTGTACTATATTATAAATAAGTAATCCGATTGCATGAAAATAATGTATTTTCGTTAATAATATTTTGGTTCATAATTTGTACATATGGTATTTATATTGTAAATAAATTCTAGGTCAAGATATTGCTTTCTTTTGTCCCAAATAAAATTCTTTGTAACAAAGCAATAAATTATTATAATTTGTCTTTGATAAAATTTGTATTGGATTTGGTAAAATCCAAATAATATATAAGGTTTACTTTTGTAAAATAAAATCAGATATATTCATATCACAAAACGAAATAGTTTATTATTTTATACTATTTATTCTGTATAAACCAGCAATTCACTTTGCAGGAACGTGCAGATTACATAGTTATGTAATTTTTAGCACATTTCCAAAAAAACTTTGAAAAAATGTGCCTATTCGTTTCACTCTATCCGTCCGTCCATCCCTTCGTCTGTCTTTCCGTCCGTCCGTCTGTCCGTCTGTTTACAAAACTTCTACACCGTTTAAGATAGAGAAAACAAATTTTAACCATGGGTAGGTCTCATAAAAAAATTAATTTTGTGGAACAACTTTTTCATGTAGGCCCATCCATCAGGGAACTACAGCCCCTCAAACTTTGAAAAAGCCCTATTTTTAAACGCGTATATTTCATGTTCCGCTTAACATTTTGTTAATCTGAGAACACCATTCGACAGACATTTTTTTTACCTTCATAAGTCAATATAAAAATTCAATATAAAAAAAGCCCTATTTTCAGATGTAAAAATTTACTGTTATGTGAAAACCAAATTTTGCATGATTTTTCTACATTCATAACTCCGGCACGCTTTTAGAATAATGGCTTGAAGTTTTGAGGCAAGAAAGAACTTTTAGGATTAATATAATTTTGCTCAGAAAATTTTTTTGTACCACCCCCTGTTTATGAGCTATTGGGGGTCAAAAATTGAAATTTTGCTATTTTTAAATACCTGTAACTTAGGCATCTGTACACATTTTTCTTCGGCAAGACAAATAACTTAAAGCTCCAGTAATATATTTTTATGTGGGTTAATGGTTTCTTTTAATTGTATAGGGTTCCAAAGTTACAGCCCCACCAAATTACTAAAAAGCCATATTTTCAGATGTATATATCGCAGGCTCTGCGTAGTAGTTCTACAATCTAAAAACACTAGAGGACCGGAAATTTGTTGTCTCCATAAAACAATATCAAAATTATGCAATATTTTGTACTTTACTATTTATTTACCGTTATGTGAAAACCACATTTTGAATGAAATTTCTTTTTCCATAACTCCGGCACGCCTTTAAATAGGAACCTGATTTTGAGACGAGAAAGAACTTTTAGAATTAGTATAAGTTTCCTCGGAAAATTTTTTGGTACAACCCCCTGTTTAAGAGTTATTACGCCTCAAAAATTGAAAATTTGCTATTTTTAGACAACTGTAACTTAGGCATCTGTAAAAATTTTTCTTTGGCAAAACATGAAAATTAAAGGTTCAATAATATATTTTTACGTGTGTTAACGGTTTTTCTTAGTTATATACGGTTCCGGACTTACAGCCCGTCAAAATTCCAGAAAAGTGTTATTTTCTCGTTTTTTCTTATTACATGAAATTTTCAAATTTTTATGCAAATCACAATTCTAAAAGTTTCTATTGTCTTTTGGAAATGTGCGCTTGTAAAAACCGTTGGTTTACATTCTACCTTGTTTATTTTAATACTGGCATGCCGTGGCATTAAATAAGGAAAAGTAGGCAATTAGCTTTGTCAGGTGATAGACGCATGCTTCACGCAGTTAAAATATATAAAGGAACTTTCTGCATCATAAATTTGGTGAGCATCTAAGAATGCTCATATCTTTCTGATCAGAAAGTGTTAGGGAATATAAAATTAATTTATGACAATACACCAAGCATATTGCACTGTAATTTCTAAAAGTTTTAAAAAAATCAATAAATATAGGCTAAATTTCTTTTTGGATTAATAACCCCATATTAAGTGTAAATCTGTTTACCTTCAAGGAAAAATCAAACACAACAGCTGTTTGCCTTTTTTTAAGTAATTTTATTTCGAAAAACACTGATAATGCAAAATTTGTTAGTTGCGTTTTTCTTGATATTAAGAAAGACTTGATTGTGTTTACCACGATATTTGTAATACTGTCGAAATTAAATTTTACCACCAACCAGTTAAAGTTCTTTATATCTTATTTGCAAAATAGTAAACAAATAGCATACAATTTTATTCAAGAGGAAATAATCACCTCAGGGTTCAATTTTAGCACCTTTACTATTCAAGATATATAACGACGACATTACCCATTTGAATCTTCAGTTATTTACTGACAATTTCGTTCTTAAATATGCTAATAACTCTGAGGACATAATTCGTACATACATACAACACGCCCTCCAATTAATGGAAGAATGGCTAACTAGCATCGGCTTATTTTAAACTTAAATAAAACTAAAATGTTTGAAAATAAATTATATAATTTAATTAATTTTAAAAATATATTCCAATATAAAAATGCTAATTTGGAAACTTTTAAAAATTTCAGCTATCTAGATCTGATCATAGATAGTAAATCCAACTGGAAGTATAACATAAAAAAAGTAATTAAAACTCTAACGCCATATATATTTTTACTGCATTGTGTACGTAATTTCTTATCTGATCAATGATTATCCTATACAAATTACCTGTACTCCGACAAATATATAAGTTTAAAACACATTATTTCATTCGAGCACTATAAAACTGTCTTTAAAAAAATCAATAACTAAATTAAACATAGTTTTATTCTAAATAAAAATCTAGACATACACAACCACAATACTCAAACAAATCAAATTTTTACATCTCACATTTTAAAACAACTCAATACTAATAAAAACAAGGTAGAATGTAAGCCAACGGTTTTTAAAAGCGCACATTTCCAAAAGACAATACAAACTGTTTAGAATTGTGACTTGCACACAAATTTTTAAATTTAAGAAATTTTTTGTAATAAGAAAATATGTTAAAATAAAAATTTTCTGGAATTTTGACGGGCTGTAAGCCCTGAACGCTATATTACTAAGAAAAACCGTTAACATACGTAAAAATATATTATTGGTGCTTTAAGTTTTATATCTTGCCGAAGAAAAATTTGTACCGGTGCTTAAGTTAGCAAACTTCAATTTTTCAGCCCTAATAGCTCTTAAACAGGGGTGGTGCAAATAAATTTTCTGAGCAAACTTATACTAATTCTTAAAGTTCTTTCTTGTCTCAAAATTTCATTCTAGTTCCTTTCTAAAGGCGTGCCGGAGTTATGAAAAAAAAAAAATTTCATGCTAAATGTGGTTTTAGCATAACGGTAAATTTAAATAGTGAAATACAAAATATTGCATAATTTTGATATTGTTTTATGTAGGTATATAATAAAATTTTCGGTCTTTAGCGGTTTTAGATTGCAAAACTATAACTCAGAGCCTGAGAATGATGAATGAATATGCATCCGAAAATGGGACTTTTTTGCAATTTTCAGGAGCTGTAACTTTGGACTCTATTCAACTAGAAGAAACCTTTAACACAAGTAAAAATTTATTACTGTAGCTTTAATTTTTATATCTTGCCGAAGTAAAATGTGTGCAGGTGCCTAAGTTACAGGTGTTTAAAAATATCAAATCCTCAATTTTTGAGCCCTAGTAGCTCATAAACATGAGGTGGTCCAAAAAAAAATTTTGAGCAAACGTAAATTAATTGTAAAAGTTGTTTATGCTCTCAAAATTTCAAGTGCTTATTTAAAAGCGTTCCGGAGTTATGAAGGTAGAAAAATCTTGCAATATTTGGTTTTCACATAACTTTCATAGTTTAGTCACATAGCTTTTTCAAAGTTTGAGGGGCTGTAGATCCGTAATGGGTGGGGCTACATGGAATAGTTGTTCCACAAAATTAATATTTTTATAAGACGACGAACGAACGGACGGCATGAAGAACGGACGGACGGACAGAATGAAACTAATAAGCACATTTTTTCAAAATTTTGTTGGAAATGTGCTAAAAAACAATTGCTTAAATAATTCTTCGAAAGCTTATAACAATTTTCAAACTTAAATTCATATTAAGTTAAAAGATAATTTGTTATACCCTATGATTGTAGGAAAAGATGTGTTACGTAATATGAATATCAATTGCATTCACAAGTAACGAAATTAACATTACCAAACTAAATATATCGTTGTTTAGTTGCTTTAATATGAACAAAGATCAATCTTGTTCCGTCTTCAGGATAATCAGCATCTGAAAATAAACAAAAAGAAACAAAACACAAAGAATCATGTTACAAACAAATGTATGATAATTATCTGAGTAAAAGTTATATCCTGGTTAATCCTGGTCCCGTCCAAACGATCAGCATGCAACATCGAGGGTCATCAGCAACATAAATTATTTTTATAAACCTTTGAATTTTAAATGAAAATTGTAAAAATTGAATTTTGTTTATATATTACTAATACTTACATTAATTGTCAAAGTCAAACAAATTCATAACATACACTTTATTATGTACTTTAAATTCAAGATTACTGAACTTGGGTTAAACATTAGTCCTGAACCGTTTAACTCAAGTTTATATAAACCCAAGTTTTATGAATTTTAATTACTCGTTGCCGTAGAGCCGTAAAAAAATTAATGAAATTAAGGAATTAAATAATTGAAATTAAAACAGTGAACTTTTATTTTCTACTTGATATAATTTAATAAATATTTTACAGTGCGTAATAGATTTGAATTTTTTAAACAGTGCGTTTTTTAAATCTAAGTTTTATTGAGCATAAAACTTTTTTTGGTCCTTCGGGCCGGATAATAAAATATTAAAGATAATATTTTATTAAAATAAGATATAAAATATTAAAGTTATTGTAAAATATTAAAGTAAAGTAAAATATTATAGTAAAAAAATTATACAAAAGATATTAATTTCAATAAATAAAAAAAAAATAAAAAATAGAGATGATAAGTTTTTTTTTAAATTTTAAATGTTAAATATGAGTTAAATTATATAAAAGATTTGCAATTTTTGAACTAATTAAAGACAGTGACTTTTGAAATTTTATAAGAAAAATTAAATTTAAAAGTGAAATTTTAAATGAAAAATTATTAAAATTTTTTTTTTGTTGACAAATTAAAGACAGTAAATTTTTAATTTTTTATAAGATAAATCAAAAAACTGTGACATTTTAAATCTTTTAAAAAAAAATAAATTTTAAAGACGGAATTTTCAAATTTTGTAAGAAAAAATTAAAAAACAGTGATATTTTCAACATTAAAAACAAAAAAAAAGGGGTTAACTTCAAAATGAAGTTAATTTTGGAATGTTTCATCCATCAAACACTACTGGACTCCTCAGTAGGTATCTTGTAGTGTTGGACTACCTAGAGAACTTCAACTAAATTTTTATGCACCGCAGGGCTTTATATAAAATTTTAAAAATAGAATAAAAATTTAGAAAAGAGAACAAAATTTTTTTTCAAATTGCTTTGGTGACCATTTAATATTAAAAGAAATTTTAATTATAAAAATGAAAAAATATGAAATATTGAAATAAAATTATTAATTATATTTTTATAATTGACTTTTGAAAACCGTAAAACCCACTTTTATAAGTTAAGTATGTAATTTTTTGTATATACCAAAAAAAAATTTTAACACCTTTAAGGTTTTACACAAAATATAAATAAAAGAAAAAACTTTCATTTATGAGCGAATGCGTTTCAACATGATATACATGCCATTATTAACATTCTTATTTTTTTTTAACTTCAAAATGAAGTTAATTTTGGAGTGTTTAGTCCATCCAAACACTACTGGTTAGTTTTTTCTTTTAGTTATATTTTGTGTAAAACCTTAAAGATGTTAAACATTTTTTTGGTAAGCTGAACTGAAGAAATTCTGGGAGTAAGAAGAAGCCCCAAGTGAAGATAAACTATACACAGAAGAAGAGCGGCAATGTGAACAATTTTATAGAGAAACAACCCTTCTACTTCCAACAGGAAAGTATCAAGTGTCACTACCCTTATGCAATGAGTCGTCTACAAAATATTTGGGAGCATCTCGTATATCTATACAACGTTTTCATCAGCTAGAAGCCCGTTTTAAACGAGATTCAAGTTTTAAGTCTGAATATACAAAGGTAATTGATGAATATTTACATATGGGTCATATGGTCGTTATCAAGAAGAAAGAAAATGAATGTACATCTAATTTGTCAAAAGCCATACATTCATCCTGTTATTTGCCACACCATCTAGTCGTTAAAAAATCCAGTATCACGGCAAAGTTACAAGTAGTTTTCAACACATGACAAGTAACTAAAAGTGGAAAGTCTTTAAACAACATGTTGTTAAATTGCCCCGTCGTTCAAGATGAACTCGTACGCATATTCGTTGGCGTAAATATAAGATAGCATTTATAGTTGACATTGAAAAAGTGTATAGGCAAATCTGGGTAAATGAAAAGCAAGCTTATTACCAACAAATAATATGGCGGGAGAATCCAGAAGAACCATTGAAGGAGTATAAGTTTTAACGGTCACGTTTGGCACTAAAAGTGTGAATTATTTAGCAACGAAAACGATTCAACAATTGGCTCGTGACGAGTCAAAAATTTATCCAATTGCATCCATCATCACTCTGTCAGATTTTTACGTTGACGATTTGTTATCCGGAACGGAATATGTGGAATCAGCACTACAAACTCAAAGAGAAATGGTTAACCTGATAAAAAGTGGGGGATTTCCTTTGAGGGATGTCGAATGCCAAACAGTTAAGGCTAGCAGTCCAAGATACAGGCAAAGAAAAAAATTTCCCTTCAAAGAAAAAATTTTCCCTTGGTCTCATGTACCAACAAAAGAGAACCCAGCTGATTGTGCAACAATCCAAAGGAATTGGCAACGTATCAACTTTAGTGGAAAAGGCTGTAATGGTTATCTAAAACGTTTTAGCATTAGTCTCGTAAATAACAAGTGAGTACAGAACTGGAAAAACAAAAGGGTTTAGGATATCATGTAAACATAATTGAAGATGTTTTTGAATGTCGTTTTTCATCTCCAAACCAAATTAGCACGAGTCGTTGCTTATTGTTATTTTTTCATAAAGAACTCCAAGCAACAATCCCTAAAGTTGAAAGGATATTTAAGGGTGCATGAAATAAATGATGTTATGAAAATATTAATAATTAGATCGCAAACGAGAACCTTTTCAGAAGAAATAAAGTTGCTCAAAAACAATAAATTTGTATTTAATAAAATGGTTTAATTAAGTTAAACCCATTTTTTGAAAAGAACGAAATGCTACAAGTAGAAGGGCGACTGGTTAATGCAAGTGATTAGGATTATAACGTAAAATTTCCGATATAGTTAAAAGATCGAGATTATTTTACTACCTTACTAATAAGTAAAACGCACAAGGAAACTTTGCATATTATTCCATTTATTTCACATTAGAAAAACTTAGTGGGTCGTGAACGCTGGAAATGCTGTGAGATATCATATTCAAAAATCTATAACCTGCTTTAAACAAAAGGCCCAAACACGACAACAATTAATGGGAAACTTGCCCGACGCACGGGTACAAATGACAAGACCATTCACGAACACAGGATTGGACTATTGTGGGCCTTTCGAAATAAAATATCATAAATATAGAGGCTCCACAAAATATAAAGCTTATACTGCTCTATTCGTTTGTATGGCTACCAAGGCTATACATTTAGAGCTAGTAATTGATATGTCGTCTGAAGACTTTGTCGCTGCAGTTAGAAGATTTTATGCCCGAAAAGGCCTGTGTAAAAATATATACTGCGATAATGGTACAAATTTTGTTGGTGGTCATAAAATTTTAACTAAACAAAGTAAAAAAATGATTCAAGACTTAAATAGTGAAGTTGGCGGGCTGATGGAGAATAATGAAGTTGCATTTCATTTTAATCCGCCTTCTGCTCCAAATTTTGGAGGTTTGTTGGAAGCGGGAGTGAAAGCCACAAAATATCATCTGAAAACGATTTTGGACAATACGGCCATCACATAATATGAAAAATTTAATACGATGTTGTGTAAAATCGAGGCATAACATAATTCACACCCAATGACAGAAATCAGGCCAGATCCACAAGATCTTACACCGCTAACACCAGCCCATTTTTTAATCGGTGATTCAATGCTGGCAGCACCACAAGAAGCAGTTGCCGATATAAACATACACCGGTTAACGCGATGGCAATATGTGCAAGCATTAGTAGATAATTTTTGGCGTCGATGAATCTCTGAATATTTATCAAGGTTACAACAGAGACCTAAATGGACGAGAAAAATAGAAAATGTCGTACCAAATCTACTAATCCTACTAAATGAAGAGAATCTGTCACCCAATAAATGGTTATTGGGCAAGTTTATTGAAATACATCCCGGATCTGATGGATTGATTCGAGTTGTCACGGTACGCACTAAACACAGTACGTTAAAATGACCGATTACAATAATTGGTTTACTACCAAACGATTAAAATAAAAAAAAAACCTCTAATATCGTCAACCGAGAGACCTACTTTTAAAGAATTAACTACACTATCTACCTAATGTTTACGATGGACTAATACCTCAATAAGTCCTACTATTCTACACAATATCCGAGAACACCTACAATAGCAATTCTACACAATAGCAGAGAACACCTACTCAAAAATAATACTAATATACTGATTACAATACTTTTATACATATATATATTATTAGTCATTTGTTTATTCTTACTTATATGTGTTCTAATTCTTTATTCTCTTTGCATGGTCGAGTCGTGTTGATGTGCATTTTAATACAACGATGTTCAACTGGTGTCCATTAGTGATCAAGCTTACTCATTTTGTTTTACCTAAAATCGAAAAATAATTAGTATATTTATCACAACAAGAGGTCACATTGAGAACAAACAATCACCAAAAACGGAATTTTTTTCTTTAAGAACAAACAAGTAAAAAAATATGATGGAGCTTTTTAATTAATGATACTTATTAATAATAACTTTATGTTGACATGTGTATGGAATGATGCCAAGGCCGGAAGCATGTTCCGTCTTCAGGATAATCAGCATCTGAAAATAAACAAAAAGAAAAAAAAACACAAAGAATCATGTTATGATCAGCATGCAACATCGATGGTCATCAGTAACGTAAATTATTTTTATAAACCTTTGAATTTTAAATGAAAATTGTAAAAATTAAATTTTCTTTATATATTACTAATACTTACATTAATTGTCAAAGTCAAACAAATTCACAATATTACATAAAAATTGTCAAAATATAATTGTTTATATTTTGTAACAGAAAATGTCTGTTATATTGACGAAAATTAATTCAATTCACAATAATTTTATATTTTTTATATATTCGATGATTTTTAACTCTTTATATACATGTTTTTTATATACTTTGTTTTTTGTTTCACTTGATTATGTACTTTAAATTCAAGTTTACTGAGCTTGGGTTAAACGTTAGTCCTGAACCGTTTAACTTAAGTTTATATAAACCCAAGTTTTATGAATTTTTAATTACTCGTTATCGTAGAGCTGTAAAGAAAGTTAGTCAAATAAAGGAATTAAAGATTTGAAATTAAAACAGTGCTTTTTTATTTTCTACTTGATAATAAATATTTTACAGTGCGTAATATATTTTAATTTTTTAAACAGTGCGTTTTTTTAATCTAAGTTTTATTGAGCATAAAACATATCTATTCTAAATATAAGTAATTTGAGGTATAAAGAAGAAATCAAAAATATGGTGAAAGCCTATCAGCTGAAACAATAAGATAATGTTAGTGTGGTATTAAAAATGTTGTTGAAAGATGATACACCAATTTCTCAAGGTCCACGAAGATTGGCTTCTCTTGAAAAAATGTCGATGAACAGATTAAAGAATTGTTACAACAAGGGATTATAAAACCAAACCCCTCAGAATTTTCATGCCCCGTGTTAGTAAATAAATTAGTTATTAGATTTGAAATTTGTTTTGATTTATATTGATGATATCATCGTTGTAGAACCTAATGATAAAGAATGTTTAGACCAACTAAAACAAGTTCTTCAAGTAGGCGAAAATCGTGGGCTCAAAATAAAATAGAAGAAATACAATTTCTTTGGAGAGAAATAGATTATTTAGGCTTTAAAATTAGTGATGATTCGTAACCTTCAATTCAGTAAATAAAAGCTGTCAATGAATTTCTAACTCCGAACAACATGAAAAGAGTTCAGTCCTTTTTAGAACTTACGTGATATTTCCGAAAAATTTATTTCTGGTTATGCCACAATAGCAAAACCTCTGAGTTTATTATTTCTGGTTATGCCACAATAGCACAACCTCTGTATTCAGTTTATTATTTTAGTAAGAAAACTAAACCATATGAAGAATTATACCACAGTTACACATTAGAAGTTTTGGCTATAATAGAAGCTTTGAAAAAGTTACGAGTATTCTTGCTTGAAATAATATTCAACATTATTACCGATTGTACGGCATTCAAGATGACAATGGAAAAGAAAAAGTTATCAATTATGGTAGCAGTTTGGGCTTTGACCTTACAGGAATATGATTATCAACTTAAACATCGTAGTAGCAAACGAATGGATCTCGTATATACATTAAGTAGAAACCCCATTGCAACGATGATTACTACTTCAAATCAATTTCTACAGCAAATAAAATCAGCCCAAAAAAAAGATGAACATCTGAAACTGATTATGAAACTATTGGAACAAGGATACTTGATTATGAAACAAGGAACTATTGGAACATGAATATCAAGATTTTCAATAAAGAGAGGAATCTTATATAGAAATTTGTCAGATGGTGAAGAACTATTCTAAATATTGGCCTAGCAAAATGAAGGCATTAGAAAAGTGCAGGAAAATGGACATCTTGGAGTGAAAAAGACGGAAGAGATAATTTTAAATGACTATTACATTCCAAAACTTAAGGAAAAAATATTGCAGAAAAATTGCATTCCTTGTATTTTAGGTAACAGAAAAGAGGGTAGGAAAACTAACATTATTCCTATTAAAGTAATGACGGCGAAGATATCGTCGGTCAAGAATCCTCTTCCATCATGCAAGATTAATTCTCGAACAAAACCTGTCACCATAATGATGCAAAATTGAACCAATTGATTAAATTCTTATTTTTTACTCTTTCAAGACATTATTGAATTGAATCATAAATATATTATTAAGTTAATCCTGATGAACACGAAAATTACCTAACATTATTGTTTATGATTGATTGTTTACATAACATGATTGTTTACATAACATTATTGTTTACACAACAATAAATGTTTACATAACAAGTTTGAATGAATTGAATATTTTAGTGATACCTAAAGAGGTTAAGAAAAATTGCTACATATGAAGAAACTCTATTTTGTGAAATAAAATTTTGAGGGGAATGATCAAAGAATATTAAAAAATGACATATTGTAAATTAAAAATAAATTAAGGTTTAAGGAAGATGAAGACATTACATTCTGGACCTTAAAGATGAGTTATATTTTTAAAAAGTATTAAACTTACGATGTTAAACGGCAAAGAAGATGTTACTATAAAGATGAAAATAAGTAGAAAATACCAAAATGCCACCAAAATGAAGTTAATATGCCTATTTAAAACAGTAAATACTACAAAAATGTTTGGTGGAAGAATTTTGCGAAGACGTTGAAACTTGTCAGGATGACCGAATTTGTGGGAATTTAAAATACCAAAATCATTAAATATCGATTTTTATTATCACAAGAGCGAATCCTAAAATATGACGAAGAAATGCATTTGTTGTTTCTCTTCTTTTGACATTGTATTTGTTGTCTTTTTTTTGCGGTATTCGTTTTGGTTCAATATAGATAAAGGAAAAGAATAAGCTTCAGTTTTGCACGTGCTATTGCTGTTGACACCATCATTGGTTATAAAGAATTAAAATTATTTGTTATAAAGAATTAAATCATTTAGTTATTTTTGCATTAATATAATTTAATATATATACATATTTTACTTATTGCTCTGAATTTACAGATGCTGGTAGTTACTATTTTAAGTTTTACAACATTTAATTACATTTAATTCAATTTTTTTAGCAAATTGAATAAACATAGCGAAGAATTAGAGAACATTTGTTTACAAAAAATCTTTAAAGTAATCAGTAATCTATTGGGTATATTATTAGGGCGTATATTATTGAGTTTCCACAATATATTCGGTAATATCGAAACATAAAATCGCATTTCAATTAAAAAAGACCATCATGTAATACATTTTTTTTTATAATGTCATTTCATGTTTTTGTGAACTATCCTTTTAAGCACATTTCAAAAATTTGCTATTACTTTCACTCTGTCCGTCCGTCAGGTCTCCGCATAGGGCTCTTCAAAGAGTGATGTTGTAGAACAACTTTTTTATGTACCCTCACCGATGGAAATCCTACAGCTCTCAAACTTTGGAAAAGCCCTATTTTTAAATGGATATATCTCATGTTCTGTTTAACATTTTCTCAATCTGAATACGCAATTCGATACAAATTTTTATATTACCTTATTTTATAAACCTTTTCTATACCTTATTTTTGCCTTTTTAAGCCAATATCAAAATTGTACAATTCTTTTAAATTTAGTATTTAAATTTACCATTATGTGAAAAGCAAATTTTGCATGGTTTTTGTATCTTTTTTTTTCTTTATTTTAAAAAACAAATTTAAAGTTTATTTACAATTTTAGTTTTACTTTAATTCTAAGTTAGTAATTTAAAAAATATAATATTTAATTTATATATAAATAATGCATAATGGTTTACGACCGTAGCGTATAAGTTGTCTGGTCTTATTATTTAGTTATAAATATTGTTTGACATTATTTCTAATTTATATCACAATTTCATTTCATATTTCTACAATGTCTTCATTTCGCTTAATTAATTAAAAATTAAAAAATCTTTGACGATCATTTCTTTACATAATTTACAATTAATAATTTTTCCAAAAGTTGAGAATAGATGAGAACAAAAACGTAGAAAACGTAGTATAAAAATAGAATAAAATTATAAATTAACTTCACTAAATACGTAAAAAAGTAATAAAACTACAACTGATTATTTGATATAATATATTGCACTATTTCTTTTTACCGATCGCATACATTAAGGTAGGTATTGTTTTCATACTAAAAATTTGTACCCGAGATTTTGTCAAATATACACTACTCGGGTGTGGAGAAGGCTGTAAAAAAAGTTTTAGCATGATCTCTGTGTGTGTGTGTGTTTGTGTGTGTGTGTGTTTGTGTGTGTGTGTGTGTGTTTGTGTGTGTGTGTGTGTGTGTGTGTGGGTATGTCTGTGGGCACGTGTACAGTTTAAACGACTGAGCGGAATTTTTTGCAATTTCATATTTAAGGTTTTGACGTAAATATCTCGGATGATAAGCTTTTGGAGCAAATCGGACAACTGCAGGTGGTAGTTTACTAGTATACTTTTTAAGTTTTTTACGAAAATTTCGTAACAGAAATATTAAAAACTATACGAAAAAGTTGTTACACAAGTAACGACCAACAACTTTGCTATAGAACATTTTTTGATCCGACTAACTTTAACTTTTATTTAATGTTTTTTATCTGAACGATTTTTTTTTGGTTTTTTTTTATACTCTAAAAATTTATATGTATACATATGTACTTATATCTATGCATATTATTCTTTTGTTGATGACATAAAATTAAAACGGTAAAATTTTTGTTAGCAGATTCAATATTAATCTTATGTTAATTTTGTATTTGTTTACAGTTTTTATAAGTTTTACTTCTAATATTTTTGAATGAAAAAAAAATCATCTACATTACATAATAATATGAATGAATGTATATGAATGAATGCACATATATTTTTACGATTTATTTGCTGATTATTGTTATTGAATAAAACAAAATGTCGTTAAATTATTAGAAGTTATTTTGCTTTGATATAAATTATTATGTGAAAAATCTATAAATTTTGGCATAGTATTTTCGTGTAGTGGCGGTCGGTAATGTGGTGAAGATACTGATTTTTATACAGACACATTTCACTGATAGATTTTATTGCTAAAGGCAACTCATTGAAGGCTTTTAAACAATTATAAAGACAATTATTCTTTTGCTGTTCAGTTTTAAAAATTGATAAATAGAAGTTAGTTTTATTTATCGCATTGTGATTGTGAGTATCGATAATGTAGTGGTGTTTTATTTTATTGTTAATTATTTTGAAAGCAATGAGAGACAATTCTTTTTTACATATATTAGCAAAACTTAGATATCTGTGACTGTAAAGAGATGCTAAAGGAAAACTTGTTGGCAATCCGTGTATTGTTTTGATGGCCTTCTAATTCAAAATATCTAACTTTCTTAAAAGATATTGAGAAGAACCACTCCAAAGTGGATTAAGATATGGTAAATTAGATAGAGAGTATATGACAAATAAAGTTTTATCTAATAGAAAATTTCGTAACCTTTTTAGGATATAAACGTAAGCTGAATTTTTTTAGGATATGTAGTCAATGTAGTCTCACTTTAGATTTTTATCCAATATTAGACCTAGATAGTTAAATTTATTGACAACTTCGATTGTTGAATTACTAAATGTGAAATTGGTGCTTTGCAACTTATGGAATAATAATATTTTAGTATTACTTATATTTAAAGAAAGTTTGTGCTCTCTTACCCAAATATTGATTTTTGAAGGTCTATATCTCTTTTTAATTCATTTTCATTTCCTAAACCATATTTTATCAATATATTCAGCATCATCAGCATACAATTGCAAAGACCTTATCAAACATAGTTTACAAATATCATTTATATAAAGCTTAAAGAGGTCGGGATCTAAAATTGAACCTTGTGGTACTCCTTTAATTACAGATTTTAAATTGCTAAAACAATTATTTATTCGAACTTTCTGCTTTCGATTTAACAAGTACGATTCAAAAAAGTTTGTATTCTGCAGCGAAACCTAGTTGAGAAAATTTGTGAATAAGAATCTCATAGTCAACACAGTCGAAAGCTTTTTTTAAATCAAGAAGATACAACCTACATATTTTTTATAATCAATAACTAACTAATTGACTAATGAAATCAGTTAGGTTAAAACGAGCTGCTGCTGTATTCGAGTTTTTTTCAAAACCAAACTTATTTACACTTAGCAAACAATTAACTGTCATAAAAGTGTTTAAACGATTTCTTTTGATTAGTTCAAAAATTTTAGAAAACGTACTTATAATTGAAATTAATCTGTAATTAGAACGATTTGTAGCATCTGCGCTTTTCAAAATATCTAAGAATTGAAATTAGTCTGTAATTAGATTGATTTGTAGCATCTGCGCTTTTGAAAATAGGTGTTACTATTGCAGTTTTTAAAATGTCTGGAAATATTTTTGAACTAAAAGATAAATTAATAAATTTAAATAATATTTGGAATCAATCGGTTTGCGAATTTTTTTAAAAATTTACCCGATGTCTTATCAAATCCAGTAGCGGCTGAGGATTTAAAATTTTTGATAGCTTCACTAACTTCCTCATAAGTCATATGTAGTAAGGTCAAGACTAAAAGTTGATGAGTTTACATTATATTGAAAGAAATCGCAATATTCGTAGTCAATAGGTTCATCTGAAATATTTAAATCTTTAGTAACATTGATAAAAAAGTCATTCATAGTGTTAGCAATTTCCTCTTCATTAGAATATATAATATTATTGTTATACTTAATGACTTTAATGATTTGGTTATTATAAGTTTGATCGTTGTTGAACATTATTTGCTTATACATACCATAAATAGGATCTTGTGAAATGAAATTTGAGCAATAGTTCTTTTTTGTATTCACAATTAGCTTAAAATCTTTTGACTTATAATATAAATACAAGTTTTGACATGAGTATCATTCGCATATTTTTTTTTGAATTTTAAGAAAGAGTCGTGGATTTTCATATTTTCTCGAATTTCAGCTGTCATCCAAATGCTTTTATTGTTATTAAATTTTGATTGAATTGTTTTTGTATTTGCTTCAATCACTTCGGTAAATTTATAAACCATATCATCAAAAGAATTTATGTTATGAATATTGTTCCAAAATTCATTTTTATCAATGTTGTCATAATCTAGAATAATTTTATGACTGTTACTTTTGTCTTTTATGGGCTTCCAGTCAATACTGACAAAAAGCATTTGGTGATGAGATAAAATTGTGTCTAAAACATGAACATTGTATTTCAAGTCAGAATTTAAATGATCTATAATTGTCCTAGTGGTATTACCTATTCTAGTTGCGTATTCAATTGAAATCTTCTTCAGAATTATAAATCCATTACTACCTATGTAGCATATTAATGTAGTCTTTGGAATTTGTATCTTTTTTCAATAAATTAAAATTTATATCACCTACAAAGATTGATCTCTTATGTTTTAGTAAATCTGCTATTTTTTCTACGAATATATCAAAATTCGTTCTGTGGGACCTATAAATTGGAAATATATTTATAACTTATAACTTATAACTTATAACTTATAACTTATAACTTATAACTTTATAACTTAACACCTAGAATATTAAAATTTTGAAATTCTTCATTATATATAAAATTACTGCTAATTTTATTATTAATATATATTGCAACACCCCAATATTTACTTTCCCTGTTACTAAAATACGGAACATAATCAATTAAATTAAAGAATGTGTTTTCACTCTCATGCAACCAAACTTCCGACAGTACAATCACATCTATTTTTTACTATACTATCATTATTGCTTATAATTAATTATATGATATAGACTTTGTATGTTTAAGTATATAATATTAAAATTTTTACTGTAAGAATCGTTTAATAATCTCTCTGTATAATCGTTAGTAGATAGGTAGGTACTTGGGCCAGACAGGTCAGTACGTCAAGATCACCCGGAAGTAGGTCAAGGTCACCTGGAAGTAGGTCAAGGTCACCCGGAAGTAGGTCAAGGTCACCCGCAAGTAGGTCAAGGTCACCCGCAAGTAGGTCAGGGTCACCTGAAAGTAGGTCAAGGTCTCCCGGAAGTAGGTCAAGGTCACCCGGAAGTTGGTCAAACCGTAATTAGGTCAGACAGGAAGTAGGTTAATGTCATAAAAATAGGTCAGACAGGCGGCGGCTGCCAGACAAGTCTAGTTGTTTATAAAGATTGTATACTTGTTTTAAGTAATAGGTAAACATGGAAATAGTAAGAAAAAATTGGTTTTTATTTTTGCTTGCAATTTTGAGATGTTTTTGCTTGCATTTTTGATATGTTTGCATTTATTTCTTGTTTTCTTTTTCAAGTATTTAAAGAAGAGGAAGGAAAAACCATTAATTAATTGTTATATAAGAATGTTGAAAAAAAAATATCTAACGTGGTACATGTTTACTTATTGATGTATACTTGGCTTAAGTAATAGGAGCATATGAAAATAATAAGAAAAAATGCTTTATAAAATTTAAAGAGAAAAATGAAAACAGAACAAAATAAGTGTAACTACATTTCTTTAAAATTTTGCAACTATTTTTAAAAATTAAAAGACAAACTGAAAACTGGTTATTTAAATTTTACATAAAGATTCAACCTTGAAAAATAGTAAGAAAAAATTGCTTTTTATTTTTGCTTGCAATTTTAAGATGTTTTTTCTTGCATTTTTGATATGTTTGCATTTATGTCTTGTTTTCTTTTTCTTTCGTTTTTTTTTTTATGACAAGTATTTAAAGAAGAGGAAGGAAAAACCATTAATTAGTTGTTATGTAAGAATGTTGAAAAAAGAAATTAATAAAAAAAAAAAACAATAAATCAAAAAAATATCTAGCTTGGTACATGTTTACTTATTGATGTGTACTTGGCTTAAGAAATAGGCGTATATGAAAGTAGAAAGAAAAAATGGTTGATAAATGTAAAAAGAAAAATAACAAAAAACTTTTAACGTACAAGATACAACAATTTTAAAAGGTACAACGCATCTTTAAAATTCATAAAGAAATAGTGCAAACCTAGTTTTATGTCTACATAATGAGCAAATTTTAAAGAAGAGAATTAATAATTATGGTCACTTTGTCGTATAAGATATTTTTTGTTTGTAAGAATGTTGAAAAAATTAAAGTTATGGAAATACTTAACGATTAACATGTTGCTTAGGTTCATTGTAAATATCTAGTACTGTTCAAAAATCCAAGACATAAATCGCAGATATTACCTCTAGCTCGCCAAATATATCCCAATCAAATCAAAACATTAGAAAAAGTATAAAATGACGTGACGTCAGTTCCATACGGCTATATATTAATAGATCTTACTCAAGACGTTAATGACATATTTCGATTTAGAAGTGATATATTTGGCAAAAGTTTGTGTTATTGTACGAGAGATCAATTAGAACAATGTGAGGAATGTGAATGTGAATGTGAGAACAATATGAAACGTTTGAAGACCAGCCGTCATATATAGCACCTATTAAAAACCTCTAAACTAAAATTGCAGAAAGTAATTATAAAACACTGTGACTCTGAAGTAATTAAAACAATTTGTGAAATAGCATTAAATATTTTAAAAGGTAATTGTAATCTGAATAAAAAAGCAACAACACAATTACGATCACTCATTTGCCGTAAAAAATCTATAAATAGCAAAAGAAAATTATTATTCAACGTGATGGATTTTTACCTACACTTCTTGGTGCAGTACTATCAGGGATAATCGGAAATTTTATAAATTGAATAATACAACATTTAACAAAATGATAATTCTAAAACCCGAGATTTATGAGAAAATGAAGCAAAAGGCAGACGCTGAACTCAATGAGTTGGATAAAATTATGAAAAATATATTGATAAATAAACATCTTACGGACACTCAAAAATGGTATTTATACAGACAAAATCTATTTAAAATAAGAAACAAAAATAGAGTACTTCCTAGAAATAAAGAGGAGAAAGTAAAAATTACGGAAACAAAAGGTACTCAAACTCGTGCAAAACCAATGTATATAGATGCGGAAGCTCAATCGCATTTTCCTGAATATAAAAATGTTGGAACACAAGTTGTACCTGAAGAAGAAGAATATGCAAAAAAAACAGATGACGAGGTATTTGATGATGAAATTCAAAAAAATATTTTAACAAAAGCATTGTCAGCCGCTTCAGTTGGAGAACGTCTTAGAAAAAGAAAATCAATTAGAAATCAAAATGTACAAATTTTTGAAACTGATACAGGAGACATTATAACTGTTCCTTTAGATAGCCCAAGCCCACCAACGAAAAAAGAAAAAACTATAAATACTAAAGAGTTGAATAATTCATCAAAATGTGTTTTAAGGTCAGCTATAGCAGGTAATACTCAACCAGAACTTAATTTTCCAATTCGTAAGAATAAATCTGCCAGCTTATGGACAACATACAAGTGAATGATGAATTTTATGTCACTTTACTTAGTGATTCATTTATGAACTATTATCCAGAAAATACATTATCATCTTTTACAAATAAAATGAATAAATACATGTGTGATTCAAGGTGGAAGGTCGGTATTTCATAAATCTATTTTAATGATTTCGTTCCAAATGTGTATGGTTAAGAATAGGAAAAAAGTACTCAAATAATAGTAATAATATCAACTGTATATAAATACAGTTGATTTGGGGAATTTTTAATTTTATAAACGATGATGTTAATTACATACAACCAGCAAAAGCTGAGGAGATGCCTAAAAATATAAGTTACACTACAATATGTGTTACTAGACCTAAAATAGATATGAAAATAAGAGTAAAATACGCTTAAACCCTGGAAGGACTTTTGACAACATGTTTCAATCAAGTATCTTCTGTAAAGTTACAGAATTTAAAAAATATAAACCACGTGTAATAGAAGCTTTCAAAACTTTTATAGATAGTGTACAATTAATTCCAATTATTAAACCAGATATGTTTTTTATATACACATATATAATTGAACCGCAAAAAATAGGTGATAAAGATGTAAGATGTTTAAGATCTGTTAAAATACAAAATTCTTTCACTGATACTGTAAAAGAAGTCAGTAATATTCAATATTGCAATGTGAAGAAATCATTTAATAACATTTCATTACTTTTATGTGATAAATAAGGATACAAAATAAACTTTTCCAATAGTTCAATTCCAACAAATATTGTATTACATTTTAAAAAAGTATAAATAAAAGCGATTTTACAAAGCTATATATTATTTTATTTTATTCATTATGACGAGAGTATACTATAAGTATTATTTAATTCAATCTGGTAGAGGACTTGATGATATCGGTCGGTTGAATGTAATAAAGCCGTACCTTTTCAAAGAGGCCGTGGATTGGGAAGCTTTTTTGGTGGACTTTTTAGATATTTGGAACCATTATTTACTTCAGGCGCTGATATTTTGAAAAAGGAGGTTATTAACTCTGGTATTAATGGTTTATCTGATATCGCATCTGGTGCAAATGTAAAAGAAGTTATGCAAGATCGTAGTAAAGAGGTTGTTAAAAATGTACGACGTGGTGCCGTACGAAAACTGAATGAAAAATATGGTTTTGGTAAAAGAAAACTAAAAGCAATAAAAAGACCATTCATTAAAAATTTAAACTATTTTACGTCAAAACGACGCAAAGATAATAATAAAAAGAAACATAAATATATTTTTGATTAATTATGATTAAGTGTATGAAACCTGAGTTGGATATTTTTAGCATTTTACGATCTGAAGAAGTTTCCTACAATCCTATTGCTTCTTAAGACAACCCTTCAACTATTGAATTTGTTTCACTGGGTCATGGTGATACATATAGAGATTTGTCTTCTACATATTTGAGATTAAAAGTACAGATCTTAAAGAAAGATGGAACGCAATGGAATAATGATAAAAATGCTGAAGGTAATACAAATAATAATACAACCAAGTGTAGTTAATAACATTTTACATTCTTTAATAAAACAATGTAATGTTCAATTATATGGCAAAAATATAACACCATCTGATGGAAATTATCACTATAGAGCTTATATTGAATCTTTATTAAATTATGGTACAGATGCTGCTGCAACTCATTTAGAATGTGCAGGATGGATTTTAGATAAAGCAAATATAGCTAAATCTGATAATAATGGTTCAAAAGAGCGCCAAATTGTATCATAATAGCAATGTAGTGGAACTTATGGATAAACTACACGTAGATATGTTTAATCAACCTACACTACTTATAAATAATGTTGACATTCGTATAGTTTTAACACTTGAAAAACCAGATTTTCATCTATTTGCAGACGATTCTGATGAATCACAATTAAAAATTATAGAAGCCACACTATTTATGAGGCATGTTACCGTTAATCCAAGTGTACTGTTAGCATACAATGCTGTTCTTGGGAAATCCAATGCTAAATATAATTATAAACGCGTTGAAGTAAAAAGTTTTACAATTCCAATGAACAGCTCAATATCACTTGATAATGTTTTTATTGGGCAGTTGCCAAACACAATGATTTTTTGTATGACAGAAAATGTGGGTTGCTCTGGAAAAAGATCAAAAAACCCATACAATTTTAAACATTTTGATATTTCACAATTTGTGTTAAAAGTAAATGGTGTTCAAATACCTAATTCAGCAATTGAAACCAGTTTTTCAGATGAAAATAATTCCTGCACAAGAGCATACAGTACACTTTTTTCAGGAACTGGAATTTACCACAATGATAAAGGTCATCAGATAACAAAGTCTATGTTTAGTAATGGATTTTTTATACTTGCTTTTGATTTAACTCCAGATGCATCTGGAAATGAAGTATGTCAAGGTTTACTAAACCAGGGTACGGTTAAAATTGAGGCAAGGCTATCAAAACCACTTACATCTACACTAACTGCTATTGTTTATGGAGAATTTGATGCAAGCATATAAATTGATAAAAATCGAAATATATTCACAAAGCTATAAATAAAATATTGAAACATGTATTTGAATATTCAACAAGATATCATCGTCTTGTGCACTTGTGGATGTAAATCTTTGTTGTGACGATAAAAATACTTTATTTGTAAAAGATATTTGTTTAGTTGGAATTAAAGAACCTTGTAAAAAATTTGTAAAAGAGTTTACTTACAAATTTCCAACAAAAGAAATTATAAATTTTGAAAATTACTCTTTTGGAACTGTACATAATGATAAAATTAATAAAAAATTAAGACAGGTGCTACAAAAATTTGATGTTATTATAACAAATGAAAAAATAAAAAAGGAGTTTTTAATGAACTACGTTAATGAAATAAGTAGAGTGTATGATTTGAGTCAGTTTGAGTTATGAACACTTTAGAAATAACTAGTGTTTTAAAATGTAGCAAATTTACAAACACATATTTTAAGGGAGTTTTTACTTTAGACAAAATTCCAAAAATAATAGAAACACCTACTTTTTTAATTGTAAATACAGACAAGATAAAAGATCCAGGAACACATTGGTTTGCGCTTTATATTCCAAAGCATGATTGCACAGAATATTTTGATTCGTATGGTGGAGTTCCAGATAAACCGGAAATTTTGAAATATTTAAAAAATCAGAGTATAGTTTTTAATTATTGGCAGATACAGAGTGTTCTTTCGAATGTATGTGGACAATACTGTTACGTTTATGGTTGGTATAGATGTTTTGTTTAAGCATGAAAACTTTTTTGAATAAATTTAGCAAAGATAATCATATAGAAAACGACAATCTGATTATTAATATATTTTACAACTTATTTGAAAATTTAAATTTTTCACAATCTTGTGTACCTCAGCAATATAATTAATATTAAAAGGCTTTAGCTAAAACGTAGTAATGGAAGATCAAGGTTCGAACACAAATTTGATGTTGAGTTATACATATTTTCTCAACAAAAATCAGTCATTAAAAGTTCTTGTTGGTTTTGATACAGAATCTCTTGTAGCTACTTGCATTTTTCATCGTATTGGAAAAAAGCCAGCTATTTTAAAATATCGTGATTAGTGTAAATTTTACCAGCAATTTTATAAAAGGTACTCGAAACAATCAATAAAGAATACAAAATTATGTTTACAATATGGGTGAAGAATGGTTATTGACCGATGTCTTAGCATTAATAAAAAGGAAGCTGATACATTTTACAACTTAATTGATTTTCTTCAAGCTGTAATGATACACAATAAAAATGCTGAATCAAATGTACGGGAATATGTTATTAAATACATAAAAACGTGTCAAGAAAAACGCGTTATGAAGTTGCACGAAGAAATATATATTCCAACACAACGTTGTAGCGTTCAATGCAATTATTCTAGATTGTTTTTTGAAATATCTGTAGTACTAGAAAATAAAATTTCTAATGTTTTAAACAAAAACAACAATAAATGAAAAAAATTTTTTAATATTATTTAATTTGTTTTTTATTATGAATTACTTATATATAGTAGATACATATACATTTACACAAATATTCTTATATATTATTTCTAAAAAGTTCTACAAAATAGTCAGGATCTGCTTCTTGGTTATTTATTTCCTAAATTTGTTGCTCCACTATATCTTCATCTAAGACTTGAAACGGTGGTATGAATTCTTCAGTTTCCATTAATTTCTCCTCATCTACGGTGGATGTAATTTCATTAACTTGGACCTCATTTAGTATACTGACTATTACAGTTTCTTCAGTAAATGGAAATGTTGTTGAATCAGCTGCCATTTTAAATAAATATCTTACCAAAATTGAATTGAAAATGATTTGCAATAAAATTGAACTGCGTTATATACTATAGCACCCAGTCAAATTTCAAGTTTTCAGAGTATATAAATAAATAAATGTAAAATTGGATTTTTAAATCTAGTTAGAAGGTGTATAAATCATGTCAAAATTTCAAATAGTAAAAGAAATATATATAGATCTGTACAAAAAAAAATGTTAGAAGGTAGCAAGTTGAGATTTTTATTCCGGTTCAAAAATTTAATATATGATGTAATTTTTATTGGCTCTTTTATGAAATACCTGTGTTTTTACGAAAAAAAAAAATATTAAATAAATCAATTTTGTCAATTTCAATGTCAAAATCAATTTATCTACATATAAACCTGAATCTGAAAAAATAAAGCATCTAAATAAAAGAAATTTTTTTTAATTTTATTTTTATTTATTAATAATAATAAAAACTTATAACTACAAACCAATTTACATTATTTATTGGTAATTTGCATATATTTTACCAAAAAACTCAAATATATCTACAATACTTAAATTTAAATTTTTATCTTTATATACAAAATATTCTTTTTCTTTTATTTCTTTTACAAAATCAGAATTCTCAAAAATATCAGTACATTTTTGAGGTACAAATATAATTAAATTGCGAGTCTCAAAGACCCACTTAAGACCATAAATGGTCTTGATTTGCTTTACATTTAATATATGATATAGAGCATCTTGCTCCATATCTTTTGTTTTTAAGAAACTGTTTCTAGTTTCTATATTTTTCTTATTAAAAGCTTCTTTGAAGCTTTTTTTAGCTGGTGGTTCTTCTTCTTGAAGAAGAATGATTTCTTCTTGTTGTTGTTGTTGTTGAAATTGTTGATGTTGTTGCTGTTGCTTTTGTGGTTGTTGTTGTTGATGATGATGGTAATGATGTTGTTGTTGATGTGTCTGCGATTCTTGCTGACTTATTATTCTTTTTCTTTTAATTGGAGCCAACTCCTGCGTTGGCTCTATTTGTTGAGCGTAGGCAAAAATCTCTGCTGTGTTTTCCATTTTGCTTTCTTGTTGTATTGTTATGTTGAGCTCTTTCTTTGAATTGATATATCTTAAGAAAGATCACACTTTATTTATACTAAATTTTTCTTCTAAATAATTGTATTATCATTGTTTAGGAATCAAAATTCTTAAGAAGACTAGTTAAAAACCAAAAGTTGTAAAGTAAGTTGTTTATTAATGTAATAAATTCTAATTGATTATAATAAAACTATAATTTTTTTAAATAGCATTTTTTACAACATTGTTGCATTTAACAGTATTCTAAAATTAAGAAAAAATCTTTTACATAAATTCTAATTATACTTTTTTATGAAAGAATATTATTTTTTATTTACCTATTCCTAAATTATTTATTTTTATTAGTAAATATTTTTCTGTTTTTATTTTTTCTATTAGCATTTTTACAACATTGTTGCATTTAACAGTCCTCTAAAGTTAAGAAAAAAATGTTTACATAAATCTAATTATACTTTTTTTATGAAAGAATATCATTTTTACTTATCCATTGATTATGACTATTATCAAAGGCTAAATATTTTACATATACTTTATTGCTTTTTCATTTTAAAATTTTTTCAATTAAATAAGCATTGGGGTCTTTGACACTAGTTAGTTCTTGTTCATAGAAGCCACCATGAACTAATTAATTTTTATAATCTTTTAAACTATATGTAATCGGGTCTGTCTTGTTTTTGAAAGCTATTTTAAAAACTTCAGTTGAATAGTTAGGTTTATATCCGTTTTGAAAAGTACCTTTAGACCTAGCAATTCTAGCAAAATTACCAACATTAAATTTTCCCTTATTAAATATTTTAGGGTAATTGTAAATTGAACGAAAAATTTGTTTTTCATTTTGTGATGTAACTTGGTTTGGCTTTAACTTATCAAATTCCCATGTATCATTTAACCCTCTATGATATATTTTTCATCTTCCAAATCTACGTCTAACTGGACGATGAATTTTAGATACTATTTGTGCTTTTGACATTATTATTGAAAAGTTAAACTGCAACTGTGAATTTGAATAAAATATATATATATATATTATGTAAATAAATTTTCGACTATATTCTGAAAATTAAAAACGGTAAAATTAAAAGATTTTTTTTTCAATGCTGTAATTTAATAGTTCAAAATACAAAATTTTTACAATATATTAAAAATAACTTTTAAATTTTTTTATTTTTGAAGCCATAAGGAACTGAAGTATAATCATTTGCAAAACTCGTTTTCTGGAATTTATGCGATATGACTTTATTTCAGGAACAGTGATGACTCTGTGATCGTATGTTCGACGAATACTAGGAAATGTTATATTTATTTGTTGAAAATTGTTTAATTTTTTAACTAATTGTTTCATAGAGCCAAAATGTATTTATTGTGAAGCGTTTTAATTTAAACGAATACATTTGACTTTGCAAACAGTTTTTTCACATTTGGAGTTGGTACTATATATTTTATTTGCATAGTTCTTTGCACCCCCACTGACAAATTCTGTAATGTAACTTCCTATTCCATATTCTTCAAGCTCATCTGTCATATCTCCTATGAAAACCCCTGTTAGAGGATTATATTCTCCTTCACGTGCTACATATATTATTGAATCAGTATCGTAATACAAAACTCGTTCTTTTAAATTGTTTAAATAAGAATACAATTTTAAACGAGCTTGTGTGGTAGTGTAAGCACCTATACAAACGTTAACTGTTAATAATGTTTCAGCTGTTTCTTCCTTATATTCCCAATTTACCAAAACTGTTTTTTCGTTTATTGGAGTTATTTGATTTACACCCTTGGAAGGATCAGTAAGAAGAGTAAATAATTCATAAGGCGCATTTATGATTTCTGTTTTTGATTGATTTTCTCTCTGTCCAAATTTATCCCAGAAAGAGTTTAACATTAATTTAGTTAATGATCTAAGTCCAGGATTTTTTTCCTTCCAGGATTGAGGTATCATTTTGATTTTGCCGCCACTTTTTTTCTACCTGGAATTTTTATACGAGGTTTCTTTAGGTATATTCTAAATACATTCCGTTTAGTTTATATGGAACGTTCCACGAAGGAACAACGTGTTTTTGTTATTACAACATTTTTTGAAAATGGTAAAAGTTTTCAAGATGTAATTAGGAAATTCCGAACAAAATTTGGTAGAGAAAATGCTCCAACAAATCGTGCCATCAAGCTGATGGTTGATAAATTTCTAGAAATTGGATCTCTTCCTGATAACAGAGGTAACATTTACCAACATAGTGGCCGTTCAACCGAGAATGTAGCAGCTGTGAGCAGAAGTGTTGAAGAAGATCCAAAAACTTCCATTCGTCATCGTTCGCAGCAAGTAAACATCAAACTATCCACATTATTCAACATTTTGCATCGTGATCTCTATTTAAAGGCTTATAAGATCCAGCTGACGCAAGAATTAAAACCAACTGACCATGCATTACGTCGGCAATTCGTTTCTGCAATCGAAAAACAAGAAGAAAATGAGAATTTTTTTAACAAAATAATCTTCACCGACGAAGCTCATTTCCAGCTCAATGGCTACGTCAATAAACAGAATTGCCGCATTTGGTGTGAAGAGAATCCAATAGTTATCTTAGAGCAACCAATACATCCACAAAAAGTTACAGTTTGGTGTGGTTTGTGGTCAGGAGGACCATATTTTTTTGAAAACGCAAATGGAAATGCGATTACGGTCAATGGAAATCGCTACAGGGAGATGATCCGAATCTTTTTGTGGCGGGAAATTGATGATTTGGACGTAGAGAATATGTGGATTCAACAGGACGGTGCCACTTTCCACACAGCGAGAGAAACAATGGATCTTTTGAAGTAAAAGTTCGAAGACCAAGATCGTGCGATTTGACACCGTTGGATTTTTTTTTGTGGGGTTTTGTGAAATCGAAAGTGTACAGCAATAATCCCACAACAATTCAAGAGCTTAAAAACAACATTATCGAGCAGATTTCAACCATTGAGAACAGTTTATTGAACAACGTGATTCAAAATTTTGGTAAAAGATTGGAAGGCTGCCGAAGTAGTAGAGGGGGCCACTTGGCCGACATAATTTTTCATTATTAACCGGAACCTATTTGTAATAAATTAAAATAATAATATATTTAATATTTCAAAAAAAAGCCTTTTTTTATTAAAATTAAAATGATACCTCAATTTTGTATATTTCGTTAAACTAAAATTTATACCTTACACTTTGGAAAATTTTTCTAAATATTTGCACTTTTCCTTTGGTGTTCTACAAAAGCTAGGCCAGCTAGAAGCTTCTTGTTTAATTTTAAGGAACTTGTTCATCATTTTAGTGAAAATCCCTTGTTGTGATGTAAGGGGATTAAATTGTTTAACAGTATATTCCCATACCTCGTATATTTGCACAATTTTGTATCCCTGTTTAACTGCTTCTCTTACTTCATCTATAACCAATCCATGTTCCTAAAATTATCCTACTACGATTGTCATGAGAGCAGTCATCATTATTCATTTCCAAGCTACATGCTTGACAGCAGGAAAACATTAGCTTATTATTTTGATTTATAGGCAAAACCGGGTGATAGAGTTTTTCTGGAGGAAGTATCAATGCTGTTATTAATCCTTCAGTATCATTTAAATTTAATTTATTGCACTCAATTTGTCCAACATGGATGACCCACTGGAAATTTTCCGTATTTACACACCCAAGGATATAGTGAGCATATATTTATATACATTATTTTCTCACCAGGTGCATATTTATAATATGTGGTCACCGTAATACGCGTCACGTGGTTTTAGTGGTATCAAACTTTCGTTCTCCAATTTTGAGAAAAATGCTTCGTATTCTTTTGATCTCATTTCGTTTCGAAATTCACACTCACACATTTTCAATTACTTGATAACCTAAAGATCGTAATTTATTGACTTTGTATAACGTAACCTCATAACGTGTTTCATATTTTTTATCATTATTATTTTTGAAACATTTTGGTGTGCCATGGTAATAACAGCCATAAAACTCAAATATTTGTTTTGTGTCTACACGCAATTTTTGTGTAAATTGAATTTGAAATATTATCTTCCTCCTCTGATGAATCTGAAGCATCAAGCCAATCGAAGAAATCTACAACTTCATTCTTACTCATCTTCAAAATAACTAATTAAAACACCTTTCTTTCGCTGATTTTTAAATAAAATAAAAAAGCAAATAATAAATTTTCAAGATATTAAAATTTATATTCTTTATTTTTATAATAGTTTACAAGTATGTGTAATTTTATTATAACTTATTTTCTATTCTTTTATTGTTCTTGTCTTGTTCTGCTGAATGACATGGACAAGTATCTGGAAGACTTTCAATATTATCTGAGGTATAGGGACATATATCCCAATGATATCCATACTCCTTAGTTTCAATTTGTATAGAATTTTTAAATAACTTTAAAAATTTGAAATGATCTTTTAACTGTTCATAATGTTCCTCCAATAAAATATGTTCATATATATTTAAAAAATTATTTAAAGAATATCCGATTTGATGTATATCCATTTTGGAAGTTAAACGAGAACTAATCACAATTAATTTCTTGAATTATTAATTAAATCCAACGCTGATTGAGCCTTGGCTTCAATTTTTTCTAATCTCTCATTAATAAATTTAATTGGTTTTTTAATTTGAAATTCAATAAAATCATTCATTTCTGAAAATTTTTCATATAACATTCTAGAAAATTTAAGATTGATATTCTCTAAACTTTCTTGCACTTTTTCTTCTAATATTCTTAATTTTGTTTCTGTTAATTTAAGTTCATTAGTCAAATTGTAAAATATATTTTCTATATCGTTTTTTATTAGTTCTTTGTGAAAGAAGATTTGATTGTTCACAAATGTTTGCGTTGCTGCATCATTTCCGTTAATGGGTTCTTGAACATTAGATAAAATTTTGTTCTCTAAATCATAATTTCCCTCAGAAATTAATTTGAAACCTATACCTGGTGGTCCTTTAGTATGTAGTTTTCTAGAAGTAAATGAATCTGTACTACGTCCAAACTTATCAATTGACATTTTGATTGTTACTGATTGTTATACTTAAATATTATTGAATTATATTAGCTTCTCTAAGCTTTTCAATTATAGATATAATTTCATTACGATGATTGTTGTTGCCAGCCGATTGTGATGCAATTAAAAGTCTTAATCTATCAACCAACTCATTGCGATCATCCCAATAAACATATTGATTTGATTGATTTGTATAATTTAATTGAGTTGTTGGTGAAGAAGAAGAATAACCTAAACCAGTTTCATTATTTTTTATTTTTATCTAGTGTTATAATCATGCGCATATAATTTACGTAATATATTTTTGTATTTAAAACCTTTGTTTGCTTTTATTTGTTCTAAATAATTATGATTTCTTCTATGTGCATTGGTTTTGTCAAGTATTTGGCGATATGTACTTAAATCAGTTTCAGTATAGTTTATAGGTTTTTTTTTAAATATTAATTCATATAAACCATGAGTTCCTTCGAAAACTTCATCATCAATCAATATATTTTTATTAGTTTCATCTATTTAAAAATTAGCATTCCCAAGTTTTCGAACATTTAATGACTCATTAAAATAGGGTTCATATGAGCTATCAAGTTCTGACTTGCTAAAAACAGGAAATTGTGAAATTAATGATTCATCGTTAAAATTATCAATAATTGTAGATGGTGTCTCAGATTTTATGGTATTAGGTGTTGAAGTTTTAAATTTACTGTAAGTATTACTTTTGTTGCGAAGTGTTTTGGTTTCCCACATGGATGATCTTATTAATTTAATGTTATTATCAGCTACATCATCATCATCATCTGGTTTAATTCCCGGTTTAATAAAATTATCCAAAACTTGTTGTTGTTGTTGTTTAAAAGCATTAGCTAATTCTTTCAATGGTTTTGTAATTGGAGTAAATGCTTCTTCCCGATTTCGATCTTCTGATAGCTTCCCTACTTTTAAAGATTGAAATTTCTTTTTTAAACTTTTACGAGTTTTAATTAAATTTTCCATAAGTTGTTCATTCATTTTTAAATGGCAACTGATCTATTCATTTATTAACTGAATGTTATGAGCTGAACTGAACTGAATGCTATGAACTGAACTGAACTGCTATGAACTGAACTGAACTGGAATGTCCTGTTGCTAGCTACCAACTGACAATTAACCTGTTCAGTTAGTGACTGTAACCTGTTGACGTAGCTATTCTCTTGTTGCCTAAAATTTAACAAATGTATCAAAATTTTTCCTCTAACGTCCATTATTTAAACTGTTATCTTTCAGAATTAATAGAAAACCATAGTTATCATTCCAACAGCATGCACGCAATTTCTTAAAATCAATGTAAGACATATCAGAATTTACATGATCATTATAGATATGTTTTAAATTTAAATCATCTTGCTTGAATACAATTAGAAAGTTTGCATTATCTCTAACTAAATGCTTTGGGATTTGTGTATATGATTGACATAAATAAAACCTATCTATTCCTTGGTGACGTCCCATACAAAAATATGCTCTTACATTATCTTGCTTTTCGCAAGCTACATCATCAAATATAAATATTTAGTTTGGTTGAGAAGCTGAGGGTTCAATTACATCAACATTATTTGAAAATTCATTATATCCCATTCCTTTGATAGGTTTTATTAGTTTTTTTAAATATTCATATTTAGGTTGATGCAATGATTTTGAGTAAATATATATGTTTTGAAATTTAAGCCCTTTTTACCACAATTTGAAGGTCCTACTATTAATCCTCTTATACTATCTGGAAAGAATTCGCACTGTTTTTTGATTTTGTTCTTAGAATTTTGATCGAAATTTTTAACTTTAACTGCATTACTTATTTTTATAAATTTCATTTCTTTAACTATACTGATGAGTTTCTTTAATAGGTAATTAGTGTTTGACCAACTTTCTTAAACTAAACTTCACAAGATGTTTTGCAACAATAAATATACAAGTACTAGTAGTAATAAAAGAACAGTTGTTGGAAGAGGTATTATTAATTCGCTAATTAATAAATTACCATTTGAAGCGCATTTACCAGGTTATAATTATTGCGGTCCTGGAACAAAGCTAACAAAACGATTAGCTCGAGGTGATAAAGGAATTAATGATTTAGATGAGGCTTGTCGTATGCATGATATAGCATAGATAATATACTTGCAGAAAAGTCTTGGCAAAGAGTTAAAGCTAAAAATTCAGGTTTAGGAGAAAAAGCGAATGCACTTTTAGTTACAAACGCAATGAAAGCTAAAGTTAAACTCGGTATGGGGCTGAAAAGGAAAACAGTAAGAAAACAAAAACAGCAAAACAAGAAAAAACCATTGAAAAATGTTATAAAAGGTGTAAAAACAGCAGTTAAGGCTTTAAAAAAGCCTATGAATGATAAGAATATTATAAAAACTGCTTTGCATGCAGCCAGAAAATTTTCAAAAGGACCAAAAAAAAATTAATTGATATACCGCGAATTATTTCAGTACATAAAATTGGAGGTGTTTTACCTTTAATTCCAATATTTGCAGGTTTATCTGCTATTGGAGCACTTTCAGGCGGTGCTGCAGGAATATCTAAGGCTATAAACGATGCTAAAAATGCCCACAAACAGTTAAAAGAAAGTGAACGTCATAATAAAACAATGGAAGCAATAGCCTTAAAAGGGGGTAATGGGTTACATTTGAAACCATATAAAAAAGGATTGGGTCTTTATTTAAATCCAAAAAACCATTAAGTGAGCTACCGAAAAGACCACTTACAAATATTGATTTAGAGAAATTTTGTAAAAAATACTTGAAACATTTTCGTGGGGTCTTTATGCGAGACAATTTACCTGCAAGCAAACCATGGAAATTTGAATGCGGTTAATTCTATTGGAAATGGAACTCATTGGGTAGCTTATTTTAAAAATGATGAAATAATACAATATTTTGATAGTTTTGGAAATTTACGACCACCATTAGAAGTAATTAATTATTTGGGGGATAATCTTGTATATAATTATAATGAATATCAAAACTTTAATTCATATAATTGTGGTCATTTATGTTTAGAATTTTTATTTCATGTTATAAAAAAAAAAAGCAAAATTATCAGTAAATAAAACATAAGTAAAAAACAAAAAAAAAAAATTTTTTTTATTATTATTAGTCTACCTAGCTTTAATAAAACTAATCTACATTAATAATTTTTGTACAAGTTCGAGGTTATTTTTTTCTATTTGAATAAAAAGAATCATAAAACTAATTGATAAGAAATAATTATAATTTATTTGTAATACAAGAATTTAAAGAAAATAATTAGAATTATATAGGTATATATTTATTATGATGATGAATTAACCTTGAAAATCTATAAAAGCAGAATGTACTTCCGAATTATCTCATTATATCAATTCAAGATATGTCAATAACATTACCTTTAAACGGAAACTCTTCCATATTAACAGCTAATTATTTTCCTCCTATAGACCTAAAGAGGGAAGAATATACCTGCGGTTTAGTAGATTTTCAAACATATAATTCAATACCAAATATAGATGAGGAAAAAATAGATTTATTATTGATGATAAATCCATAATTCTTCCCACAGGTTCATATGAAATTGGAGATATTGAAACATTTCTCAGAAAAAAATATATTGATAAGGAAATTGATTTTGAAAGAGTGGATACTATTGGCGGATTATTAGGTTTTAGCAGAAAAAGATTATCACCAAACAAATGGCATATTTCAGATCTATTTGTTGACATTAATAAAATAAACATAATAAGAGTGGAATGCAATATTATTTCCGGAACTTATATTAATGGAGCAGAAGCTCACATTTTACATGAATTCTCTATTAACGTTAGTCCTGGCTATAAAATAATTGAAGTTCCTAATAATGTAATTTATTTACCAATAACCGTTAATCAGATAAGTTCTATTACTGTAAAACTGCTTGACCAGAACAGTAATTTAGTTAATTTTCGTGGAGAAACAATAACAATTAGATTGCATTTAAAGCCTCAAAATGCTAACATTTAATCAAAATCAATCTCATCAATTCTATATACCTTCACAGAGTAAGAAACAACAGTTTAATCAATCAAAGTTATTCAAAGGAGTAGGAGGTGCCTATCAACATTTAGAATATAAAAAACGACTACCATTTGAGAACAAAGAATATCTAAAATCTCTTGGGTATTTACTAAAAGCAAATTCAAATGGAGCTTTTTAATGATCCTGTTTTTAATGAAACTATAACTAGCGCTCAATGGCATTCATATTCACCATACACAAGTTCATTTGGATTAAGTGATATCATTAAAATACAAATACAAAATCAGAGTTTAAATATATTACCTTCAACAAGTCTAATTTATATAGAAGAATATGCATCAAAACATGATGGATCAGCTGTTACGCATACTAAACTAGTTAATAATGCTATACCATTTCTATTTGATGAAATTCGTTATGAACTTAATGGTAAAGAAATAGATCATAATCGTAATGTTGGTATAACTTCAACTTTAAAAAACTATATTTCACTCAATCAAAATGAAAGTACCGCTTTATATAATGGAAGTTGGTCACCTAATGAATCAATTAAAATGAAAGGACTTTATTTCAATTTTTGTATACCCTTAAAGAGATTATTAGGATTTGCAGAAGATTATAAAAATATTATTCCAAATGCCAAACATGAATTGATATTAACTCGCTCTCGATTAAATGATAATTCATTATTATGTAATGCTACTAATGCTGCTATTGAAAAACCGAAAATTCTTATCACAAAAATATATTGAAAGGTTCAACATATTGACTTAGCTGATAATCTTAAATTTATACAAAAGTATTGAAAATGGTTCGGTTATGAAAATTCCTTTTAGAAATTGGGAATTACATGAGTATCCTACATTACCAGCAGGAACTACACATCATATTTGGAATTTTAAAACAGCTTCACAACTTGAAAAACCTCGGGTTATTATTTTTACTTTACAACTGATAAACAAAATAAAATTGATGAAGATCCATCAAAATTTAATTATTGTGATATTGAAAATATAAAAGTATATTTAAATTCTAAATCATATCCATATGAAGATATGAATATAGATTTTGGTAAAAATCGTTATGCATTAGCATATGAAGCATATTCGAATTTTAGAAGCTTCTATTATAATAACTCAATATCAGAACCTTTAGTTTCATAGGACAATTTTAAAGATGATTCTCCAATCTTCATAATTGATACTCGTTATCAAGATGATAATTTTAAAATGGGTCCAGTTGACGGCAAAATTGAATTAAAGACTTTAAAAAAATTCCAGACAATACTACAGCTTATTGTCTTATTTTACATGACCATTTAGTAGAGTTTAAGCCTATAACGGGAGAAGTTCATAAAATCCTTTAAATTACTAAATAAAAATAAATGAACTTGTCTACAAAAGAGGAAACAATTAAAGGCTTGAAATCTTGCTGTGTCTTTGATATTCCTTCATTTATTGAAGGTATATTCTTTATGATCGTTTTACATTGTATAGTCTATTTATTCTATAAAATTTATAAATACATAAAGTTTGAGAGATTTATTAATTCAACATAATAAACATTATCATTTTTCTAACATTAAAATGGATTACGTCATCGTTGATATACAACGGTTTCGCGACAATAACAATAAATTTATTTTAAAAGAAATAGCTATTCTTACATCGAATGACGAAATTTAACATTTCATAATAAAACAACCTTATGCTTATCATTATTTAAAAACAGAAACAAAATATACAAATGAATGGCTCACTAAAAATCATCACGGATTACAATGGTCTGACGGCAAAACACATTTTTGTGATATCATCAATTTTTTAAAAATTTTTATACCTAATCAAACAAAAATTTATGTTAAAGGAGAAGAAAAAAAATCTTGGATTAGTAGTATATTGAAAAAGAATAATGTTTTCGATTTGAATAATCACGATTCTACAAGTTTAAAAATATTGAAGAATCAGCAAATTTGTTATTCTAAAAGATGTGCTTTTAATCATGTTGGAGTTTGTGCTATGGAAAATGTTTACTTATTAAAATCGTTGATCTAAACAATATTTTTACTATTTAATCAGATTAAAAACTTGAAATATAATCAGTCTTAAATTTTTTTTTTCTTGTAAAACAATTTCAAAATAAGTAAAAATCAAAATGGAAAAAGACGAAAAAAAAAAAAAAACCTGGGATTATCGGACAATTAAAAAGAGAGATAAACTACACTATATTTAAAATGAGGCTCAATTCCAAGTCTCATTCAACCAATTCAGAAAAACCTTCATCATGATCATCATCTCAACTGCAGAAGAAGAAATAAATTAAAAATGAAAATCTGAAAAAAAAAAATTCTCATCTGTTCCAAAATCATTAAATACAATTAAAATGAAATAATCTGTAAAAGCAATCTGAAAATAAAAAAAACTATAAACAACATTTCTTTTTTTTTTTTTCTTTGTTAATCTTTCAGAAATATTTAGCTTAAACTATAGTGACCCCATGGCAAAGAGCCATAAGAATTATTTAACAAGAATCTTTTATTGTCATTTGAATTTAAACCAAGTTTTTTCTGACTTATAGTACTAACATTATGATTTTTGATAAAATTAAATTTTGTGTAATTGTTTTGTTAATATTTTCCTTCAAACAGTTTTTATAATCATCAAAATTTATATCTTCTTTTACAACTGATTTTTTTACACCCTTAATTTTTTATAGGTTCTTCGTTTTCAATTTTTAATGTGTACATTTTTGATCTTAAATCAATAAATTCTAAAATATTCTTACCACACATTTCATCTTTCATTAATCCTAATACTTTCATTAATCCTTTTTTCTTATTTACCAAAGGAATTCCCCACTTATTATTTATTAAATAATCACTAGTATCAAACCTTTCATAGCAGTCTTTTTTTATAATTTCATATATATCAAAATTATAATTATTAGTATTAAAAATTTCTAGAATAAGACTGTCAGTATCAGTAAACAAAAGATTACAATTTTGTTTCAAATTTTTTTTCATGTAATCATAAAAAAATTCATATATTGATATTTTCGCTATATCTAATACTGCCATATCCACATATATGGGTTTATTAAAATAAATTTCACTTCTATATAATTCTATGGCAACTAAATTTTCATTAAAAACAATGCTAATGCGTTAATGCAATTAATGCGTTAACCCCATAACGACCATGCCAGTAAGTTTTAAGTTTTATGTCGCAGTGTTTTCTCACGTTTTCTATCGTTTTCCCAAATATTGCATTATTCATTAATTTAAAGAGTTCTTTTGAAAAATTGTCTTCCGATTGTGCTCGTAATTTAGTATTCAACTCTATATATGGTCTCAGAAAATCTGATTGAATAAATTTTAAAATTTTATGAATTTTTGTTACTTCAAGACCATTTTTTAAAGCTAATTTTAAACTTCTATAATGAAGAACATACCTTTCCTTATTGTATAAGGTAGCAACTAATTTTTTTTTCTTCGAGGATGTTACTAAATGTTCTGGACAGAAAGGGAGATCTCTATAAATATCGTGAAGTTGTGTATGATAATTTAAATCCACCTCAAATATAACCAATATCATTTTTATCAGAAATGTTTAATATAAAATCTTTATCAAATTTGTTCATTTCGGTTTCCCATTGAAAAGTTTTTAATGATAAATACTGACTCATACTCCACCCATATTGATTATTAACATCAAAATACATTAAATATTGAGATTGCAATGAAGAATCAAAGTCGTTCATGTATTTATTATTTGCTTTTGAATAGCGTTTAGAAACTTGAGTTAAACCTCCTCTTACACCATTTTCGATAAATAATAGCATGTCAATATCTGTTAAAAGTTCAAAATTTACTTTGGTGTATTTGAGCATAGCATCCCAGGAAAACCCTGGCAAAGTAAAATATTGAAACGGATCTAAGTCATATGTTTCCATACAAAATTTTCTGAATTTTTCAAAGATATCTGTTGGTTGGTTTACGTGACTGGTGCTGTCAACCATAACAAGACCACAATTAGCGCGTTAGCACCGTTTTGCTACCACCTCCGTGACCACAAGGCTTAAATTTAGGCTATAACGGATTTAGTTTCAGATCAATTTGGCGGTATTCAGGAACCTTACCATATCTGCAGGTTGCTTAGCCGCTAGATCGCTGAGATCGTTAAATTCATGGCTACCCAGAGTCGCTCTTCTGGCCCTGGCCAGCGCCGGGCATTTACACGTGAAGTTTATAATGGTTTCTTTCTCATTCTGTTCACCACAACTACGGCATGATGTGTTGAATGGAATACCTAATCTGGCCGCATGTTCGCCAATTGGCCAGTGTCCCGTGAAGACACCTATTGCTCTGGCTATGTCCCGCCGAGATAGTTTCAATAGGTTGTCCGTTCTTTTGTTGTCGTACGTCGGCCATATTTTCTTGGTCGTACGGCATGAGGTTAATTCTTTCCACCTTCTTTTCGCTAGGGATAAAAAGTGTAGAAAGATATCTCTTTTAACGCTGTTTAGTGGTGGATCCACCTGTTCTTCCAGTGAAGCATTCGGATTGGAACCCCTCCTTGCTAATTCATCAGCATGTTCATTTCCTGTGATGTTCCTATGTCCCGGAACCCACAGTAATGTAACATTGTATTGATAGCTTATATTCTTAAGCTCGTCAGAGCATTTTCTGACAAGCTTGGATGTTATCATCGCAGAGTTAAGAGCAGCGATTGCCGCTTGGCTGTCAGTGACAATGGCAATGCTTCCCTCCAGAGAAGTATTGCTCCTAAGTATTTGGCATGCTTTCCAGATTCCTAGCATTTCAGCTTGAAATACACTGGATTTATTGGGAAGTCTGAAAGCATATTCTATTTTAAGTTTTTCTGAATAGACACCAGCACCGGCACCGCGGTCCATTTTAGACCCATGTGATGTGTGAAGAGTGTGATGTCTACTTCACCCAAAGGGTTTCCTTGTCTTCATTCTCTTCTTGATGGAATCTTTACTTTGAAATTCTTGATAATTTCCAAACTTGGAATAGTGTAGTCTGTGGAATCTGGCAGATCCCAAACTGTCGAGCTTAGAATACTGCTATGTCCATAAGGTTTTGTGCGCCAGTGCCCATTTTCTCTGAGTCTGACCGCACTACATCAGACTAGAAATTTTATGTGGAGGTCAACGGGGAGGAGATAAAGAAGTGCATCTAGTGCATTACTTGATGTCGATCTCAACGCGCCCGTAATGCTTATACATGCACCTCTCTGTACCTTACCAAGTTTGGTTCGGATATACTCCTTCTCCAGCGCTGGGCACCAGACTAATGATCCGTAGGTAAGAATGGGGCGTACTATAGCTGTGTACATCCATAAAGCCATTCTTGGCTTTAATCCCCATTTTTTATCTAACATTTTCCTACAAGAATACAGGGCTACACAGGCCTTTTTGGCTCTTTCCTCACTATTAAGTCTCCACTTCAGTTTTGTATCAAGTACCACTCCTAGGTATTTGACACTGTGGGTTAAATTCATATATACACCATCCAGTCTAGGCTTGGTGAATTCCGGTATCTTTGTTCTGTTTGTGAATAGCATTAGATCGGTTTTGTTCGGATTGACGCATAGGCCACATCCATTGGCCCATCTACTAACCCTTCTTAAAGCTCTTTCTATAATTACACTAATTATGTCAAGAAACTTTCCAGACAATAATACTGCTAGATCATCTGCGTTCTAAGATATCTGTTAATAACATAATATCAGTTTTTAAATACAAGTCAGAATATTCACCTAAATTTTTGATGTGAAACTCATTGCAAACTCATTGTAAACAAATCGCATGATTGTAATCTTCATCACTAATATGCGATTTGTTTAATTCATTATAAAAAAAATGTTTTTCAGGTAATGACAAAATTAAAAATTTTTCATGATTATCTAAATAATCATAAGGGTAAATTCCTTTTTTGCTAAGCAATGAATATTGATTTTCTGTTAAATTTTCAAATTGATCTTTTAAATTTGGAAAATCATCTAAGTTTTTTGCTAAACTATCTAAACTACTTCCCAAAAATTTAAATGAATCTATAAATCTAAATTTTATATCACTATTATCAATATATTTCGTAAAACTAATACATTTCTCTTTATTTATGGGAAGTAAATCTATTTTACCTGATATAACTGAATTTAATTCCTTTATAATAAAATATGAATCATAACCGCTTAGGTTATGAAATATTACAGGAACATAGAAAGAATTTTTATAATTTATCTTGCAGTTTTTATGAGCAGCTCCTCGATATTCACCATTTAAATGATCATGATCCTTACATTTAATATTTTTTTCTGTAAATGGTTGATCACAAATAAAACAAGTCCGAGCCTCTTCAAATTGGTAATTTTGTTCTCTAGTGAGAGCTTTCATTTTTACAGGTGATTTTAGATCTGTTTCTAATAGGTGAGCAATTTTCTTAAGTTCACTTAAAAACCAATTGATGCAATTTTCACCTCGTAAGAAACTATATTTTGTATTCGTTATATATGTTGATTTTAAATAATATCAAAGAGAAGATGGTTCATGTTCTTGAAAAATATTATTATTAATATTATTTGGATTATTTGGATTATTTTTCTTTAAAATGCATTCAATATCCGCGTATATAACGCACGGTAACATAATTTTATTTTTAAAGTTATTAAATTTTAGAATATTATTTTTTCAGAATAACAGTTAATTTTTTGTTTCTGTTCATATATATTTTGTATTAATAATAAGTTAACATGTATTTCACTTTTTCCTTTTGTTAAGTATAAGGGCACAACCTTATATTCATTTTTTTTAATTAATTCTAGCCCAAAAACATTTACACTAATTTTATTTAATTGTTCAAATTTGGGAATATCTTTAATTAATACGGGAAACTTAATTCCATTTAAATTAAGTATCCCCTCATAGTTTGGATAACTTGATCTGCGGTCTGAATGATGTTGGGAAGGATAAAGTGACTCCATTATACTCCACGCAAGGCATGCATTAACAAAATTTTTAATATTTATGCAAGCATGTTTTTTTTTAATAAATTGTGGCAAATCTATATATGAATTTATATTAATAACTAAATTTATTATTGATGATAAGGCCCAACCGCTGCCTTTTTCCTGAAAATCATCAAATTTAATTTAAAAGTTCACCGATTGTTTTTCCACACCAATCATCACTTTCCCCCCTAAATACAACCGAATTTTCAGTACTTAAATATTTTAAATCATACACATTTTCAATATCATCATTTAAATTTGGTAATACAAATTCACCGCAAAATGTTAAATTTATTTTTAATGCACTATATGTCAATAATATTTCATTTACTTTACTAATTATTATTTTTTTACACTTTTCCAGAAATATTTTCGGGTCTAGATCATTAATGTTTGTTATTAGCCCGGTTTGTAGTCTATTTTGGAATACTGATGTTAAATTTTTCCATTCCAATTCACTATTGTCTTTATTTAATAACTGAAATTTAATTTTAGTTTTATAAGATTCTAAACTAGAGATCACTGTACTTATGCATGATTTAATTCCACTATTTGATAATTTATTTTCACTCAATAATTTATTTAAATATATTAAGTCTTTTAGTATTACCATTAAATGTTCTTTTAAATTTTATTCAGTCGCGTTCTTTTCATTTTTAAGAGAAAGCTGTATATGCTTTCTTAAAATAATTTTTGATATGTCCGTCATTGTAAAATTATTTCTATTTTAATATTCTACTTAGCCGTCCAATAAAAATTTTAATACTAATTTCCATTTTAATAATTTGTTTTAAAAAGAGCTATAAAACTAATTTGCGGTTTTTCAATTAAATTATCAGTAAGTTTTAATTGATTAATATGATAAAAAAAAAGTTTTCTATTTCGCATAGAAGAAACCTTTGGCTTTAGCTACAATTAATAAATACAACTAGTACACTCTTTTGTACAGGTTCTACTACCTGAAATTAAAATATCTGAAAATAAAAATATTTGCGAAAATACAACTAGTACACTCTTTTGTACTGGTTCTACTACCTGAAATTAAAATATCTGAAAATGAAAATATTTGCGAAAAATAACTCATTATTTATAGTTTACTTTATTTATTTTATTTAAATTTTTTTCTTTTATAATATTATTGGTTATCGGACAATTTTTCTTGTGAGAAAATATCCTCTCGTACCAATTTATATTTACCTTTTTCATGACAAATCATCAGTATGTTATTTTGTTGGTTTAGTTTTTCAATTTGCTCTTCTGATATGTAGTCCAACATATACTCGGGCAAGAAAAAAACTGAGTTTTCAAACTCCAGCATAAGTCGTTGGCCATAAATTATGTTTTTCTTTTGTATTTTATTTATCTGGTAATATTTTCCTAATATTACCTCCCCCACTCGTAAAGCTCTTTTCATAACATTTCGCCTTATAACTTTCTGGTTGAAATTGTCTAAGATGCTATCAACGCTTTCTTCAGATTTACGTTTACGGTTACTGTTGTTGTTGTTGTTGCTGTAGTTTTTGTTGTTGTTGTTGCTGTTGTTTTTGTTGTTGTTGTTTACGGTTTTGTGATCCCTACTGGTGCTCGGTATAGCATAATCAAATGCTGATGGTGACAGCGGATCCAAGAGGATGGAGTCAATTATTTGCACTTCACTAGTCATTTTTATTATTTATTAAAAGTAATAATTATTTAACTAATTCTTTTAAACTGAATAATAATTTTCAAACGGCAGTCCTTTTATTTGAAATTTTCAGTTGCATAGGCGGGTTTAATCAATACAAATTTTGAGAAAAGTTATAGTCCAAATTCGACAAAGGAAGTATTTAAAATAAGGAAAATTCAAATCACTAACCCTGTCACATATTTACTAGAAGATTATTAAGGTCAACCCATACAAGGGGGTTCTATGAATATGAATTGTTAAAAACTGAAAAAAAAAAAAAAAAAAAAAATAATTATGTACAATAAAAAAAAATCGTTTTTTAATTAATATTAATAGGAAACCTCCTGACGTAATTTTTTTTATTTTACTCTAAATTTTCCAAAGCAAAAGAATTCCCTATTGTGGCGTCATTTTCATTATTTCATAATAACAAACTCTTGCTTTTATTTTTATTCAAGAATCTCCTGACCTCACTTTCATTGTTCATACAACCAAAATCATGAAATTTTTATTTTCTTATTTTCTTATTTTCTTATTCTCAACCTCAAATCACACAAAAAAAATTTTTTATCAAAACAATTAATAAACACACATTATTTTTACATTAAAAGCTCTCCAATTTAATTCATACCATAACAATATACATTATGAATGTTTCTTATCACCATTATAACAAACAAAACAAAAATATAAAAACAAAAATATAAAAACAAATAACAAACCAACAAACAAAAATATAAAAACAAATTACTCATTTCCTGGTCTAGAATCGGCTTAGTATACCTACTGTATTCATTTTTTATTTTTTTATTTTCGATTTTTTTTATTTATAAACAACCGACCGACAACCGATCCAATCTTAGAATTTTCACTCTATTAACCATTTTTTAACTTTTTACACAATTTATACAAAATGTCTTGCTTGTTATTTGAAAAAATTATTTCAAACATATAAACAAATCTGTTTTACTTTGTTTTATGTTTACACTACTATGTACCACTATGTTTACACTACTATGTATTTTGAATCGCTTTTTATTCTTTTTCTTGTTCTCCAACATTCTTACATAATAATAACATCTTATACGGTGATACTAACAATGTTTTCTTTCCTCTTCTTTAAATACTTCATAGAAAAAAAAAAAAGAAAACAAGAAATAAATTCTACTCAATATTGCATCAATTTTGTCAAGGTTGAATTTTTATGTAAGATTTAAAAAACAAGTTTTCACTTTTTCTTTTAATTTTCAAAAATAGTTGCAAAATTTTAAAGAAATGTAGTTACACATATTTTGTTCTGTTTTCATTTTTTCTCTTTAAATTTTATAAAGCATTTTTTCCTATTATTTTCATATGCTCCTATTACTTAAGCCAAATATACATCAATAAGTAAACATGTACCACGTTAGATATTTTTTTTTCAACATTCTTACATAACAATTAATTAATGGTTTTTCCTTCCTCTTCTTTAAATACTTGTCATAAAAAAAACGAAAGAAAAAGAAAACAAGAAATAAATGCAAACATATCAAAAATGCAAGCAAAAACATCTCAAAATTGCAAGCAAAAATAAAAAGCAATTTTTTCTTACTATTTCCATGTTTACCTATTACTTAAAACAAGTATACAATCTTAAACAACTAACAACCATAAACAACTGGACTTGTCTGGCGGCGGCCGCCGCCGCCTGTCTGACCTATTTTTATGACATTAACCTACTTCCTGTCTGACCTAATTACGGTTTGACCTACTTCCGGGTATCCTTGACCTACTTCCGGGTGGCTTTGACCTACTTCCGGGTGGCTTTGACCTACTTCCGGGTGACCTTGACCTACTTCCGATGACCTTGACCTACTAACCTGTCTGGCCCAAGTGCCTACCTTTCTGCTATCATTTAATAATAATGTAGTCTGTATAATATTGCATTTTAATGTCATTATTTAAATCAATAATATTTTGATAATTATCTATCCCTGTCTCCTCCATTAATTAATGTTGGTCAAAATATAAAAGAGAAAAAATAATTTGTAATTAATTAGACATAGATTAATATAGATTATCTATACAATAATATAGATAATAATTGGATAATAGAAAGCGATAGATGTTAGAATTTTTTTTTTAATATCGTAAAATTTCATAGTGCTATCAGAAAAAAGGATTTGTGATTTAACAGTAAAACAATTATAAATGCAATAGAAAGAGATAGATGTGAGAATTATTTTTCTATTATCGCAAACTGTTGATATATCTGTGGATATATCATCTCTCTTAAGTGATTATTAACTAAAAGCTGTGTTTCTGCTTTTTTTTTTGGATAATAATGAAAACTGTAATAATCAATTTATAAAAATTATAAATAAGTAAAATTTTAAAATCAAAAATATGTGTAAAATATAAAGAAATAAAATGTCTAAAAAAAGTTAGTATTAGAAAATAAAAAAAAAAGAATTAATTAATGTTAATTTTAAGTAATTAAATAAAAGTAGCCAAAAAGAAAAAATTAAAAATAAGCGTGTTTTTGTTCTCAAATTTGTTTGGTTAATGTATGATTAATGTATGTAATGTATGATGTAAAACATATTATTTAATGTAAGAAAAAAAGAAAAATAATTTGTATAAACTATTAATATTAATATTGGCAAAAAAAAAGAAAAAAAATTTTAGAATTGAATTTAAAGAATAATAAAAAAGAAATACATTTTAAAGCTAAGTTTTTAATTTTACCATTTGTAAATCTATTGAGTTGATATTGTGCTTAGGTATTGAAGGTTTTATAAATATGATTGATATCGTTCCTCGATAATATTTTGAATATTTTGGTGGAATGATTTCTCCGTAAGAAAATTGTACCATCTTTGACCCAGAATTGAAATTTATGTTTGATTTTAATATGTTTAGCTTCGTAATAAAGATTAGACTGCAGTGCTGTAAGATGGTGACGTAGAAATATTTCTTTATTACCATCATTATTCATATCTAATTCAACAGTAAAAAGGTGCTTATTGTCGTTTTTCTCCAATAATTCTTTTTTTGGGATATCAGAATTAAACTTAACAATATATAATTTTTTCTGGGGACGAGCTTCATTAATTTTTTTTGATTAATTGTTGTAACATCTGATATATCATTTTTATCAATATTAGCATTAATTTTGTTTGCGATCGCCAAAACAGTTTCTGTTGGGTTTATGAGATTCGAAGGTAAACCGGCTAGTACAAGATTATTTTTTAACAAATTCTGCTGCGTTTTATCATGTAAGAACTCCGAGCTATTAACTCTGTTTTCCAAAATGCTGATATGATTTTCGGAAATATTCACACGATCATGTAAATTTGAAATTTTCTTTCAATAATTCTGCATTTTTGATTAAAACTTCTTAAAACTGAAGTGCTAAATGTTTTTGATTTTTGTTCATTTCCAGCAAAACAACACATAGATTTTTTAAAAATTGTACTAATTCTTCCGGGGTATAATTAGTACAATTGAAGCATTCTAATTCATCTTCTCGGCTTAATTGAGCATTATTATTAAGAGCATGGCGAAAACTTACGTCATTACTTATCTTATGATTGTTGTTATTAATTATCACAGATTCAACTGATGTTTTAGGAGTTTTGCTATTTTCATCTACCTCGTTAGTATCAACTAACACCATAGACTCATTTGATATTGTTGAACAATTAACACATTTCCAATAAGCATTACCTGATATGATGGCATAATCAGTTCATCAGATATATTGACACACCTTGCATGAAAACTCAAGGCACACGTACCACACTGAATTCCTTTATTTTTGGTTCTACAGCAATTCGGTTTTTGCAAATATTGCACTGTTTCACTATTGTTTTGAGAAATAGTTTTAAAAATTTTATAGTTATTTTTTTATATTTTTTTTTCTTTTCTTTTTCTTATCTTTTTTTTTCTATTACACTTTTTTTTTGTATTTAAGTGCGCCAAAAACAATTTCGTAAAAGCAAGATCTTTTTTTATAATATCTATAATGAAATAATTTACATGATAAGTCAAAAAATATTATTTAAATTGAAAAAAATAGTTTATAAAGTTTTAAGAAATATGTGTTAAGAATTATTTCGCAAATAAAACAATTTATTTAAAATATTTTTCTAAGAGACTTAAAATTTTGTGTACAAGATATTAAAACGTCAAACGTTTATCCTTATATCTTGTCGTTTGTCTAAACGTTTATCTTTATCTTCATAACTCCGACACGCGTTTAGGTATAGACTTGAAATTTTGAGGGAAGAAAGAACTTTTAGAATTAGAAGTTTAGAATTAAGAAATTTTAGAATTAGTATAAGTTTCCTCAGAAAATTTTTTTGGATCACCCCCTGATATTATGAGCTATTAGGGCTTAAAAATTAGAAATTTGCTATTTTGAAACTCCTGTAACTTAGGCACCCGAACATATTTTTCTTCGGCAAGACATAAAAATTAAAGCTCCAGTAATATATTTTTATAATTTTTCTTATATGAATTTTTCAAATTTTGGTCCAAGTCAAAATTCCAAACACTTCGTATTATCTTTTAAAAATGTACGCTTTTAAAAACCGTTGGTTTACATTCTGCCTTGTTTTTTATGTTTTACTATTCTTTTCATTTTAATAAACATAGATCATGCGATTAAAGAGATCAATACGTTATCATGTTACTATATGATTCATAAGAAGTGCGTATCATACTTAATGCAAAGCTGTTTAATAATATAATGCATTTGAGTAAAGGTTGCAAGATCTTTGAATAATTATACAAATCAGTAATATTTATTATTCATTAATCATTTATGATTATAGGCAAGACTGCTTATACATTTTCTACAATTTATTATCTCTTAAAAATTTTTATGGAATCAAGGTCAATATCAATTTTCTTTTTTTGCTAATTCTTCTTATTCTAATTCCTATGTGTTCAATTCTTTTACATATTTTATATAAATTTTAGATAAATGCAATTTTTTTAAATAGACTTTAAATAGCATTTTTTTATATAGATTTTAAATGGCATTAAATTCTGAAGATAATTTTTTTGGGAAGTTCATAATAATTTATATACATAATTTATATATTTGTGTTTCATAATTTTAATTAAAATTTGACTAAAAACTAAAAAAATTTTATTTCATAATCCAAGCCGGATTTTTATAAAATTCAGACCAGAAATTTTCCGATATACAACTTTTTCACTTCTAAAATACAATTTATGCACTTAACATATTTCGGCACTCGTTTAAAATAGTTTTTCCAGATTAAATAGAACATAACGACATTAGAAATTGTTTTAATGTGAACTAAAAAATTTAATGATAATTAAAATCAATTTTAAATTAAAAAATGGAATGATAATGAATATAGATTTCATTAGCATTATAAAAATTAATGATAATGACAATTTAAAGCTAATGCTGAAATGCCCATGTCTGCTATCTATGTGGCGTTTCTTTTTATTTTTATTATTCTATATAGTACAAATTTTTTTGTGACAGCGACAGAAAAAACTTAATTTTAAAAGTTGAAAATAGTAATGACAGCAGAACGACTGTCAGACGGAAAGCTGAATTGTAAATTTTAGTACGTATATATTTACCTCAACCGTTTTTACAACAAAATTTAAAAATCTTTTAATACAACTTTATAATGTGTTCATCAGTACAGACGTGTTTTTAATTATCGGTTAAAATTACTTAAAACAATACAACTCAAGTTTAAAATAAATCAGAAAAAAAATAATAAAAAAAAAAACTTTTGTAATGTATCATATTATGTATACAACATAAAAAAACAAATTAAATAAAAAATATTCTAAGTGCTAAATATTTTGTATGTTGCAAAACATATAAAACAAAAAGAAAAAAAAAAAAATTTTTGGAATGGTGTCTTGCAATAAAGGCAAAGTTAAAATAAAAGGTGACACGGGAATTCAATGTTCGGGAATGTGTAAAAAAGTTTTTCATGAAGCTTTCATGAAAATGTTCAGGATTGGATCAATCGACGATTAATAATGTGTATGCAAACAACAATGTGAGATTCATTTGTGACGATTGCATATTATACATACAAAATGTGGATTTGGTTCTACAAAACATGGATTCTGCAGTAACAAAAAATAATGAACATTTAAAGGAGTATAAAAGTGAATTTGAAGCTGCTATTAAAAGAAACGAAAGTCAAGTCATAAATTTACTGAGAGCTATAGAGTCGGGTTTTACGAGAAGATTGGAAGATATTAAGAGTGAACAACAAATGGAGCTACGTATGATGGAAAAATTACTGAAGTCTTCAGAATACAAAGCGATAAGGTGAATGAATCGTTTATTAATGTAATAAAAAGAAATTATGAGGTCTGCAAAAAAATGAATAACGTAATTAACGACAATAATATAAATATGGATCAAACTGTCTCATTTGCTGATATGGTAAAAAATACGAAAAATATTGGAATGAAAATGAAAAAAGAATTACCTTTGATTGTTAAGCCAAAAAAAAACAAAAAAGTGAAAAAACCAAAAGCGATTTAAATACAAAGGTTTATCCAAAAGATCTTAAAATTAAGAACATTGAAAATAAACTAAACGGAGCAATATTAATTGAGATAGATACAATTGAAGAACGTGAAAAAATAAAAATCGAATTAGAAAAAAAATGACAGATTTTTACGAAATAAAAATACCAACTAATTACCGTTGAACCACAAATTGAATTAGTTCATATGAATAATAAATTTAGTAATGCTGAAATAATAGAGAAACTTAAAAAGCAGAACTCGTTTATGGAAATGTGTGATATTAAAGTAGTAAAAACATACGAGCTGAACAAATACAATAAAGTGTATACAACGCAGTAATTGAAATAGATAAAGAAATTTTGTCAAAAATACATGCGAACGAAAAATTATGTATATAATAAATATGTATATAATAAAATAATGTAATAAAATTCACTAGTTTAAAAATCCAAATATTAATAATTGTAAAAAAAAAATGTTAACACATCTTGCGATAATAGTAAGAACAACAATAATAGTATCAGTAGTGTTAATAGTCATAATGGGCAAACAAACACTAATTCTAAGTATCTCAACTGGAATAAAGAAGAAACATTGAATCAACAAGCCAGTAATTTGGAGGGAAGTAACTGCAACAACTTTCAAGATAACAAAAAAAACTACATTGATCCAATGGTTCCTCCAATTGTTATATTAACAAAAAAGCAGTGGGAAATGCGGATAGCATATATGGACTTACAAGATTACGTGATCATAGAATATATACTAACGTGAGGTTATTTTTGTCGTTTTTCCATGATAAGAATGATATATGTTATGATGGTATGACAAAAACTAACATAATAGTACTTATCAATCAGGAAGGATTTCTGACAAATTATGAAGACTTACGGAAATTATATGATAAATATCACGAATATATAGCAATAACAGCCAAAGAAGTAACAAAAGACCTAACAACATACAAAAGCCATATGTACAACAAATACAGAGAGCATCTTCAGAAAATAAGGGATTCCTGGCAAAACTATTTAATAGCAAAATGATGGAATACACAAAAGAACAAAATGCAAGTGAATTAAAAATTTTATACGTAAACATATGTAGTATCATAAACAAATTTTATGAACTGGAAGCGAAAATACAGGAAATTAATAATATTGATATAGTGATATTAAATGAAGTTTGGATTTACGATAATGAAAAGACTTACTTTGATTTACCAAATTATAAAGTTATTTTTAACTGTAGAAATCAAAACCGAGGTAGTGGTACTGCTATATATATAAAAAAGAACTAAATTTTAACATTGTTCAAGAGGAATTACACAATCTGGCCATCATTGATTTAATTAACACAACACCTAAACTTAAAATAGGTACACTCTATAAAGCGCCAAATATTAATAACAACCTATTTATACAACAAATGGAAAGACAAATAGACCAGATAACAAATCTAACAATTTTTGCAGATATAAACATAAACCTATTTGAAAATACTAATACTACAACAAAGTACATAGACATGTTGACAAGTTCAGGATATAATATTATAAATGAAACTGATGGAACAAGAGAAACTACAAATACAAATACTTTAATTGATCATATTATCACTAATTGCAATGATAAGATAGATATATATAATATAAATTAAAAAATAGCGACCTCTCAGATCATAAAATGACCATTGCGTATATGAATTCAGTTAAACTAAGTAAAAGACCAATGCAAAAAAGAACTAAAGTGAAAATAGATTATAACAATATGCTTGAAATTGTAAGATCTAAAATTGAAAAGGAAAATAACGATCAAATTCATCAATTAATTGACATTATACAAGCAGCAAAGGAATTGAGCACTAAAAGTTATTTTATAAAAACAAGAAACAATCATTGGATAAATGAACATATACTATACAATATGACAAGGAGGAGAAAATTATATGATGTCTACAAGAAAGATAAAAATAACAGAGAAAAAAAACAAATAGTTTAGGTCTAAAAAATTAACTACGGAGTTAATACGAAAAACGAAAAAACATCACCTCGAAAGAAATATAGCGGAAGCTCATAACAGATCCAAGAAAACTGTGGAGAGTAATAAACAACACAATAAGGAACAACATGTACAATGAAAAAAGGGATATAAACGCTATACGAATGGATACGAGAAATTATTCGGAAAATTACTATGAAATAGCAACAACTATGAATAAATTTTTCAATCAAATAGGCGAGCAAATAATAAAAAATAACAAGGCGACCTATACTAATTTTACTGCAATAAGTAATATAATTAATCATAAGTCAATTTTTTTAGAGCCTACATGAAATGAAAATTAAATATTTAATATAATAATGGTCCTAAATAAAAATGCCGCAGCAGGATTAGATACAATTACAGTGAAAGATACACAAGCTCTTGCATCAGTAATCAAAAAGGCATTGTCAAATATAGTAAACAAAAGTTTATCGATGGGTATATTTCCTAACTGCTTGAAAGAAGCGATAATAACCCCAGTTTACAAAAGTGGATCGAAAACGGATTGAGGAAATTATAGACCAATATCCATACTAAATTCATTAAGTAAAATTTTTGAAAAGTAGTTAATATGAGAATAAGAGCCTTTGTAAACAAAACAATTGGATTTGACAACAATCAGTATGGTTTTTAGAAAATAGTGGGACCGAATCAGCTGTTAGTACTACAATTGAACAAATACAAGAAGCACTTGATGAAGGTAAATATGTAGCACCAATCTTTGTAGATCTAACTAAAGCTTTTGATGTTGTAAATCATGAAAAACTCTTAAATATTATGGAGGATATAGGAATAAGAAGTGTAGCAAAAGATTAATTAAAAGATTACTTAACAAGTAGAACGCAATGTACGAGAATTAACAGTACACTGAGCGGTAATCTGCCTATAAAAATTGGAGTACCACAAGGATCACTAATGGGTCCTCCATTATATTTACATACATCATGAATATGGCTAACTGTGGCATAATGTCAAAATATAATATTTATGCTGATGACACAAATATTGTTGCTAAGGCAAGCACTCTTTCTGAATTAGAAACTTTACTAAATGAGAACTTGGAAAAATTTTGTAATTGGTTGAAATTATTATGAATATAAAGAAAAACCATTTTTTTTTTTCTTTTTTTTGCTAAGGGAGGTGGAAATCTCCAAAGACACCAAGAATTTCCCCTTTGGTAGTGTCAGATTCTTACTGACTAAACCCACCTCTCTTTTAGCCAATATAATGGGATGAAACCCTTATCTGCGAACGCAGTATATTGGCTAAGGAGTAGAGATAGGAAAGGATAGGAAATGGATACGGAAACATTGAATTGGGAGTGGGACTGTAAGACTGTATTATTTTTATTATTATTATTATTACTATTATTATTATTATTGCTATTATTACTATTACTATTATTGTTACTATTATTATTATTATTATTATTATTATTATTATTATTATTATTATTAGTACTATTATTATTATTATTATTATTATTATTATTATCATTATTATTATTATTATTATTAATATTATTATTACTATTATTATATTATTACTATTATTATTATTATTACTATTATTATTATTATTATTACTATTATTATTAATATAAAAATTTATATTTTATAAATGTATAATCTATATAGCTATATTATTACTAGGATTAATTGTACATTAATTTAGATATTAAGATTAAGATTAATTTAATTTCTTATACACAATGTTAAATTGTCTGAAATTAAATAAAAAAAGAAGAAGTTTAGTATACTTTTTTAAGGAAATTTTTGAGGTAAATTTTTACATAATAGAACGCAACATCGCTCGTTATGCTTAATTGAGCAAAACGTTTTTAATGATTTTAAATTAAAGCCAAACAAATATTTTAATTAATTTAAACTGTTTCCAAAACGAAAAGTTTTAATAAATTCTTAAATTTATTTAATTATTTATTAGAACTATTTGCCAATTAAACGTAGATAGTAATTTTTATCAAATATTTTCTCAATAATAGGTTTTGCTTACAAGTTCCAAAAAATAAAATAAACTTTTTGTTATTTTGTTATAACGCATTGCTTTCTTTTAGAAACAAATAACCCTATGTCAGCAAGAAATTTTCCACCATCATTTTGGAATAGTAGTTATATAACTCCAGCTCCAATTACAACGCATCCACAGGTAATAAATATTATGTAATACAATATATTAAACATTTTTTGTTTAGTTTTGTTACCGAATATGATGTTTTCTTACATATATTTTTTTTATATTTACACTTTTTTCAACATTTTCAGGTTTCTGATTTGTATTCGTCTGATGGAAGTTACACAACAGACCCGTGGGTACCACATGCAGCACATTATGGATCATATGCGCATGCTGCTCATGCACATGCAGCACACGCCCACGTCTACCATCACGCAAATATGGCACAATATGGAAGTTTACTTAGGTTACCTCAACAGTATCCACATGGAGCACGGTAGGCATTTGCTTAAATTTTGGTTTTTTCAAATTATCATTTCAAGCATCTACACTTTTGATATTATATTAGGTTACATCATGATCAACAAACTGCTTTGGAAAATGCAGCTGCATATTCCAGTTATTCAACAATGGCCGGTAAATACTTTAAATTTAATCGTATGTAATTAATATGTTTCTTAAAAAGTTTTAAAATTTTTTATATTTCAAGCAGTTAAGCTTACATCATAGTTTTAAAAATATAACAATAAACGTATGAAGAGCAGTTTGTAACCATTTGTTAGAAAAATTGATTCAAGTAGTCTTGTTCGTTCGATACAAGTAGTCTTGTTATTAAAGTTTAATAACATTGCAAACTTTGGAGTAAATGCACCAAATTTCAAAAATAATTTTACATCAGAAATTGAATTTTATTAAAAAAGGTTTTCGGGATTTTCGAAAAATATTCTTATTGATTCTACTCCACACGTATATTCGGCGGTTTATCAAATTTTTAAAATATTTCTTTAAAACATTTTGTTTGATTTTATAGCTTTATTTTTGAAAAGTACATAAATAAAAACTTCATTAGTACCTATTGTTTTATTATTTATCTAGCTTATTGCATAGTAAAAACTGTGACGTGACTTAAGGCCATTCAACTTAACACCATTATATAACGCAGATTTTTTCGCTTATGGCTTTATATATCACCTGAGGTCTTAACCATAATTTAACCATTAGGTCTTATGCCTCGTTTATTAAAATAAAAAATTTATTTGAAAAACAACGCAAAATTTATTCAAAAACAAAAGCAATTTATAAATTTAATAAATTTTCAACAATCAAAGTAATTTAGTATAAAGCTTACATGGCATTAATAATACTGGTTCTCTCATGCTGACAACATATTTCACACAACATCAAATTATTTGTATTTCTAATTGGTGCAGAATTTTCAGAATTATTTTCACTATCATTCCGTCTTTCCATTCTGTCTTCTTTTTGAATCTAGTTTTTTCATTACGTTTCGTCCCTCTTTCCTATGAAGGAATTGTGGTTTTGTGATTGTGGAATTTCTGTCTTCTTTTTTAAAACTAAAATTTTATGCGATGAACCTGGGAATCTACAAATTCAAAGAAAAAATTATATAAATAATTTTATGAGGTTTAAAAAAAACGTCAAACTTCAAACAAAAAAATGTATCCGCTTTTATTTTATATTCTTCTCTCTTCAAAATTTATTTTTAAATACACGATATAAAAAAGAATCTACTTTTTGAAGAACAGTATGGAAATAAAGCGGTGTTAAAAAGTAAAAAGAATCTTAATCTCGAAGACTAGAATGGGAAAAGCCATTAGGTTTCATTTCAGAGTTGCAATTATCACAATTTGTCATTGTCATTGTCACATATAAAGTACATTTTTTAAACATAATTTTAAATTATAAAATTTAAATATTTTAAATATAGTTTGAAATTTATTATGCGTATTATGAGCAATTAATCGAAGGGCGGAGAGGATGGGCGGACGCGAGCGTTCGTCGTCACACGTACAATTTGGGTGGTGCGCCTTTTCAAATATTATTTATAGTATTGTCTGGACTGTGTGTACCTATATAAATTTTATAAGGTTTTAAAGACTTATATTCTGCATGAGAAATGTGTACTATAAGAATTTGTTTAAATATATCACCACAAGGTGATAGCGTTACAAGTAGCGTCAATTAAATATTTTCTTGGTTGATCATTTCGCATTTCATTTATAATTCATAATTCATAATTAATCATAATATATAATTATTTGGCATTTTTCATTGTAAATTGTTGGTGACAATTATTGAATTGCTATTATTAATTATTCAATCGCTATTAGATTATTTTAAATTAATGAAGAAAACAAAATTAAAATAAAATAAAATTATATAACATTATGTCGAAAAAATCGGCGTTATGGCTTTATGTCTCATTAGAGTGAGTGAATATGCAACCTAAAACTAAATGGTCTCACTTACAACAATTGAAATGTGTAATACCAAAAGACTATCATCTACTTTATGATAATTTACAACATGAGTAATTTTAGTATTTTGATAAATTAATATTGTTTTTGAAAAGATAGCAATTAAATTTCACAACTTGAACTTTGTTAAAAGTTTATATTTTTGGTATTATTTTTCGTTTTTTTTGGCGAAATATATGAGCTTTTGTTTTCCTCCTTTTTTCTTTTTTTTTCCGAATTTTATGTTTCTATACAATTTGCTATTGCTATACATATAGTTTGAATATGAATCATAATCAAATATATGAATAATAATATCAATACAATATTGTATTAATAAAGCTATGTAGTGTTAGGTATCCATAGCTACGTATTTTTAGTTTTATTTTGTTTACGTTTCTATACAATACATTCTTGACGCTATTGCTATTCATATAGTTTAGTTTGAATATGATTTATGAATGATTTACTTGTAGAGCTAATCATACCATACATATAATCCAAATAATATACATATTATGTATGTATGTACATAGAACAGAAATAAATTATACGATATTGTCTAGACTCTACAGTCTAGAATATAGATAGGTAATATGTACATATGTCGGTGATGTACAAATTGTTACAGACAATTATTGTGTATGAAAGTACATTTTGTAAAAATAAATTAAGCTAAAAAATGTGTGAATTCCCTATAAAAGTTTGCTATTATGAGTCATAGATATATTAACTAATAGATAGGCAGTGAAGAAAAGATTTTCAGCCAATTTTGAGAAACAGCTGAGTGAACCGTGCGTATCATAGATATAATATTAATTTGAATGAAATAATATTAATTAATTGAAAGGCAACATAACGAAAAAATTTTAGTTACTTTTTGAGTAACAGTTGTTTTTGCATTATTTAGGTTCCCTCGCAAATAGTCCCGTAAAAAGAAACTTTCGCGCTTTTTAAATTTTTTTATTTACAGAAATCAAAGTAAAATAAAAATTTGTTTGATTATTTAATATTGAATGATGTTTTAATATTGAATTCTGATTATTGACAATGAACTCTTATTATAAATCATAAATTGTTCTTTGTAATGGCATTCTAAAATGAAATATATGTATATATATATATTTTCTAGTTAAAAAAAATTATAAATTAATGTATTTTCAAAATTATTTAACAAATAAATAACTTTCATATAACCCTTATCAGATATTTTACCTTTCAGATAATAATAGCATTAGGTTTTATTTAACTGTGATAATAGTACCTTTTTAATATTTTGTAATTTTTGTTTCATAAAATAAGCTAATCAACAATTTTCTGAAAGTTCTTTTAAATAAAGAAGTAATAACGTTACAATTTATTGGTGAACAATATTTTTATAAGTTGATAATATGGGATTGAATCTCATTTTGTCAAATCAAAATAATATGTCACATAGCACTGAATACAAATGTAGTATAAAGTTTTCTCTAACAAATTAGTTTAATATATAACTGGTTCATGTATCTGAATCAAAAAAAAATGCTTAATTTCAAAATTAATAAAGCGTAAATTTCAAAACAATTATTGTTTTTTAATCGAATAATTTTTCTAAAATTCTGTAATCCAATTTTGTTATCTTCTAGTTTAAATATAGATAGATATATATTTCCATATATTCGGTGGGAATTCTAATCTGTACTTCATGGGATCAAAAGATCCATTGTTTCTCTTTCTGTGTGGCAAGTGGCACCGTCCTGTTGAAACCACATATTTTCTACGTCCAAATCATCAATTTCCCGCCACAAAAACTTCGGATCATCTCCCTGTAGCGATTTCCATTGATCGTAATCGCATTTCCATTTGCGTTTTCAAAAAAATATGGTTCGATGATTCCTCCTGACCACAAACCACACCAAACCGTAATTTTTTGTGGATGTACTGGTTGCTCTATGATAACCCTTGGATTCTCTTCACCCCAAATGCGGCAATTTTGTTTATTGACGTAGCCATTGAGCTGGAAATGAGCTTCGTCGGGTTTGTTAAAAAAATTCTCATTTTCTTCTTGTTTTTCGATTGCCCAAGAAACGAATTGCCGACGTAATGCATGGTCAGTTGGTTTTAATTCTTATGTCAGCTGGATCTTATAAGCCTTTAAATGGAGATCACGATGCAAAATGTTGAATAATGTAGATAGTTTGATGTTTAATTGCTGCGAACGATGACGAATAGAAGTTTTTGGATTTTCTTCAACACTTCTGCTCACAGCTGCTACATTCTCGGTTGAACGGCCACTACGTTGATAAATGTTGCCTCTGTTATCAAGAACAGATCCAGTTTCTAGAAATTTATCAACCATCAGCTTGATGGCACGATTTGTTGGAGCATTTTCTCTACCAAATTTTGTTCGGAATTTCCTAATTACATCTTGAAAACTTTTACCATTTTCAAAAAATGTTGTAATAACAAAAACACGTTGTTACTTCGTGTAACGTTCCATATTAACTAACCGGAATGTATTTAGAATATACCTAAAGAAACCTCGTATAAAAATTCCAGGTAGAAAAAAAATGGCGGCAAAATCAAAATGATACCTCAATTTTGAACACCCACACATATACTTCATACTACTTAACTAAAATCTAAATAAATACAAGTACTGTGGTCTGTGAATGTTCATATTTGGTTTTAGAAGAAACTGTTCTATATGCTTTTACGCATAAATTGTACAAAATAATCTAAACAGCTGTTTTAGCTTTAGAGTAAAACACATGTTAATTTTTGACTGAAAATGCTTGAATATGAAATACATTAGAGTGAAAGAGAAGTATTTTATTATATCTATGGTGCGTATGTATTGCGTTAGTTTCCTTAGAAATAGATTCTTAAAAGGTGAAATAAATTTATTTCTAATTTTTTTTAAGAATTTTATCACTTATTTTTTTACTTTAGAAGTAGTTAAAATTTTGAATAACTTTAATTAAATTAAATTTTAATTTTAAAAACAAAATATATCAATTATTAAATAATATAAAAACTTAAAATCTCTGAATGAAATAATATGAAAAACCGCTTTACATTATTTTAATAAATATAAATAGCTGAGTGAACGAAATATATACATATTATAAAATGCATATGTTTTTTTTTTACAGAATACCTTGAGATAGGAAAACACATAAGAAGAAAAGAAACGACTATACTAACATCCCATCTATTAGTTAGTATATCTATAGTACATAAGTATTTGTGATTATTCTAATAAAACTTCGTCGCTTCCATTGAGGTGATATATGAAAATGATTTGTATTTCTTTATTTTAAAAATTGAATTGAATTGTAAACCAGTAAAAAATAAGTACATATGTAATAATTTTTGAAATTTTTTTAGAAATTAGAAGTAGATTTTAGAAATTTATAATAAATGTACAAAATAATTTTCATGCAATCCACAAAATTATTTGTTGAAATTTGTATCAAAATTAATATTATGATATACAAATATTATGTATACACCGTTATGCAAGCATATGCATAATATTGCATTTTTTTCATTCAAATCAAATTTTTTTTTCTTAAAAATCTATTAAAAATTCAGAAAATCTGATTTCTGAAAATAGAAATGCTTGAAAATAAGCTTTCAATAAGAGGTTTATTTACTTATTAGTTGAAATATGTGGCAAAGTTCAAACACACTAGAAAATATTTCGCCAGTCTTAAATTTTATTTTTAATGAAATTTCAAACTTAATTGTTTTATTTTACGATTAAATAAATGAATTAATTATCATTGAACTAAATAACAGGTTGTTTCTTTCCTTGTCCTTTTATAATATTATAAAAGAATGTGGAACCACGCATCTATATATAATTAGTTAGATCATTCATTCGTTCTACAAAATATGTACATATGTATGTACAAACATTTTTTTAAATTCTCAACATATTTATATAACTTTTTTTTTGTCGCTGTGCAAACATTTCATGGTTAGCATGGTGAACATTTCACATTTTGGAAACATTTCAAAGTTACCATACCATTTTATCATCTGATTATTTTAGTTCTAGTGAATAAGATTCACAAGATGTTGTTTTAACAAATTTAAGAATAACGTACCCAACATGATATCTTAAAGGTGGATCTTGTAGTTTAAAATTCATAGTTTTCCCAACTTCCGGATCTAAATTTTCTTTCTCATCATCAAAAAAATTAGAAAATGTACAATATTCATTAAAATTCTCTTCCTATTCAATTATGACAAATGGCTTAATGACAAATCATACTGCAAATATTGTTCATCGGATTTGCAATTCAGTAAATTTGATGAATGACTGAGTAGTTTCATATACATCATACGCTCAAAAATATCGCTGAATTCTTTTACGGATGGGTTTTTACTAAATCCATTTCGCCCTCGAATGGTAGCGGAAAAATTTTCAATTGGGTCAGAATTTTTTTTGAAGTTAGTATGTAGGAAATATTTAAATGTTCATCTTTAAAATAATCTTGAGATAGCATTAATATACCAATAATAATTTGAAACAAGCCATCGATCAAAAACACTTTTGTAGCAACCTCAACTTTCAAAAAGTATTCCATAATTTCTTTAAGGTAGTTGGAAATATGATTATTTTTTTGGAGGAAAGATTTAAAAACTTTATAATTATCCTTTTTTACTTTGTTATTTTTTTTTTTTTTTCCTTAAGGAGGTGGGAATCTTCCAAAGACACCAAAAATTTCCACTTGGTAGTGTCAGATTCTTACTGACTAAACCCACCTTTATCCAATAAAGTGGGATGAAACCCTTACCTGCAAACGCAGTATATTGGATAGGGAGCAGGGATAGGAAAGGATAGGAAAATGGATACGGAAACATTGAATTGGGAGTGGGACTGTAAGGAAACAATGAATCCGCCTATTATTATTTTGCTAACAGTGACTAAAGCCGTCACAACAGTTACAACATGTAGTAGTAGTATATATACTACATGAGGTAATTATTGAAGGCAACCCCCACTGTCACTGTAGCGGCTGTTATTATTGGTATTAATATTCTTATTAATATTATTATTATTTTACTACAGAGTCATCGCCAACAGTGGATTACAACGTGCAGCAGTATATAACACCTTACTTGCATGATATAACCAAAGATGGCTCCACTGTAGCAGCTATTATTATTATTATTATTATTATTATTATTATTAATTATTGTTATTATTATTACTATTATTATTATTATTATTATTATTATTATTATTATTATTATTATTATTATTATTAGTATTATTATTGTTATTATTACTAATATTAATTATACGATATACATTATTACGATATAAAAGTACCACATATTTTTTATTTATGACCTGACCGGGGTTTGAACCCAACACCTATACAACTAGCTGCAATACAACTTCTTTCTTGATATGGAAATAACTCAGTACCTATTGAAGCTAGGTGTCTCAAATTTTGCAAAATCGTGTCGAGTTACAGCCCAACTACACCTGTAAAATTTGGTTATGCTAGGCGACAGGCTCGGGAAGCTGCCATACAACTTGTCTTTTTAAATGTAAATAACTCAGTATCTATTAAAGCTAGGTATATGAAATTTTATGAAAAGGTGTCAAGTTACATGCAAACAATTTTTGTAAAATTTGGTTGGTCTAGAGCAGCCGGTTCAGACTTCTTGCATCTCTTGGAACTTAATGAAGCTAGGGGTCTGCAATCCTACAAATGAAGCTCAAGTTTTATGGCAACGACTTCTGTAAAATTTGGTTGTGCTGGTGTAATAGATTTGGGTAGCTTTCATACAACTGCACAATTTATATAAATATGTCTCGGTAGTTTTAACGTCGGTTCAAAAACATCTGAATTTGTTTAAAAGATGATCAAGTTATATAGAAACAGGATATATTACGTTCATACGGGTATCCCAGAGTTGACATAATCTACTATACTGCACTCTTACTCGTTTGAAATGTATTTGGATGAATATGTACAACGGTTATTCGAGGACACATTTTCGTAGCATTATTTCTGTCCATAGCGTGTAACTGTTTTACTACAAACTAGCTGACTACTCCATCAGGTGTCTTTAAATCATATTTCATCAAACTATTTCTACAATTTCAGTCTTTCTTATTATTAGGGGTAATAAGAATTTATTTCTGTTTTCTTTATTGAATTCAATTTAATATTGTTTCTTATAAATTATATATTCAGTAATTTAAGGAGTAAAAAATAAAATAAAACATTTTTTACTTCAGTGAATTTTTTTTTTTTTTATCTTAACTCATTAGCACATTTCCAAAAAAATTTTGAAAAAATGTGCTTATTAGTTTCACTCTGTCCGTCCGTCCGTCCGTCTGTTTACAAAACTTCTACACCAGAGAAAAACATTTTTAACCATGGGTAGGTCTCATAAAAAAAATTATTTTGTGGAACAACTTTTTCATGTAGCCCCTCCCATTACGGAGCTACAGCCCCTCAAACTTTGAAAAAGCCCTATTTTTAAATGCATATATCTTATGTTCTACTTAAGATTTTTTCAATCTGAAAACGTCACTCGACAGGTATTTCTTTTATCTTTGTAAATTAATATGAAAATTACACAATTTTTTTAAATTTAGTATTTCAATTTACCGTTATGTGAAAACCAAATTTTGCATGATTTTTCTACTTTCATAACTCCGGCATGCTTCTAGATAGAGGCTTGAAATTCTGAGACAAGAATGAATTTTTAGAATTAGTATAAGTTTCCTCAGAAAATTTTTTGGTAGCACCCCCTCTTTAAGAGTTATTACGCCTCAAAAATTGAAAATTTGCTATTTTTAGACACCTGTAACTTAGGCACCTGTACAAATTTTTCTTCGGCAAGACATGAAAATTAAAGGTTTAATAATATATTTTTACGTGTGTTAACGGCTTTTCTTAGTTATATAGGATTCCGGAATTACGGCCCCTCAAAATTTCAAAAATGTCCTATTTTCACATTTTTTCTTATTACATGAAATTTTCAAATTTTTGTGTAAGTCACACTTCTAAACAGTTTGTATTGAGTTTTGGAAATGTGCGCTTTTAAAAACCGTTGGTTTACATTCTACCTTGTTTTTTAATTAAAATTAAAAAATTTGAATTAAAAAAATTGTCATTGTTTAAGAGCGGAATTATGCCTTGTTGTTTTAATAAAAAAATTGAACAAAACTGTTTTAATTAAAAATTGCTTTTAGTGAATGTAACTCTATTTATCAAGCATCTTGCGTAAATCTTGTGGCGAGCGACATTGATTATTTAAAAGAACAATATAAAACATATCGTTGTGAAAGGTGTATTAGAGCAAGAAGGAAATCGTTAACTCTACAGATTTGTTGTATAACAAATACAACAACAGATGAAACAGTGGCGGCTGCTTTTCAAAAATCAAACATCAACATCTGATACTGTTTCCATCTCAACTAATTCTCCTAATAATTTTATTTCATCGTTACCTATGCTCTCCCATAACACCTTACCTCTCATTCCTACTTCTTGCAGTAAAGAACAAATAACTTTACAACTAGTATATGAAGAGGTAAAAAAATGAATACTAATTTGTATGCTGTTATTCAGAAGTTGGAAAAAGATAATGAACTATTAAAATCAAAAAAGTAAAAAAAAAAACAAGTAAGTTTGAAATTTCATTAAAAATAAAAAAAATATTGTGGCAACAAATGTAGATTTTGAATATCTTTAAATCCATCTAACACTTAACTAATTAATAACTTTTTAAAACTTAGAAACTAGCTAACAACTAACAGTATTGACACATTTTCGTAGCATTATTTCTGTCCATAGCGTGTAACTGTTTTACTACAAACCAGCTGACTACTCCATCAGGTGTCTTTAAATCATATTTCATCAAACTATTTCTACAATTTCAGTCTTTCTTATTATTAGGGGTAATAAGAATTTATTTCTGTGTTCTTTATTGAATTCAATTTAATATTGTTTCTTATAAATTATATATTCAGTAATTTAAGGAGTAAAAAATAAAATAAAACATTTTTTACTTCAGTGAATTTTTTTTTTTTTTATCTTAACTCATTAGCACATTTCCAAAAAAATTTTGAAAAAATGTGCTTATTAGTTTCACTCTGTCCGCTTTTCAAAAATCAAACATCAACATCTGATACTGTTTCCATCTCAACTAATTCTCCTAATAATTTTATTTCATCGTTACCTATGCTCTCCCATAACACCTTACCTCTCATTCCTACTTCTTGCAGTAAAGAACAAATAACTTTACAACTAGTATATGAAGAGGTAAAAAAATGAATACTAATTTGTATGCTGTTATTCAGAAGTTGGAAAAAGATAATGAACTATTAAAATCAAAAAAGTAAAAAAAAAACAAGTAAGTTTGAAATTTCATTAAAAATAAAAAAAATATTGTGGCAACAAATGTAGATTTTGAATATCTTTAAATCCATCTAACACTTAACTAATTAATAACTTTTTAAAACTTAGAAACTAGCTAACAACTAACAGTATTTAAGAATTCTCTAAAAAATTAATAAAATACAATTTTGTCTTGTTTAATTAAAAAATAAAAAAATTTTTTTAAATAAAAATAATAAATAGAAATAAAAATCATACATTATATTTTTATATTAATTCATGTTTTATAAAATAAATTTTATAATTTTAAAAAATTTTAGAAGTACTTAATTTACTTTAAATTAATACTAAGGGTACATTTTACAATATAAATAAAAACATTTTTTTTTTCCATTTTTCTCTTTTAATAAGATAAAGGGAAGAAAACGAAAAACAAGCTTTTTTAAAATCAAAAATAAATTATATTACCTTTTACCCTATTATAAATTATTAAACAAATCTTGAAAAGTATATGATTCTGAAAAATTCACCAAAATTAATTTGAAATATAAAATAAATATTTTAAAATTTTATTAAATTGTTACTTGCAAAATCTCTGTGAAGAATAAGCTAGTTTTTGTGTGATTATTATTGGCTTAAACCTTTAAATTTTTAGCGCTTCTTTTTCCTTTTCTTTGTTTTTAGCACATTGCTTTTATCATATTTGGTAATATTGTTGTTGTTTACTGTTTGTTTTTGTACAATTTTGTTTCTCTTAAAATGGTTGACCCAAAATGCTCTATGATTGCTGATACTGAAACAAATATAGATCCTCATCATCCGCATCCAAAAGGAGTGCCAGGACAAATAATCTATTTTGATCCTAGACTTCTGAAAGAGGCTATAAGAAAAATAATTCAATCAGATAATAGGAAAATGTCAGACCAAAATAATCTTTTGGAATCAGACATTATGAGAAGAAGCAGTTCAAACGGAGACACGAAGAGTTCTGAGAGAAAATACTGTTCCCGAAACACCAAAAATTGAACAGATGCATCAAGAAATTGATTTTCTCTCCGGAAATGGATCAATCTCTCTCCGGTATGGATATAATACCGGATGTCGTAAAAACTATCAAAGAATTTTCAGGATCGGGAACAGAATATGGCTCATGGAAAAAAAATGTAGAAAAAACATTAAAAATCTATTATTCCATAAAGGGAACTAAAGTATAATTGGATTTTATCCGGTATAAAATGTAAAATAATAGGTGACGCACACTACTTTGAAATCAAGTAATATACCACTCAATTGGAGTATTATTGTAAGATGCCTAAATATGCATTTTGTGGATAACAGGGATATAACAGGTTTGGAATGTGAAATGACAAATATTAAACAAAATGGAGATTTAATCGAAACGTTCTATAATAAAGTTTTTCATCACTTAAAAGTAATTTTAAACAAATTATCAGATATGGATTTATGTAAAAAATCTATGGAATCTTCGACTGAAAGTTATGGTAAAAAAGCCATGGATACTTTTAATCGAAACATTCTACAATAAAGTTTCTCATCACTTAAAAGTAATTTTAAACAAATTATCAGATATGCATGTATGTAAAAAATCTATGGAATCTTCGGCTGAATGTTATGGTAAAAAAACCATAGATACTTTTATGAGAGGGTTAAAAGGGGATCTACCAAGATTGCTTACTATCCGAGAACCCGTAGATCTAAAACATGAATACTAAATATGCTTAAAATTAGAGGACATGGATAACCAAGTTAAAAGTCAACCGCAACAATCATCTTCATATTATCCTCCAACAACCCTCACAAGGATATTCTGGAAAAACTAATAAACATTTTTATCACTAATAACAATTTTCGCTCAAATAACAACATTAATCATAATTATAAAAATCAGTTTAATAAGAAATTTCCAACAAGCTCGACCATTCAAAAGGGAATTGGAGTCAATAAATCAATCGCAATAAGAAGCAACGATATAATTTCAGTAACAATTACAATAGCAGCTACAATAGACCATATATAAGAAATATGCACTATAAAAATAGAACATCTTCAAACAACCGTTCGAAAAATAAAATGCAACAAATATAATACCTAGAACCATCAAACGAATACGAAAATAAGAATATGGAACAATATACGCATACTACCACTAATAAACAAGTAAAAAACAATAGTTTTACTCTTTTTTTATATCAACAAAAATTATATCAACTCAAAATTAATAAAAAATCCAATACCAAATAAGCAAAAAATTTATGCAAATACAATAGGAGGACACGTGGAAATAACACATGAAGCCTTGATAAATCCTTTAGGGCCAAATACAAAAAAAACTCAAATCTTTTATATTATCAAAAATTATTACATTTGATAAAATCATAGGAAATGATAGCTTGAAGGAAGTCAACGCGGTCATCCATAAAATGGAAACTATCTCAATTTAGATTATAAAACTCATGTCCCGTTGAAACAACATTTTTCGGAAAGTGTCAATAATATTAATATAAGATTATATCATCTAAGTAAAGAACAAAAAGAAAAACTCCAATTTTTAATTAGAAGGCATTCGAATTTATTGTGCGAACCTAATGCAAAACTGACTTATACAACTGTGCTAAAAGGAGAGATCAGGACAACTACGAATGAACCAGTATTCACTAGGTCATACCCATATCCAATGTTTTTAAAAGAGGAAATAGACAAGCAAATAAAATAACTCTTACATGATGGAATAATTAGGCCATCTAGATCTCCTTGTCAGTATAGATTGTGCAAAAAAAAGAGGACGCATCAGGAAAAAGAAAATATAGAATGGTAATAGATTACAGGAAACTTAACACCATCACAATTGCTGATAGATACCCTATACCAGAAGTAAATGAAGTATTAGCTAATTTAGGGCAGAACAATATTTTTACATTGATTGATTTAAAGAGTGGATTCCAAACTGCTTTCTCAGTAAACAATGGAAAATATGAGTTTACTAGGTTACCTTTTGGACTTAAAAATGCTCCAGCAATATTCCAAAGGACTTTGGATGATATCTAAAACCATTGGAAAAATATGTTATGTTTATATCGACGATGTTATCATATTTGGAAAAACTGAAAAAGAGCACTTTAAAAATTTGGAAGTAATTTTAAAAACGTTGGAAAAAGTTAATATGAAAATACAGCTCGATAAATGCGAATTCTTGAAAGATGAAGTAGAATTTATTGGTTTCGTTGTCTCTTCAAAAGGTATTAAGACCAATAGAAAAAAGGTACAAGTAGTTGTAGATATGCCCCCACCAAAAACATTAAAAGATTTAAGATCGTTTTTAGGAATGTCAGGTTACTACAGCAGATTTATTTTAGATTATGCAAAAATAACAAAGCCATTGACATCGCTCTTAAGAGGAGAAGATGGAGGTGTATCAAAAAACAGATCAAGAATGGTTAAAATTAATTTGAATGATGAAGCACTCGAAGCCTTCGAAAGGATTGTAATATGCCACTTCAATTTATTATTATTTTACTTTTAATAAGTAATAAGTATAAGTAGGTTAAAGTATAATGTAACATATGGTTTACATATGTTATTTCTGCTTTGTTATTTTTTAAAATTAAAAACAATAACAAGGGCATTTCTAAATTTATGAAAGTAGAACTAATTGCAAAGAAAAAGAGGTTATTTTTAAGGTATGAAATAAGAATGATTACATTACAATTTTGAACTAAATTATTGAATGAATTTAGTTCTTCTTTTTAAAAGACCTTGAATATTTTGTAAATGCTGGTTTGCATTGCCAGCATGATCTATTTTTGTAAATTCCATTCTTTTGTATATGTAAGAAAATAAGTTATAAAAGTCTTTTCAATAATATGAGGGCAGTTAAGAAGTTGAAGTGCAAAGATGTACTTTCGACTGTTAAAATAATAATTATGTAATAGTTGAATAATAGTGTAAAATTAGAACTAAGATAATTACGAATAAAAATATAATAAAAAGCATTATTAACAATATAAACAATTTTACTTATTCATTCATAACATACTTACTTACAAAAGAATATCCAAAAACTTTACAGGATAAAGAATTGCTTAGTATTCGAAGAAGTATTATTAGAACATCCTGACTTCTCGAAAGGATTCGAATTGACAACAGATACATCAAATAGCGCAATTGGTGGGGTTTTATCACAGGATAAAAGGCCAATAATGTTTTTATCACGAACCTTCACAAAAAGGGAAGAATCGTACCATACCAATGAAAAAGAGATGCTAGCGATAATTTGGGCTCTTACATCACTGCGGAATTTTCTTTATGGTTCAACGAAAGTAATTCATTGTGAAGATTAGTTTCTGCAACTGAAATACATAACACAATTTTTACCCTCAAACATGACTCACCTCCTTCAATATTTAGTAATAATCAAATATAGTTTGTCAAAACACCTATCAACGTATTTCGAAATCAACAAAAATAAAAATTATCAACTTTTAACTTTATTTAAAACCTATATACTAGACATGAATTCACTAAAACTGACTTTACAGAAATATATCTTATCAATATATTGAAAAAAACATTTAAATCCAAATATAATAAATGGAATAATAACTGATAAGAAAATTAAATTAAAAGTCACTAAAGTTTGCAATGAACATTTTGAGAGATACAAAATTAGGTTCACCGAAATATTAGTACAAGATGTTTAGATGAAAGTAAACAAGATGAAATAATAGCACAAATTTACCGTAGAGCCCACAGAAATGCAAAGGAAAATAAACAACAGATATTGGAATCTTACTATTTCCCAAAAAAACAAGAATGGTAAAGAATATTTTGAACAGGTGTACTATATGCAAAAAGAATAAGTATGACAGACACCCAAATCATCAAATAATTGAAAGTATTCCAATTCCCAGTTACGCTGGACACACAGTTCATATAGACATATTTTCAACGGAGTTGAATATAGCTTTGACGGCTTTGAACAAATTGACAAAATTTGCCCAGATCAGACATATCGAAAGTAGATACATCGAAGATGTAAGATTAGTATTAAGAGGCATACTTTTTTATTATGGTAAACCAGAATTGGTCATTATTGATAATGAAAAATCATTAAAATTCTGCTTCCATCTATGATGGAAAATGAATTAAATATTAAAAGCTTCACAAAACCAAAGAGAAAAGAAAGAGAGAAAACAAGAAGAAAGAAGATCTCTTTAAAAGAGAGAAAACAGAAGAAAAAACTAAAAATAAATTGTAATTTTTTTTGTAGTCTTAAGTCAGCAAAATAATGTACTTTTTTTTACATTGTATTGTGTAATAATAAATTTAAGTTTAACTTTCAGAATTTTTGTAACGACCTTGCTTTGGTTCTAAAATAAATAAATAAACAAAATACATTATAACTAATTATTATTATTTATTATTATTAATTATTACTACTAATTATTATTACCAATAATTAATTATTATTATTAATTATTATTATTAATTATTACTAATTATTATAATTAATTATTATTATTAATTATTAATACTAATTATTATTATTAATTATTATTAATTATTTATTAATTTTTATTAATTACTTATTAATTATTTATTAATTATTATTAGTTATTTATTAATTATTTATTAATTATTATTAATCATTTTTAATTATTAATTATTATCTAATAAATATTATTAATTATTTATTAATTATTATTAATCATTTTTTAATTATTATTAATTATTTATTAATTATTATTAATTATTTATTAACTATTATTAATTATTTACTAATTATTATTAATTATAAATTAATTATTTATTAATTATTTTTAATTATTTATTTATTATTATTACCTATTTTTTATTTATTATTAATTGAAGAATGTATAACATATAGTTGATTATATGTACAACCCATAGTTCTAGATATTATAAAATTCACCAAATTATTTTAAAATACTAAAAAATTAAAAAAAATAATATTATAAGCAGAAAGACAGGCTATGAACATACTAACGGTTCGTACGGGTATCTTAGAGTTAACAAAGGCAACTGTATTCCTCCTCGTTTTTTTTTACTTTTGAAATATTCGTGACACTATTTAGAATTTCCCATACTTTTTATACACGCACGATAAGGATCGGGTATATTAAAATTGCTCCTCCGTTTGTAACATCTCAAAATAAGCTAGCTAGATATACCTTCAAAGGTGTGGATCGGATCAGAATCAAATTCTAAGTGGATTAAGGTTTCTCCGCCCATTCGTCCGACAGCAAGATAACTCAAAAACTATGAAAGCTAGAGTCTTGAAATTAACACAAAATATTGCTACATCAATTTGTAGGTTCCCCGTTTTTTTTGGTTGAGATCCGACCAAAACTTCGGGTAGCTCCATATTTAAATTGTTAGAACACAAGTTGTACAAGGTATACATTCAATTTGAAAACGCTAAACGATTACTCTTTTTATTAGCTTTAAAAATATATATACAATAAATATATACTTGGGCCATCATAGGGGTCTTAATTTACCGTTATGCGCACCTCAAATGTTGCAAAATTCTTGATTCCTTCTATCTTCCAGAAAAGAAACTTGAAATTTTGAGAGAAGTTGGGTCTTTGAATATAAGTATGAGTCTTTCAAAAAATATTTTTGTATCGCCCCTCTATATGGGGTCAAAAACTAAACAAATTCTTTTCTTAATAATACAGGGTTAACTTAAAATTTTTTTTACGATTTTTTTGCATTTTTTTTTACTTGATAATTTGAAATTGTTGAGGATGATGCGCAGTACAAAAAATTTTAATAAACAAAAAATATAACGGTTGTTTGAATAATTTATATTTATAATATGATATTAGTATACATACATATATAATTGTGACACTGATGAATGAATGATATATAATACTTATGTATAGTATACATTTTTATACATTTGAAGCTTAGTATTAAATGGTATTTAGTATAGCATATTTGGAAAAATTTTGGATTAATAATCGTTATGTGGAAATTAAGAAGGCTATGAACATACTAACGGTTCGTACGGGTATCTAAGAGTTGACAAAGGCAACTGTATTCTTCCTCGTTTTTACATCGGTCTTGTGTTTACTAAATTCATTAAAGTAATACTTATCACGGACAATATCTACTTTAGATTTAAATTCTTTACATTATTTTTTAAAAATTAATATTTCTTGGTTGTTTTAAACACTTATTTTGAATTTTATTTTTATGCTTCAATTTTCGTGCTAAATTTTCGCTAATCTAAGGTTTAACTTCTTAATATTATTGGCACTATTTATATACATTGAAGAGCTGTTTTGAATATTAAGTGTGTTTAAGAATTCATCAAAAGCAATAGACGGATCATCAGATACAATTACATTTTCCCAAAATTCATACGACATTTAACGACATCTATAGGGAGATTGTATTTTACAAGAATCCCTTGAAATTATGGCATTATATAAGTTAAGTTAAGGCTTTATCGCGTCTTCTGTGCAATATCGCAATTGAAAAGAATGGTTTTTTAAAAATGAAAAAGATTTTTTTAATAATTAGAAAAGGTCTTTATTATTTGACTTATAAAAATTTAATAATAATTTATTTTTAAAATTTCCAGTATTTATCGAACTCAATTTATCCAATTTAATTGTTTCAATTTCCTTATCTTTCGAAACCTCAGAATAGTAATCTAGTTTTAATTTATTAACTACTGTTTAATTAGGTAATTAGTTTATGTCATAAAAATTCATATTTCCTTATTCTGAAGTTTCGAAACAAAGAAAAATAAATCACATATTAAAATAACGTTTATTTTACAAATATTTAAGAATTTATAATAATTAGTCGTATTAGTATTCAAAAAAAGAAATTATTTATTATTATATATAGTTATTACAATATTTAATTTATAGTATTTTAGTTATTACAATATTTCATTCATATCACAATATTGATATTGACCCTAAATATATAAATTACGCTACAAAATTATGCTTATGTTGTAAAATTGTAAACGATAACCCTTCCCCTCTTAAATTTGGGTGTCCCTATCTGATTTTTCCATTGATTTCAATTTAAATACAACTGTAGGCTGATTTTGCCTAATTGGTTTGATGCTGTTTGTGTTTTTACTTTCCTCTTCCTTCTTACTTTCATTATTGATAATTAATTTATTTTTTCTTTTGATTAAATTTATTGCAATTAAGAATAACAGTACTATTATGATGAATATGGTAAAACTGATATTAATGTATTGGTCTATTTGTCGATCGTTATCCACTAAATTAATTGCTTTCGTATTATTGATATTGATTTCTTTTAGCAGTTCAAGCGATAGATGTTCGTGCAATTTATCTAAGCTTGAATTGGTTTGTAAAATAGCAGGTAATGGTTTGGCTTAAATAATTCTTCTGATCTGAACTTTTGTTTATTTACTTCAATTGTAGAATTATAAAATGTTACTAAAAATGTTCCATTGATATTTTGTTTATTACCGTCTATTTTAAGTTCGCCTTTATATTGATTTAGTAGTATAGTTTCTGTTGTGATTACCTCGACTGCTGGGATATGTTGATTGTTGGTAATGTTACACATTGAGTTTTCACCTTTTAGTAAATCTGGTATACAAGTTGAGTTCTCTAAATTTATAAGATTATCTTTATTATAAATAGTTACAGAATTTATATTTTTCCATTTCTTGACAATCGCAAATATTCGGTTTTGATTAACTAAAATTTTATTAACATTAATTTGGGTTACATATTATTACGTTTTCATTATTAATTATCTATTAATTATTAATAAAAAAATCTTTTTCATTTTTAAAAAACCATTCTTTTCAATTGCGATTTTGCACAGAAGACGCGATAAAGCCTTAACTTAACTTATATAATGCCATAATTTCAAGGGATTCTTGTAAAATACAATCTCCCTATAGATGTCGTTAAATTAAATAATTCACATAGGTATGAATTTTGGGAAAATGTAATTGTATCTGATGATCCGTCTATTGCTTTTGATGAATTCTTAAACACACTTAATATTCAAAACAGCTCTTTAATGTATATAAATAGTGCCAATAATATTAAGAAGTTAAACCTTAGATTAGCGAAAATTTAGCACGAAAATGGAAGCATAAAAATAAAATTCAAAATAAGTGTTTAAAACAACCAAGAAATATTAAGCTTTCAACATATTTTAAAAAATTATGTAAAGAATTTAAATCTAAAGTAGATATTGTCCGTGATAAGTATTACTTTAATGAATTTAGTAAACACAAGAGCGATGTAAAAACGAGGAAGAATACAGTTGCCTTTGTCAACTCTTAGATACCCGTACGAACCGTTAGTATGTTCATAGCCTTCTTAATTTCCACATAACGATTATTAATCCAAAATTTTTCCAAATATGCTATACTAAATACCATTTAATACTAAGCTTCAAATGTATAAAAATGTATACTATACATAAGTATTATATATCATTCATTCATCAGTGTCACAATTATATAAGTATGTATACTAATATCATATTATAAATATAAATTATTCAAACAACCGTTATATTTTTTGTTTATTAAAATTTTTTGTACTGCGCATCATCCTCAACAATTTCAAATTATCAAGTAAAAAAAATGCAAAAAAATCGTTAAAAAAATTTTAAGGTAACCCTGTATTATTAAGAAAAGTTGTTAATCGAAATAAAAACATAATGTTAGAGCTTTAATTTTTGTATATTACTTCAAAAAAATTTAAACAGGTGTTTAAGTTACAGGTGTTTAAAAATAAGAATTTGTTTAGTTTTTGACCCGACATAGAGGGGCGATACAAAAATATTTTTTGAAAGACTCATACTTATATTCAAAGACCCAACTTCTCTCAAAATTTCAAGTTTCTTTTCTGGAAGATAGAAGGAGTCAAGAATTTTGCAACATTTAAGGTGCGCATAACGGTAAATTAAGACCCCTATGATGGCCCAAGTATATATTTATTGTATATATATTTTTAAAGATAATAAAAAGAGTAATCGTTTAGCGTTTTCAAATTGAATGTATACCTTGTACAACTTGTGTTCTAACAATTTAAATATGGAGCTACCCGAAGTTTTGGTCGGATCTCAACCAAAAAAAATGGGGAACCTACAAATTGATGTAGCAATATTTTGTGTTAATTTCAAGACTCTAGCTTTCATAGTTTTTGAGTTATCTTGCTGTCGGACGAATGGGCGGAGAAACCTTAATCCACTTAGAATTTGATTCTGATCCGATCCACACCTTTGAAGGTATATCTAGCTAGCTTATTTTGAGATGTTACAAACGGAGAAGCAATTTTAATATACCCGATCCTTATCGTGCGTGTATAAAAAGTATGGGAAATTCTAAATAGTGTCACGAATATTTCAAAAGTAAAAAAAAACGAGGAGGAATACAGTTGCCTTTGTTAACTCTAAGATACCCGTACGAACCGTTAGTATGTTCATAGCCTGTCTTTCTGCTTATAATATTATTTTTTTTAATTTTTTAGTATTTTAAAATAATTTGGTGAATTTTATAATATCTAGAACTATGGGTTGTACATATAATCAACTATATGTTATACATTCTTCAAAAGCAGATTCTAATCTTCCACTTATAACTTTTCCAAATATGCTATATCATCATTTAATACTAAGCGGTAAATGTATAATAATTTATACTAAGCATATGTATTATATATCATTCATTCATCAGTGACATATAAGATATGTAAATAAATATGAGTTATATAAGTATGTATACTAATATCATAGAAAAATAAATTCTTCAAGCTATTTTTTCAAATTTTTCAATTCAACAATTTCAAATTATCGAGTAAAAAAAAATGCAAACAAGGTAGAATGTAAACGAACGGTTTTTAAAAGCGCACATTTCAAAAAGAGAAAAATTTGAAAATTTAAGAAGTTTTTTAGTAATAAGAAAAACTGTGAAAATAGGACTTTCTGGAATTTTGAGGGGCTGGAAGTCCGGAACCTTATATAACTAAGAAAAACCGTTAACACACGTAAAAATATATTATTGGAGCTTCAATTTTTATGTCTTCCCGAAGAAAAATTTGTACAGGTGCTTAAGTTGCAGATGCCTAAAAATAGCAAATTTTTAATTTTTCAGCCCTAGTAGCTCTTTGTACGGGGTGGTACAAAATAATTTTCTAAGAAAACTTATACTAATTCTAAACGTTCTTTCTTGTTTCAAAATTTCAGGTTCCAATCTAAAGGCGTGCCAGAGTTATCAAAAAACAAATTTCATGCAAAATGTGGTTTTCACATAACGGTAAATTTAAATAGTAAATTACAAAATATTGCATAATTTTGATATTATTTATAGAGATAACAAAATTTGCGGTCTTCCAGTGCTTTTAGATTGCAAAACTACTACGCAGAGCCTAAGATATATACATCTGAAAATAGACCTGTTTTGCAATTTTGAGGTGCTGTAACTTTTGAACCCTATACAATTTAAAGAAACCTTTAACACACCTAAAAATATATTACTAGAGCTTTAATTTTTGTATCTGGCCGAAGTAAAATGTGTACAGGTGCCTAAGTTACAAGTGTTTAAAAATAAGAAATTTTTCAGTGTTTGACCCCATACAGCACCGAAACGGAGAGCGATACAAAAATATTTTCTGAAATATATCAAGCTAGCTTATTTCGTGGTGTTACAAACGGAGGAGCAATTTTAATATACCCGTTCCTTATCGTACGGATATAACGAGGACGAGTGCGGTAGAATAGTATCAAATCTGGAATACCCATATGAACGTAATATACGCTGTTTCTATAACACTTGACCATCTTTTAAAAACTTTCAGATATTTTAGTACCGACGTTAACTACAGAGATATATATATTTATGTAAATTGTGGAGTTATATGACAGCTACCCGAATCTATCACACAAGCACAACCAAATTTTACAGAAGTTATTGCCATAAAACTTGATCATCATATATAAGATTTTTGACGACTAGCTTCATTAAGTTGCAAGAGGTGCAAGAAGCCTGAACCGGCTGCTCTAGACCAACCAAATTTTACAAATTTTTCGCATGTAACTCGACAATCTCTTTACTAGATTTCAGATTCCTAGCTTCAGTAGACACTGAGTCATTTTTATTTAAGAAGAAAAGTTGTATGACAGCTACCCGAACCTGTACCATCACAACCAAATTGTTGCACAACCAAAAGTTGTTGCCATAAAACTTGATCATCATTTTCAAAATTTCAAACACCTAGCTTGAATAGATACTGAGTTATTTCCATATAAAGAAATAAGTCCTATGGCAGCTACTCGAACCCGGCGGCCGAAAATGTTGGATTTAATTAGCAAAACTAACAATTTTGCAAAAGTGACGTAAAAAAAAATTTCAGCCCCTCAGCTCCTTTACTTTTTGTGTTATCGTGCGGACGGACGGACGAATGATCATGGCTTAATCGAATCAGAATTCGATTCTGAGCCAATTTATGCCTTTGACACTACATTTAGCTAGATTCCTCTAACGTAATGCTAAATTTATTATATCCTTGAAGTTCAAGGCTTGAACATAGTTCATACGGGTATAATCATGGAATTGTCAGCCTAAAACAAAATCGACTATAATCCGCTTGTCATTGCCAATACTTTTAATAATCACTTTTCAATTGTAGGCGATAAATCATGTACAGAAAATAATACTTGTAATAGGAACGCTCAGTTTAAAAATATAATTTCTAAAAACTACCAAGCTATACACTTGAACTTCTTAATATAATCAAATCACTCAAAAATTCCAATGTATCTTCAAATGATGGTATTTCCAAATTATTACTGAAAAAGATTGCTTTAAACATAGTTGACGTCCTTGTTATTATAATACCCGTATGATTAGAATCGGGTATATTAAAACTGCTACTCCGTTTGTAACACCTCGAAATAAGCTAGCTAGATATACCTTCAAAAGTATAGATTGGATCAGAATCAAATTCTAAGTTGATTGAGCTTTCTCCGTCCCTCCGTTTGTCCGTTAGTCCGTCAACAAGATAACTCAAAAACTAAGAAAGCTAGAGTCTTGAAATTAATACTATTCCTACATTAATTTGTAGGTTCCCTATCTTTTTTGGTTGAAATCCGACCAAAACTTCGGGTAGCTCTGGAACACCTAACTTATAGATCCGCACATTTTTTTTGAAATAAAGCCATGTATTTTTAACTGCTGATAGATATCATAAAAATATTAATTTAATTTTTTACAACTTTTTTGTAGCCCCACCCGTTACAGACCTACAGCTTCCTAAATTTCGAAAAAACTCCATATTTAAATTGTTATAACACAAGTTGTACAAGGTATACATTCAATTTGAAAACCCCAAACGATTACTCCTTTTATTAGCTTTAAAAATATGTATACCATAAATATGTTCTTGTGCCATACGGTGTCTTAATTTACCGTTATGCAAAACTCAAATTTTGCAATATCCTTGACTCCTTGTATCTTCCAAACGGTTTAAGTTAGAAACTTGAAATTTTGAAAGAAGTTAGTTCTTTGAAAATAAGTATGAGTCATTGCAGAAAATATATTTGTATCGCCCTCCATTTCGGAGCTGTATAGGGTCAAAAACTAGAAGTATCCTTATTTTTAAACACCAGTAACTTGAACACCTGTCCAAATATTTTTGAAGTAATATACAAAAATTAAAGCTCCAACATTATATTTTTATTACTATTACCAACTTTTCTTAATAATGTAAGGTTACTTTAAAATTGTCGAAAGTGTGACTTGATTTTTCTAAATTTTTTTAACGATTTTTTTGCATTTTTTTTACTCGATAATTTGAAATTGTTGAGGATGATGTGTAATACAAAAAAATTAAATAAATAAAAATATAACGGTTGCTTGAAGAATTTATATTTATATAATATTAGTTTACATACTTATATAACTCATGTTTATTTACATATCGTATATGTCACTCATGAATGAATGGCATATAATACATCTGTCTAATATAAATAATTATACATTTCCCACTTAGTATTAAGTGGTAATGGAGCATATTTGGAAAAGTTTTGGATTGATAATCGTTTTGTCTAAGGTTGGAATCTGCTTTTGAAGAATATGTAAACATATAGTTTGAATATATGTACAACCCATAGTTCTAGAAATTATAAAATTCACCCAAATTATTTTAAAATACTAAAAAATTAAAAAAATAATATTATAAGCAGAAAGACAGGCTATGAACATACTAACGGTTCGTACGGGAAATAAGTATGAGTCATTTCAGAAATTTGTTTTGTATCATCCCCCGTTTAGGAGGTGTAAGGGGTCAAAAACTGAAAATTTCCTATTTTTAAACACCTGTAACTTGAACACATGTTGAAATTTTTTTGAAGTAATACACAAAAATTAAAGCTTCAACATTATACTCTTATTTATGTTAACAACTTTTTTTAATAATATAGGGTTAAGTTATAATTGACGAAAGTGTTACTTGATTTTTTCAAATTATCTAACAAATTTCTTTAACGAATTTTTTGCATTTTGTTTTACTCGATAATTTGAAATTGTTAAGGATATAATGCGTAGTACAAAAATGTGTAAATGAATAAACAACATAACGGTTGCTTGAAGAATTTTTATTTATATGATATTGATATATATACATACTTATATAATATCATGTTTATTTAAATATCGTATATGTCACTAGTGAATGAATGATAAGAGTATAGATGTATATTATATAGCGCCGTATTGACATACATATATGTATTTTATTGTACTTATAGAAATTATTCTGTCAATGGAATATTTAAATATAATATAATATAATATTGAAAATTATATTTACTATTTTGTACTAAGTAAATTTAATATACATTTACCGCTTAGTATTAAATGGTACTATAGAATATTTGAAAAAAGAAAGGTTAAATCTGCTTTTGAAGAATGTACATATAAACATATAGTTTGAATATATGTACAACCCATAGTTCTAGAAATTATAAAATTCACCCAAATTATTTTAAAATACTAAAATATTAAAAAAATATTATTGTAAGCAGAGTGACAGGCTGGAAACATACTAACGGTTCGCACGGGTATCTAAGAGTTGACAAAGGCAACTGTATTCTTTCTCGTTTTTTGGAGAAATTAATAGCAGATGTGAAACAAGTTTATAGTAAGTATTATAAAAATATTATTCCAATGAAAACTTTTACAGATGAAGAAAGAATAATTGATTTAGAAAGTAGAAATTGTCATATTTGTAATGAAATTTTAGATGAAAATAGGGATGCAGAGCATTGTCATTTAACCGGAATATATTGAGGACCAGCACATTCATATTGTAATTTGCAATATGGGTTAACAAATTTCATTCCAATATTTTTTCATAATTTTTCTGGTTATGATTGTCACTTATTTATTAAAAACTTAATAAAATTTTCGGGTAAAATTAATGTTATTCCTATGAATAAGGAAAAGCATATTTCTTTATCAAAATGGATTGAGGTTGATGAAGGGGAATCTATAGAGTTGAGGTTCTTAGGTTCATTTCGGTTTATGTTATCAAGCTTAGATACATTAGTTTCTCAACTATCATCCGATAATTTTGTAATATTAAAGAAAATGTATCCAAACAAAAACAAATTCCACTTAGTGAACCGAAATGGGCATTTACTTATGAATATTTAAATTCTTTTGAAAACTTGTATCAAACAGAGTTACCTTGTCAAAGAAGTTTTGGTAATAAATTTTCGAAAACAACAATTTCAGATAAAGACTATCAACATGCAAAGACTGTTTGGGAAACAATTGAATGCAAATATTTTAAAGACTATTTAGAAATATATTTAAAAACAGATGTTATTCTATTAGCAGATGTATTCGATAATTTTTGAAAAATATGTAAACAGATATATGAATTAGATGTATGTCAATACTATACGTTACCAGGTTTTAGTTGGGATGCTATGCTCAAATATACAAAAGTAGAACTTCAGTTACTAACTGATATTAATATGTATAATTTTTTCAAGAGGGGTATTAGAGGTGGAATTTCACAGTGTTCATTACGTCATTCTAAAGCAAATAATAAATAATTAAGTAATTTTGATAAAACAAAACCTTCAAGCTTTATAACATATTTAGATGTTAATAATCTTTATGGGCTTGCTATGTCTCAATTCTTACCTTTATCTAATTTCCACTGGTATGATAAAATAGAAAACACTGATTTTTTGAATATACCTTCTGATTCAAATATAGGATACATTTTAGAAGTAGATTTATATTCTATTGATAAACATGATATCACAACGATCTTCCATTTTGTCAAGAAAATAAAAAACATTCAAAAATGAAAAGTATAAAGCTAATTACCAGTTTAGAAGAAAAAAAGAAACATATTATCCATTATATAAACCTTCAACAATGTATAAAACATGGATTAATATTAAAAAAGATTCACCGAGCTTTGAGCTTTAACCAAGATTGTTGGTTGAAAAGTTATATAGATTTAAATAACTATCATCGAACAAAAAATAATTAAAAAAAATACATTCAAATTGTTAAATAATGCAATTTATGGAAAAACTATTGAAAATATAGATAAGCGAAAAAATATTAAAATTGTAACAAGTTGGAAAAGTCAGGGAAAAAGTTTGGCAGCTTTGAGCTTTGATATCTAAACCAAATTTTCACAGTTTAGCTAAATTTACAAGTGATGTGATTGCAATTTAGTTGAATAGAACTAGTGTATACAATAATAAGCCTTTATATGTAGGTTTTTCTGTATTAGAAATTTCAAAACACAAAATGTATGATTTCCACTATGATTATATTAAACCAAAATTTAATAAAAATGTTAAATTGAACTATATGGAAATGAGTCAGAAATTTATATATACCATTAAAACAGAAGATTTTTACGAAGATATTAAACCTGACATAGAAAAGTTTTATGATACATCAGAATATTCAATTGATAATTCTTATAAAATTCCTCAGAAAAATAAAAAGGTTCTAAGTATGCTGAAGAATGAATGCAATGGTAGTGTAATTAAAGAATTTATTGTATTAAAAGTGAAAATGTATTCGATTGATATTGAAAATAAAAATGTTATAATTAAAGCAAAAGGTATTAAAAGAAATGTTGTAAAATTATTCACTTTAAATGATTACAGAAAATGTTTACATAAAAGAAAACATTTTAAAAGTAATATGTATATTTTTAGAAAATTTATACACAAAATTTAAATAAAATTTCATTATGTTACCACGATGATAAAAGATATGTTTTAGATGATAATGTACGCACATTGGCTTGGGGTCATTTTGCAATAAAATAAAAAAATTAAATAATTTTAAGATAAATTCAATTATTTTGTTTTATTAAGTTTTATATATATTTTTTTTAACAATTTAAATAGGTTTTATTTTTGGATAAAACCAATTTGATGGTTTCAGGTTTGCTGGTCCACAATTCTTATGCAAGATAATTTCACTTATTGTTAATTCTTCTTTTTTATTTACATCGGGCCATCCAATGCAAATAAATTTTATAGTATGCCAATCTGCATTGAATATTGAATATTCCCCAAAATTAAATTTTTTTGAATTGAACCAATTTGCTAATGCCATTGCCTTGAGGGATTTAAAATTTTCAGCTTTAATACTATTGCTCATGTTGAAAATATTTTAAATAAAACTGAATTATTTTAGAGAAAATACATTCTTTATGTACCATAATATAATTATCAATTACATATAATAATATTAAATTTTTAACATTTTTGAAAAATATTGCCACTATAAAACCACATACATCCCCCTAAAAAACTTAAAAGCTGTGTTAAAAATTGATTCAAGATAGCTTAGAAAACATAGACCATTTAATTAATATAATAAATTTTTAAAGTACTTTTAAGATCTTCAAATTAGTATTATCAAAATTCATGACACAGAACATAAAACCGCAAACATTTTTATTTAAAATGACTTAGAAATTTTAGCTTTCTTCTTGATTTCTTTTAAAAAAATTTGTGTTATCACATGGACTCCTAAAAATTCTACAGAACATAAAACCGCACACATTTTTATTTTAAAATGACTTAGAAATTTTAGCTTTCTTCTTGATTTCTTCTAAAAAATTTGTGTTATCACATCGAGTCCCATAAAAATTCTATTACACAATTATGATGATTTAATAAAAAATTGAAGAACAAAAAAATTCATTTAAAAATTTTCAAATAAATAGCAGCTAACATTTCTTAAGATTTCCGAACAGTTCAATTAAACAGTAAATAAAAAAAAAATATAAAAATGGAGTAACCAAGAGCAAAAAATATTAAAATGAGTACAGAAGAAGATGACATCTTAAACAATTTTATGATCTATACCAATCAAGAAACGAGGAAGGATGAGCAAAATATTCTAAAGGAATTTTTGTATAATATCAACAAGAGAAGCAAGCTTATTTCGATGTCAGAATTGCAGGAAAAACAGAAATATGAGATTTTGCAGTTACAGGAGACGATTTCGAAGTTCGCAAAAAATAAGAAGGATCAATCAGATGTGTAGTAATACACACAAATAATTTTTTTTACATATTTACGGAAATACTATGCTTTAAAGCATAGTCAACAAATAGTGGAAATATTAAACCGAACAATATTAAATAATGATATTAAATATTTTTAAGAAATAATCGAAAAAAAAGAAAAATTTTTTGTCATCGACTTTAAATGTGAAAATTTATAAAAAGTAAAAAAAATAAAGATATAATAAAAATTAAACAATTCATTTTTTTAATTTTTAATTTCTAAAATTTCCAGATTTTACCAACCTAAATAAAAAAAATAGTTTTACACCTCCAATTGATTTTAAATTTTTTACATAAAATTTTTTTTAGATTCAGGATACATCTATAAAGTTTATCTTGTTAATAAATTGTATAGCTATTTGCATCAAATAAACGAAAAATTAAAAAGTTTTATTTTTTATATTTTTATTGATTAACAAAACAAAAAGTCAAATTCATTATTTTACAGATTTTATGATAATCTACAACAATTTCCATTGCTATTAGTTTTGTGTTGTTTTTGGTATTTTAAGTTAGTTGTTCATGATGAATGCATACATGATATTGTGAAAGATATTGATGTTTTAGATTTACTTGGACTCCTATATTTTTGATGTTGAGTCATATTTGTTTTTTCTTGTTCTTTATTATCCATAATGATTGTAAAAACCAAACTTTTTAGCAGAGTGTGATGAACTTGATGATCCAATGATTTCCAAAAGAAACTAATATTATACATTTTTTAATTCAGACTAATACATTTTTTACTTCAAACTGGTTTAAATATTTTTAAAATCTTTAAATCAGTTTTTTACTAATGATTTTAAAATGCAAACATTTTGAAGAGCACAGAATTCAAAATTATTGAATAGACATTTTTTATATTGATTTTCATAGAACTTTTTTAATGTTTTTAAACTTGTTGATACTTGTTGATCTAAATTTATAACATAATTTCGCTTAAAAAAACTTTGAATAATTTTTTGTTTTTCATCCCCTTTAATGTAAACAATAGTTTCACAATCTATATATGATTTTAAAAAATTGATTACATTACAGAAATGCGATGATCCATCGTTCCAAGCAAAGCCATGATGATTTTTTGTTAACTATTTATTTATTATTTTTGTATTATTACTTATAATATGATATCCATAAGGAGCTTTTATAATAAAATGCTGAATTTTACAGTTTGATGATAAGCATGCAATATCTTTTATAATAAATTTATTTTGATTATCCCGAAAACTTCGAATGTCAATTACAATGTATTTCATATTAAATTTATAAATAATTAGAATTAATCATTCAAATGATTTTGTTAACTTCCCCTGTTAACGGTTTAAATTCAATTAAACGATCATGCAAAATAAGACAATAAGCTGTAGTATTGTCTGGAATTGGTTTCAAAGTTTTTATCTCAATTTTAAAATCAACTGCCCCAATTTTAATATTTTCAGTTTGATAACGAGTATCAACTACAAAGATCGGTGAATCATTTTTAAATTTGTAGCATGAAAGTAAAGACAGTTTGAGTGATTATAATAAAAACTTCAAATCACAGTGATGAAATTTTGAAGGATCTTTTTGAACATTATTTTGATTAGTTTGTAGAGCTAAAATAATAAAACGTGGTTTTTCAAGTTGTGAAACTGTTTGAAGATTCCAAATGTAATGAGTAACTCCTGCTGTTAATGTAGGACATAATTGTAATTCCCAATTTTTAAAAGCAATTTTCAGGTAAGAACCACTTTCAATACTTTTATATAACTTTAATTTTTGATTATCTGACATATTAATATGTTGAACTTTCCAACATATTTTTGTAATAGAAATTTTCGGTTTATCACTAACATCAGAACATATTATTGAATTATTATCGGTTTCAGAACGTGTTAATATCAATTCATGTTTCGCATTAGGAATAATGTTTTTATAATCTTCTGCAAAACCTAGTAATCTATTTAAAGGAATGCAAAAATTAAAATAAAGTCCATTCATTTTAATTGATTTGTTGGGTGACCAACTTGCATTGTACAGAGTAGTACTTTTATTTTGATTGAGTGAAATGTAATTTTTTAATGTTGCAGTTATTCCAACTTTGTGGTTCTGATCAATTTCTTTACGGTTAAGCTGATAGCGAATAGATTCAAATAGAAATGGTATAGCATTATTAACTAATTTAGTGTTTACAACAGTATGTTTTGTTAGAAATCCTTCTATATAAATTAAACTTGTTGAAGGTAATATATTTAAATTCTCATTTTGTATTTCTATTTTTATAGAGTGACCCAATCCATAATAGTTTATGAATGGTAAATATGAATACCAATGAGCGCTAGCTATACTATCATCAAAAACAGGTTGGTTAAAAATATTAATTTCAATTTCTTTTTAATTGATATCCAAATAATTTGAGATATTGCTGACTGACTGCTGTTAAACTGTTCTTTTTCTCGAAGCATTGACTTTCTTCTTCTCGAAAAGGTTTTGATATACTAGATTGAGGTATTTTACTTATAGAATACATATGTGGTTGTTGATTCTGATTAAATACTATCATTTTGATGCTTTTAAATGTAATCTAACTGTTATTGTTTCTCGTTGAAAATTAATTAAATCTCCGTTCTGATCAAGCAATTTAATATTAAGAGTAAATAAATACCGGTAAATAAATAATATTTTTAGAAACTTCAATAATTTTATAACCGGGACTAGCACCAATGGAAAATTCATGTTCCTTCGATAATATTACATTCTATTGTTACTATGTTTATAATAGTTAATATCAACAAAAAGATCTGAAGTATGCCATTTTTTAGCTGATAATATCTTTCTACTAAAACCTAATAATTTCCCAATAGTATCTTTTCTTTCAAAGTTAAACTCTTTATGAGGAAAAATATTACATTTTAATGTATTATTGTTTGCTTTCATTATTAACTTATCCGCATCTGTTTTAACAATATTCAACTCTTTTCTGAGAAATTTTTCAATATCTTCAATTTCATATGAACCTGTGGGAATTATGATTGGTTTATTGTCAATAATAAATGTATTATTCCCCTCATCAATATTCGGTATGGAATGATACGTTTGAAAATCTACTAATCCACAAGTATATTCCTTTCCTTTTAAATCTATATATGGGAAAAAAGTATTTCTTAATACAGAAGAATTTCCGTTTAAAGTTATTGTTATCGACATGTCTATAATTAAGATAATGAGATAATTTAGGTATGCAACTTACTTTTATAGATTTCAAAGTTGAATATATATTTGCATAAAAAAATCTATGAATATCTATGATGTTTTTTATATGGATTTATATTTATGTTTTTTATATCATAAAATTTAGTTAAAAAATTTTTCATTATGAATAAAGTTCTTTATCTTATTTTTTTGTTTCTTTCATTCAAAACAGAAAATAAAATAACCATGAACTTGATCAAAATTAATGTAGGTCAGCAATATTATAGCTAAACTAATAATAAAAAAATTTTTTTATATGTGCTTTATTTACTGATAATTTTATTGTTTTTATTAACAACATGAAATAAAAATTCTAAATATAAATGACCGCAATTATATGAATTAAAGTTTTGATGTCTATCATAATTATAAACAATTTTATTTCCTAAATATTTAATTACTTGTAATGGATGTTGTAAATTTCCAAAGCTGTCAAAATATTGTGACATTTGCGAATTTTTATAATAAGCTACCCAATGTGTTCCATTTCCAATATAATTGATCTAATTTCCAATAGGATCCCATTCCATTTCCAATAGAATCTAAATTTATTATACGACATTCATATTTCAAAGGTTTGTGTGCTGGTAAATTATCACCTTGGTAAATGTGCTTCAAATGGTAAATTATTAATCAAAGTATTAATACATTCTCCGTTAACGGTTTTTTTATAACTGTTTATATATTTATTATTATTATGAATTATCATGTTTACTTCAGTTTAAGAATCAGACACTAATCATCTTTATATATAGATTAGTTATATAAAATTATTTTTTTTCCGATAGTTGAAAGAAATGAAATTTATAAAAGTGGATGCAATAAAAGTAAAAAATTTTGATGGAAATTTTGGAAAAAAGAAGAAAAAACATGGCGAATTATTTCCAATATACGAAACAATATATACGACAATATACGAAAAATTTTATTAAACCGGTTATAAAATCGGAAATAAAACAACAGTTTCATGATGGTGATAAATCTTTCGAATCGCCCAACAACAAAAGTAATTCTTGGAGTAAATTTAAAACTTCAACGCCACTATAAAACACTATAAAATTTGAAACGTTAACTGAAACTGGTAATGATAATAATGAATCCAATTTCACAATTTCACAATTGCTTTTTCGCAACAAGTCTGAACTTGATAAAACATATGGACCCTATTTTGATAAGTCATCAAATTCTCAAAAACTTGGAAATGCTAATTTTAGAATAGATGAAATTACTAAAAATATATTGATTGACGATGAAGTTTTTAAAGCAACACGCGGTTTATATGAATTAATATTAAAGAAAAAGCATAAAAACTATACGAACGTGCTCTAAATGTGTATTGTAAAATACTTGATACATAGAAGAACAAATGTACATAGAAGAAATTATAAAAATTCAGAAAAATACGTGGAAACAAAAGTTTTAAATATAAGAATATTTTAAGAAAATTATATGAACATGATTATAACACTAGAAAGAAAAAAATTGGTATGGCATACACAAAACGACAATTTACAAAATTTTAACGACAAGAACACATTTGAATTATATCAATCAAACAAATCAGTATGTTTATTGGGATAATGAGTTGGTTGTTAGATTAAGACTTTTAATTGGATCGCAATCAACTGGAAATAACAATCATCATAATGAAATTATATCTATAATTGAAGAGTGGCGGGAAGCAAATATAACTGAATAATATTTTCACAATAGCAGTCAGTATAAATCAAAATGTCACTTGACAAGTTTGGGCGTAATACAGCTTCATCTTCTTTTTGAAAACTCAATACTAGAGGATATCCAGGTATAGGTTTCAAACTAACTTCTGAAGGTAATTATGATTTAGATAATAAAATTTTGTCAAATGTTCAAGATCCAAAAATGTACATGTAATGTACCAAATTGATGGCATTATATAGAAGAATAGAAAAAAAATAAAAAAAATTCTAATATTATTATAAATAAAGATAAATAAAGAATATATTTTGTTGTATTGAAAATTTATTTTTGTTTTATTTAAAATGAGTAAAAGAGAGGTTGTTGATAAATTGCATAAACCAGCTCGGGCAAATTTTAAACGACGTAGAGTTATAATTAAGGGATTTGATGATCTGTGGCAAGCTGATTTAGTAGAAATGGGATAATATTCTAAAGAGAATAAAGGTATTCAATTTTTATTAACTGTGATTAATACTTTCTCCAAATATGCATGGACACTTTCTCCAAATATGCATGGACACTTTCTCCAAATATGCATAAAAAGAAAACCTTTAGAGAATGTTGCACAAGCAATGCAAAATATTTTTGAAACTTCTAAATGACAACCACAAAATTTACAAACCGATGATGGGAAAAAATTTTTTAATAAAATATTCAAAAAATTGATGGACAAATATCAAATAAATCATTATTCAACATTTAGCACAATAAAAGCATCTATTGTAGAACGTTTTAATCGAACTTTGAAAGAAAAGATGTGAAAAGAGTTCAGTTTTAATGGTAATTACAAATGGATTAAGGTAATTAAAAAACTTGTTGAGCAATATAACAACACTAAACATCGAACAATTAAGAAACGTTCATCAGATATCAATAAACATAATGCCAATGATTTACTTAAAACTGCATACAATCATATTTTTGAAAAAGGTTATACTCCAAATTGGCCAACAGAAGTATTTAAGACAAAAAAAGTTCAAATCACTAAGCCTATCACATATTTACTGGAAGATTATGAAGGACAACCCATACAAGGAGGCTTCTATGAATATGAAGTGTTAAAAACTAAAAAATACATGTGTTTTTGATTGAAAAAATTCTTAAAACTAGAGATAATAAAATTTTTGTTAAATGGTTAGGATTTTCTTCTAATCATAATTCAGGGATAAATAAAACAGATTTATTATAAAAACATTTTTTTTTTTTTTTTTTTTTTTTACTATTATAATAATATATTATTTTATTTTTATAAATTAAGAGATTTCCATATGATAATTTTTGTTTTATGGGTCGCAAATCACGTATAGTGTAGTCGAATTTATAATCTGCATCTATAAAAGGAACTGTTTCCACCTCCCAATTATTAAAATTCTATCTGCTAATATTTCCCGATATTCTAAGCATTTAATTGCGAGAGCCTTTTGTTTAAAATTGCTATCATATTCACATCTTATACGGATATCTTTATTATTATCATATTCCAATTGAAAATGTCTGTAAAATATATATTCTCTATTTATAATTTCTCCAATATTACCTTCTTTTAAAATTAATTCCTGTCTAAAAGCCTCAATAGCTTCATCTATAGAAACATATTGAGGTACTGAATCAGTTTTATCTCTAAGTAATTACTTATCTGCTCCCAAAGTAGTTGTTGATGGTACTGTTGTAGTTTTTGCTTCATTTGTGGTTGCTTTGTTTATCCAGTGCTATAAATTCCCAATATTTTTGTTGAACTAATTTATATGTGGTATTCCATTTGTATAATATATGTATCTGCGGTTTTAAATTGTCGTTATCTGCAGAAGAATCTAAAGTATCATCTTCGTGCTCCTCGATTTCTTCAGAAGAATCTGAAACATCCAGCCACTCAAATAAATCTATAACCTCATTCTTACTCGTCTTAAATATAAGTAATCTTTTTAAAAAAAAAAAAAGAATCTCCCTGACGTAATTTTAGATTAAATTTTCATTTCAAAATTTTAAAAATTTGTGTAGGCGTAGTACATACAACACACAATTTTTTTAATTTTCAAGTAAATTTTTAAAAATGTTAAAGACTTGATTACATCGAAGGTATTTCAGTAGGTATTTCTTATCAATTAGTATGATGATTTTTTTATTTTTTTTGTTTTTTTTAACATACATAATTCATAAGTTCAAGAAACCACAGAAAAATTTTATTTTATAGTATGTAGATAAGAAATTCTATTATTCTAGAATCCATTTTTCATTTTCCTTATTCCATAATTAATTGCAAATTCAACAAACCACATTTTTTTTTAATCTGTCACAACTATAAGACTATCAATTAAAAAATAAATTATAAAAATTTTTTCAGTTTCCAAAAGCCTTGTACTTGTTTTCAGCTACAATTCACTTATAAACTTGTACAAGTAAGCAGGTATGAAAAATTTTTGTTTTAGTTTAATAAATTTTTTCATAAGAAAAGAGTCATGAAAAGCTCCATTTATAATATAGAAATGTTGGGAAGATTTGTATGTGTGAAACAAGCATCAATAGATAAGACAAACAAGTTGAAGAGAAGAGCACAAGAGATATTTGATAATGAAAAGATAATTTACAAATATTGGATTCTTGGTACAAATCACAATGATTATTCACGTAGAATGTGTAAATGTTTTATTTTATGTAATAAAAAACTTTATTCTGTAATGAAATTTTCTAAAAATGTAATAAAAATAAATAAAAAATTTGTTTGTCTTGTTTTGTAATTAATCAAATTCATAATTTTTCAGTAATCTGTTAATATGAATCTTCTATTCGCCCACAGAAAAATTTTTATCGTATATGAATGTACAGTATATGAAAACAAAAAACTGTATTAAATCATCACATATCCACATTGATAACGGTTAACAAGAGCAAAACTTCAAGTATTTTTATTTTATTTTTATTCATACTCCAGCATCTAGCTTCAGCTTCTGCAGCCAACCCAAGTTCTCCGCCGAGACCGTCGTTTTCATTCAATCATAATTCACTTTCATAAAAATCACTTTCAGAAACGAAGGTAAAATTCCATTATACCAATTTCTATTAGATAATACCTTTGAAAATTAACCAACTGTCAAATTTGATGTGATGTCATTTGACAGTCCTAGAACGTACATATTATTACTACTAGCAAAACCGTCGCAAAAACGAAAGCTTAGAAGTACAAAGTTTTAGCTACCTTATCGTTCCGCATGCTACTATATGGTACGAGAAATTGTTTCTCCGCAGTGATTAATGGCTTTATTTAGGTTTATTTTTATAAAACTTAGCTGTTTTTTTACTTTTCTATAAAACGAGGTTGTTAATCTATAGTAACTTTTTCGTTTATTTCAATTCATTTTTAAAAAATTAAAACTCTTTTAGCTTTATTTTGCTTTTAGCTCTTGAATTAATGTTTAACAATTAAATGAAAGAATATAATAAATGAGCAAAAAAGTAAACAAAAAGAAAAAACTCAAAAACAAAGTATGTAGCTCCTTGTAGTAACCATAACCGCAGTAAAATACCTTTTATGCGACTATAAAATTTTATTAAGTTATCGCCTCTATGTAGTTAAAAAATAAGGTATCAACGACATTTATATGACTTCAAAGTTTCCTTTATAAAAACTAGGTAGGTTTAAAAATTTTTGGGTGGTTTTGTGATACGTTCCTAAAACTTAAATTTTTCACTTAATTTTAATATTACTTCATCGTAGAAAAAATAGTTATAGTGCCGTAGCAGTTACCTGAGGAAGTTACCATAACGTAATAACGACTACCTAGTATCAAATTTAGTTCCAAAAATATAGTCTACCAACTTTTATCAACCCAAACTACAAAAAGAAGGTACCTTTCACTTCGACTGCAGCTTGGGAATGCTTTTTCAACATGCTTTTTCATCATGCGATTTAATCATCTGTTTGACGCTTGCAATGCTAGCACACATTACTTGTTATATATATAAAACTGTTCCTAAAAAATTCATGAAACTACTCACTTCCTCACTGACTTCGTATCAAAAAGATGAAGCACTTTTAGATGTGCTAGAGACTAGTTGTGAGTTTGCTGTGAAACGATCTAGAAAAGTCTGAAATTACATCTTTTTGGTTCCAAAGGAGCTCTTTTAACCGTTTATATGTTGTTTGGGGATTTCAATATTTATACCGTATCGTCATATGGGGTATATCGTCATATGAGGTAATATTGACAAGGTCTTGGCGAGTTCTTCAACTTTTGTTTGGGGACCAGTATTCTAGGACGCCCTGCTTGGTCACTGAGACCGTTTATAAGCCCTTACTATAAAAGTAAACGGTATATTATCATGCGCGGTATCATTAAAAAGTTCTTGGCAAGCTTAAGAACTTTTATTTTGGAACTCTGGTTTTAGGATACCCTGCTTGGGACCAGAAATCTGTCATAAGCCCTTGATATAAAATCAACTGTATATGATCATGTGGGGTATCATTGAAAAGATCTTGGCGAGCTCTCTAACTTTATTTTAGGGACTTGTATTCTAGGAGGTCCTTCTTGGTCCCTGAGACGGTTTAGAAGCCATTAATATAAAAGTAAGCTGTATATTATCATGTGCGGTATCATTAAAAAGGTCTTGGCGAGCTTAACAACTTTAGTTTGCAGACTCTGGTATCACGTTACAGCTCTACAACTTTTGTTTGTGGACTCTGGTGCAAAACCGTCCTGTTGGAGTATGAGAGCGTTTATGAGCTCTTACTATAAAAATCAGTGATGCAACATGTTTTTTCATCATGCGATTTAATCAACTGTTTGGCGTTTGCAAAGCAAGCACACATTACTAGTTTTATATAAAAATGTTTCTCTAAAATTTATAATTTTAATTTTATTTTTATTTTAATTTCTAAAATTTATAATTTTATAGAAAGATGACAGAATTATTCTTTTAATAACAATTAATAGAAGTAAAATTGAAATTAGTACTAAGAGAAAGGAAGGTTTAATTTTCATATTTCTTTGTTTTTTTTTGTTAGTATTTAATAATTAATATTGTGCTGATATTTGCTAATAAAATAATATCGTATGTGAATGTACATTGTATTTTAATTTGAACATTATAATATTGAAGTTGGTATTTGTTGGTACATATGTAAGTAGTAGTAGAATTAAATCTAAAGACTAAAGAGTATCGTTTAAGAATTAAAACATTTCTATTAATTTTTTTATACCTCTTTTGCATCTTTTATTGTTAGCATTAGTATTTAGTAACGAATATTGTGATTGTGTGCTCTAAAATTTAAAAAAGGGCACGCGAATAAAAGCAGCAGCACCAGCATAAGGAGATTGTCTTTTATTATATTAAAGAAGTAAAGAAGATAATAAATAATGTTTGATAAAATATATTATAATCTGTATATCCTATCATGAGGGATAATATTCTCTCTTATGGTATAAGTGAATTGAAATGAAAAAAGAGAAAGAATACGCTTGCCTTTGTCAACTTTTACATCCCCCTAAAAACCGTTAGTATGTTCATAGCCTGTCTTTCTGCTTATAATATTATTTTTTTAATTTTTTAGTATTTTAAAATAATTTGGGTGAATTTTATAATTTCTAGAACTATGGGTTGTACATATATTCAAACTACATGGGTGTTCAAAATTGAGGTATCATTTTGATTTTGCCGCCATTTTTTTTCTACCTGGAATTTTTATACGAGGTTTCTTTAGGTATATTCTAAATACATTCCGGTTAGTTAATATGGAACGTTACACGAAGTAACAACGTGTTTTTGTTATTACAACATTTTTTGAAAATGGTAAAAGTTTTCAAGATGTAATTAGGAAATTTCGAACAAAATTTGGTAGAGAAAATGCTCTAACAAATCGTGCCATCAAGCTGATGGTTGATAAATTTCTAGAAACTGCATCTGTTCTTGATAACAGAGGCAACATTTATCAACGTAGTGGCCATTCAACCGAGAATGTATCAGCTGTGAGCAGAAGTGTTGAAGAAGATCCAAAAACTTCCATTCGTCATTGTTTGCAGCAATTAAACATCAAACCATCCACATTATTCAACATTTTGCATCGTGATCTCCATTTAAAGGCTTATAAGATCCAGCTGACGCAAGAATTGAAATCAACTGACCATGCATTACGTCGGCAATTCGTTTCTTTGGCAATCGAAAAACAAGAAGAAAATGAGAATTTTTTTTAACAAAATAATCTTCACCGACGAAGCTCATTTCCAGCTCAATGGCTACGTCAATAAACAGAATTGCCGCACTTGGGGTGAAGAGAATCCAAGGGTTATCTTAGAGCAACCAGTATATCCACAAAAAGTTACGGTTTGGTGTGGTTTGTGGTCAGGAGGAATCATTGGACCATATTTTTTTGAAAACGCAAATGGAAATGCGATTACGGTCAATGGAGAATATGTGGTTTCAACAGGACGGTGCCACTTGCCACACAGCAAGAGAAACAATGGATCTTTTGAAGGAAAAGTTCGAAGATCGCATTATTTCTCGTAGAGGAGGAGTGATGTGGCCACCAAGATCGTGCGATTTGACACCGTTGGATTTTTTTTTGTGGGGTTTTGTGGAAAGTGTACAACAATAATCCCACAACAATTCAAGAGCTTAAAAACAACATTATCGAGCAGATTTCAACCATTGAGAACAGTTTATTGAACAACGTGATTCAGAATTTTGGTAAAAGATTGGAATCCTGCCGAAGTAGTAGAGGGGGCCACTTGGCCGACATAATTTTTCATTATTAACCGCAACCTATTTGTAATAAATTAAAATAAAAATATATTTAATATTTCAAAAAAAAAGTCGTTTTTTATTAAAATTAAAATGATACCTCAATTTTGAACACCCTATATATGTTTACATATTCTTCAAAAGCAGATTCCAACCTTAGACAAAACGATCATCAATCCAAAACTTTTCCAAATATGCTCCATTACCACTTAATACTAAGTGGGAAATGTATAATAATTTATACTAGACAGATGTATTATATGTCATTCATTCATGAGTGACATATAGGATATGTAAATAAACATGAGTTATATAAGTATGTAAACTAATATTATATAAATATAAATTCTTCAAGCAACCGTTATATTTTTATTTATTTAATTTTTTTGTATTACACATCATCCTCAACAATTTCAAATTATCGAGTAAAAAAAATGCAAAAAAATCGTTAAAAAAATTTAGAAAAATCAAGTCACACTTTCGACAATTTTAAAGTAACCTTATATTATTAAGAAAAGTTGGTAATAGAAATAAAAATATAATGTTGGAGCTTTAATTTTTGTACATTACTTCAAAAATATTTGGACAGGTTACTGGTGTTAATAAGGCTACTTTTAGTTTTTGACCCTATACAGCTCCGAAATGGAGGGCGATACAAAAATATTTTCTGCAATGACTCATACTTCTTTCAAAATTTCAAGTTTCTAACTTAAACCGTTTGGAAGATACAAGGAGTCAAGGATATTGCAAAATTTGAGTTTTGCATAACGGTAAATTAAGACACCGTATGGCACAAGCACATATTTATTGTATACATATTTTTAAAGCTAATAAAAGGAGTAATCGTTTGGGGTTTCCAAATTGAATGTATACCTTGTACAACTTGTGTTATAACAATTTAAATATGGAGTTTCTTCGAAATTTAGGAAGCTGTAGTTCTGTAAGGGGTGGGGCTACAAAAAAAGTTTTAAAAACTAAAATTAATATTTTTATGATATCTATCAGCAGTTAAAAATGCATGACTTTATTTAAAAAAAAATGTGCGGATCTATAAGTTAGGTGTTCCAGAGCTACCCGAAGTTTTGGTCTGATCTCAACCAAAAAAGATAGGGAACCTACAAATTAATGTAGGAATAGTATTAATTTCAAGACTCTAGCTTTCTTAGTTTTTGAGTTATCTTGCTGTCGGACGAATGGGCGGAGAAACCTTAATCCACTTAGAATTTGATTCTGATCAGCTCCACACCTTTGAAGGTATATCTAACTAGCTTATTTTGAGATGTTACAAACGGAGGAGCAATTTTAATATACCCTGTCCTTATCGTGCGTGTATAAAAAGTATGGGAAATTCTAAATAGTGTCACGAATATTTCAAAAGTTATTTTCATAGCCTGTCTTTCTGCTTATAATATATTTTTCTGCATCAGTGACATATAAGATATGTAAATAAATATGAGTTATATAAGTATGTATACTAATGTCATATAAAAACGAGAAAGAATACAGTTGCCGTTGTCAACTTTTAGATACCCGTACGAACCGTTAGTATGTTCACAGCCTGTCACTCTGCTTACAATAATATTTTTTTAATATTTTAGTATTTTAAAATAATTTCGATGAATTTTATAATTTCTAGAACTATGGGTTGTACATATATTCAAACTATATGTTTATATGTACATTCTTCAAAAGCAGATTCTAACCTTCCACATAACGATTAATGATTATCAATCCAAAACTTTTTCAAATATTCTATAGTACCATTTAATACTAAGCGGTAAATGTATATTAAATTTACTTAGTACAAAATAGTAAATATAATTTTAAATATTATATTATATTATATTTAAATATTCCATTGACAGAATAATTTCTTATAAGTACAATAAAATACATATATGTATGAAGATATATATACGGCGCTATATAATATACATCTATACTCTTATCATTCATTCACTACTGACATATTATACGATATTTAAATAAACATGATATTATATAAGTATGTATATATATCAATATCATATAAATAAAAATTCTTCAAGCAACCGTTATGTTGTTTATTCATTTACACTTTTTTGTACTACGCATTATATCCTTAACAATTTCAAATTATCTATTAAAACAAAATGCAAAAAATTCGTTAAAGAAATTTGTTAGATAATTTGAAAAAATCAAGTAACACTTTCATCAATTATAACTTAACCCTATATTATTAAAAAAAGTTGTTAACATAAATAAGAGTATAATGTTGAAGCTTTAATTTTTGTGTATTACTTCAAAAAAATTTCAACATGTGTTCAAGTTACAGGTGTTTAAAAATAGGAAATTTTCAGTTTTTGACCCCTTACACCTCCTAAACGGGGGATGATACAAAAAAAATTTCTGAAATAACTCATACTTATTTTCAAAGATTTAACTTCTGTCAAAATTTCAAGTTTCCAACTTAAACCGTTTAGAAGATAGACGGCTTAAAGGACTTTGCAAAATTTTAGTTTCGCATAACGGTAAATTAAGACACCGTATGCCACAAATATATATTTATTGTATATATACTTTTAAAGCTAATAAAAGTAGTGTTTGGAGTTTTCAAAATGAAGATATACCTTATACAACTTGTACTATAACAATTTAAATATAGAGCTTTTTTAAACCTTTGGGGAGCTGTAGTTCCGTAACGGGTGGGGCTAGAAAAAAGTTATTAAAAATAAAATTAATATTTTTGTGAGATCTATCAGCGGCTAAAATTTCATAGCTCTATTTTAAAAAAAATGTGGAGATCTAAAAGTTAGGTGTTCGAGAGTTACCCTAAGTTTTGGTCCAAACTCAACCAAAAAAAATAGGGAATCTACAAATTACTTCCAGAATATTTTGTGTAAATTTCAAGATTCTAGCTTGTATATGTATAGCGGAACTGATTGGATAGATATTTATACCCGTACGATAGGATCGGGTATAATAAAATTACTCCTCCGTTTCTAACACCTCGAAATAAGCGAGCTAGATATACCTTCAAAAGTATGGATCGGATGAGAAAAAAATTCTAGGACAATTGAGCCATGTCCGTCCGTCCGTCCGTCAGCACGCTAACTCAAAAACTAAGAAAGCTAGAATCTTGAAATTTATACAAAATATTCTGGCAGCAATTTGTAATTTCTCTATTTTTTTTTTTTGCGTTCCGAACAAAACTCCGGGTAGCTCCCAAACAACTAACTTTTAGATCTCCACAATTTTTTTCAAATAGAGCCATTCAATTTTAACTGCTGATAGATATCATAAAAATATTAATTTTATAAATATATTAATTTTATAATAAATATATTAATTTTTCTGTAGCCCCACCCGTTAAGGAGCTACAGCCCCCAAAAGTTCGAAAAATCTCTATATTTAAATTGTTATAACACAAGCTCTATAAGGTATATTTTCAATATGAAAATTTCAAACGATAGGTGCTATTATGAGCTTTACAAACATGTATATAATAAATATATACTTGTGCTATACGGTATCTTAATTTACCGTTATGCGAAACTGAATTATTGCAAAATCCTTTAACCCTTCTATCTTCTAAACGGTTGAAGTTGGAAACTTGAAATTTTGGCAGATCTTTGTTTGAAGTTAGATCTTTGAAAATAAGTATGATATTGAAAATAAGATATTTCAGACATATTTTTTGTATCACCCCCCGTTTAGGACATGTAAGGGATCAAAAACTGAAAATTTCCTATTTTTAAACACCTGTAACTTTTGTGTTTGAAAAAAACAAATTACTAAAACAAAAATTTGTTTTAGTAATTTTCAAATTTATTATAAATTACAATTTTTTAGAGCAGCTTTTTAAATGATATTTTTATTTAAAACAAATTTTTTTTATTTTAGTTTTTCTAAATTTTTCAATTTTTTCTAGAATATTTTTTCTAGATTTTAAGATATTTTTTTTTCTAGAATTTAAACATTAAAATCGCATAATCTTCCTGTTTCTTTGGTTTTACATAATATGAATGCATACATTTATATTTGTGCTTGACATATGTTACAAACGCAAAAGAAATTTATTATACCTTCAAACTACTTAAAGGCAGTGAATTTTTCAAAATTTATAAATTCTAAAATCAGTATAATTCAGAAGGCCCAATAATTTTTTAAGATTTTTATGACCATATTTCCTAATAAATTTTATTTCGCATTAAAAAAATATGTGGTATTATATGCCTATAGTATTATGGTATATATAGAAAATGCCTTATAATATTTTGTAGACCTAACTATATAGTATGTAGTTTTAAATTTTTGTCTTAAATAAAATTTTAAAGTAATGAAACAGAAAATGTTTATTTAAATATTACTTATTATATTAGAAATATATTTTTCTCTTTCACTCTTAATAAAATATTTTTTTTTTAAATAAGTAGGTATAAAAAGAAGTTCCTAAAACTACATCGACACCTATTTGGAACATTTTTATAGCACACCCAGGCACGTTTTTATATAACAGAAGGGAACCAAAAAGTTTTCCCCAAATTGGGTAAACGCACGTGCTAGACACGTAGCAATTCAGTTATTATCACTCGTTACTGATACTTTATAGACCTCAATTTAGTCCTAAACAAAAGTTGAAGAGTTCGCCAAGATCTTTTCAATGATACCCCATATGACGATATTCGAGTATAAATATGGAAATCCCCATACAACATAAAAAGCACTAAAAAGACTCCTTTGGAAAAAAAAAGATGTTATTTTTCTGGATGGTTTCACACCAAACTCTATCAAATGCCTTTTGCAACTAGTCTCTAACAGATCCAGAAGTGAGTGAGTGAGTGGTTTCACACATTTGTTAGGAACAGCTTTATATATATAACTAGTTATGTGTGCTTGCATTGCAAGCGTTATATATATTTAAAAGGCTTTTTAGCATTTATTCACGTACATTTGTAAACCTTTTTTCTGATACCCTACAACATGACAGTATGTCCCTTAATTTTATAGTAAGAGCTTATAAACACTCCCATCCTCCAATTGGACAGTTTTGAACCATGGTCCACAAACAAAAGTTGTAGAGCTACTCAAGATCTGTTTAATGATACTCCACATGATAATACACCGTTGTCTTTTATATCAGCGACTTATAAACAGTTTCAGGAAGCAAGCAAGGCGTGCTAGACCATGATCCCCAAACTAAAGTTGAATAGCTCACGAATATTTTTTTAATGATACCCCACATGATAATATACCGCTGATTTTTCTATTAAGGTTTTATTAAAAGTTTCAGGAACCCAGCAGCGCGTCCTAGAACCAATGTCCCTAAACTAAAGTTGGATAGCTCGTGGAAATCTTTTCAATGATACCTCACATGATTATATATCGCTGATTTTTATATTAAGGACTTATAAACAGTTTCAGGAACCAAGCAAGGCGTGCTTTTTAAGCGTGGAGCAATGGTCCTCAAACAAAAGTTAAATAGCTCGCCAAGATTTTGTTAATGATACCCCACATAATCATATACAACTGATTTTATATCAAGGGCTTAAAAAACCCTCTGGACCCAATCAGGGCATCCTGGAGTCAGATTCCCCAAACAAATGTTAATAAGCTCACCCTAATACCTTTTTAATGATACCTCTTATGATAATATACAGCTGATGTTTATAATAAGGGCTTATAAACAGTTTCAAAGACCGAACAGGGCGTCCTAGAATATTGTTCCACAAACTAAAGTGGGAGAGCTGGCCAAGATCTTTTCAATGATACCAAACATGATCATATACAGCTGATTTTACATCGAAGGCTTATGAAAGGTTTTTAGACCCAACCAGGGTGTACTGAAACCAGAGTCTCCAAAAAAAGTTGATAAGCTCGCCAAGACCTTTTTAATGATACCCCACATGGTAATATTCCGCTGAGTTTTATATTTAGGGTTTATAAACGGTCTCTGGGAAACAAAAGTTGAACAGCTCACCACGATCTTTTCAATGATACCACATGTGACGATATGTGGGTATAAATATTGAAATCCCCATACAATATATAAAGAAATAAATAGGCTCTTTTGAAACCAAAAATATGTAATTTCAGATTTTTTTGGTTGCTTTTACACCAAACTCTATCAAATGCCTTTGGCAGCTAGTCTCTAGCACATCTAGAAGTGCTTTATCTTTTTCATACGATGTGAGTGAGTGGTTTCATACATTTGTTAGGAACGGCTTTATATATAACTAGTAATGTGTGCTTGCATTGCAAGCGTCAAACAGTTATTAAATTGAATGATGAAAAAGCATATTGAAAAAGCATTGCATCAGTGATTTTTATAAGTGATCATTAACGCTCTCATCTTCCGTAAGGACGGTCTTGAACCATGGTCCACAAACAAAAGTTGTAGAGCTGGTCAAGATCTGTTTAATGATACCCCACATGATAATATACCGTTGTCTTTTATATTAACGGCTTACAAACAGTTTCAGGAAGGAAGCATCTTTTTGATACGAAATGAGTGAGTGGTTTCATGCATTTGTTAGGAACAGCTTTACATATATAATTTATAATAATAATAATAATTATTATTAAAGATTGTTTTAATATATATATATATATATTTTTTTTTTTTTTCGAGGGTAGGAGCGAACACGAGCACGAGTCCTCTATGAGTGTGTGGGACTTTAAGCCACTAAACACCACCTCCCTTTTTTGACCAAACAATAGGCTATATGACCTTTAGTACAAATGTACTGCCTGGTCCGAGGAAGTTGAGTTAAGGAATGAAAATAGATTTCAAATTGGTGGGCATATTGTGAACAAAGATGCTTATATTCACCTTGAATCTTTGCACGTTGTAAATGTAATCATCACTAATTCTGAGGAACACATGCAGTGGAAGATCATTCCACATTCGCGATGTTCGTACTACAAACGAATTTCCATAAGCCGATTTATGCCCTCTGGGAATTTTAACTACATAAAGGTGGGCAGCAGAAGCTCTTCTTGTTTCTCTTTGGAATGCTTTCAGAGGAGGTATCAAAATTTGAATCTCGTTAGAACAAGAATCCAACCCTATGAGGTATCTATAAAACAGGGTAAGTGTTCCTGTTAGGCGATGGAGACCGTGTGGAGAGAGCGTAGATGTGACATGGGGATCGTTAATTAGACGAATTACTCTGTTTTTCACTTTATCGAGAAATTCAAGTGCCGTTTTGGAGGCTGCCGCCCAAATATGTATATTGTACTCCATCTTTGATCTTATATATGTTTTATAGATATAAAGGAGACCAGAAGATGAAAAGAAGGCTTTACAACGACGACATGACAAGGTGACACGGGGATCGTTAATTAGACGAATTACTCTATTTTGCACTTTATCGAGAAATCCCAGTGCCATTTTAGAGGCTTCCGCCCAAATATGTGCATTGTACTCCATCTTTGGTCTTATATATGTTTTATAGATATTAGGGAGACCGGAAGATGAAAAGAAGGCTTTACAACGATACAGGAAACCCATAGACTTAACTGCATCTTTAGCTATACCAAAAATATGATTGGACCAATTTAATTTTCGATTTAGCTCCATGCCCAAATTGTTGAGCTCACCCGCATGTTGTAAAACTTGCCCTTGAAAAGTTAAAGTTGGGATTAAAGTGTTTCTTTCCTGAGAGACTTAACAGCACTGAGTTTTCCTCTAGTTAAAATCAACTCTCTTGATTTTGCCCCAATTAGAGATTTTGTCCAAATTGAGATTTAGTTCAAGCAAAGCTGAATTTTTACTGGCGTTGTCTTTGTAAGAAGCAACGAGTGTGCTGACGTCTGCAAAACTATGGATTCGAACGACTCCAAAGAAAATCTCCAATCCATTTTACCAATACACTACAAATGCACTTACCTATTTGCCACCTCTATTATTATAAAGTGTTACAGGTGTTTTTTTTGAGGATATTTATATAGTCGACTTACTTCTGCTTGTATTCTTCGAAGTGGTTTACAAAAGTTTTTGAGAAAAAATAGAGTGGTATCCCATTTCTTACAAAATGTTAAAGTGTGGTTCTTTTTACATAATCATCTTCAAGTTAAAAGATTAACTAACTTTATGCGGTAATATACATGTTATTTTTTTTTGCTTTTTTTGCTTTACTTCTAATTGCATATAATGTAATGTTTTGATTTTCTCATCTTTCAAATTCTATACATTATGAATTTATTTTTTACTTAGTTATTAAAAAATTTTTTTTTTTTTTAATTTTTGCTTTTCGCTTTATGAATAATGCAGCGTGCATTTTTTCCTCTCTTTTCTTACTTTTAATTTTTTTTTATTTTATTTTTATATTTTGTATTTATTTTTATATTTGTATTATATTTTAATTACCCCAAATAATTTATCTATAATTTTCAATGTTTTGTTTGAATTAAAGATTTATTATTATAGATATTACTAGAAAATCCCCTTGCAATTGCACAATTTCTATAGATGCAAAAACATTATATCATACTGACTCCCTTAATAAACTCCTTTAAAATTTCATTTTTACATCAGCACCATTAAAAAAACGTTGGAATCCCTTACTTGATTGTAATACAAAAAAACATAAAACAAATCTAAACATATAAAATAAAAAAAGCTGGGAACAGTTTATTAACTAATCTCGCCGTTTATTAATTAATCACCGCCCCGAACGGTAATTTTTGAAATTTTTTTAATCATTGTGAAAAAATGATCCAAGCTAAAAACACATTCAGGGTAAAAGTTGGAGGCGATATGTCAAAAATTCTTGGAAACACATGTATAATGTGCACAATAAAAATCGGCGATTTTTTTGCCCGGCTGAATAATTTATATTTTATAATTTTTTAGCAGCGAAATCAATATGTAGTTATATAGTGACATTAAAATTCAAAAACAATTTTTAATGCCATTTTTTTAACATTCGATTTGTAGCAATAAAATAAGAAAAATAGTAAATTAAATGAAGACACATTCACTCTTGTTAGTTTCAAAAAATGTTCTTCATCTCTTTCTTTTATTTCCATATAATATTTTACGAAGAAATCATCTTGTTCCGATCTTCATTAGCTATGCAATTCGAATTCACCCACCAACCGCTACGACATTTTTTTTTTGTTACATTTAAAACAATCTCAATAATCGAAATAATTTTAATATCTTTTAATATTTTACTCTCTATTTTTCTTTAGTTTTAAAAAAAATTTTTATGTCAATAAAAAACAGCTGTTTTCGCCGCGAAATTTTCAACCCAAAATTCGCCAACCGCCATCAGTCGCCCCCCTGAATGTTTTTTTACCTTTTAGCTCGAGCTGAAACTTTATGCTGTCCGTGTGGAAATTCACACGAAATTTAAAAGAATATGTCACTCGGACACCTATTAAATAATTAGTGTTATTTTTTTTTGCAAAAATTTTTCTGTGTGTGTTCGTAATGACATAATATTTATCTAAATATACCAAATTTTATATTAAAATAAAGCTTTTAATTTCTCTTCATTATATCATAAAGAAGTCATGATTTCTTTATGATTATATCAAAAATTGTATGTTAAATGTGTATGTCAAAAATGTTATTTAACAAAACTACTTTCAAGTCTTTTTCGTTTATTTATTTTTGCTTGAAAAAAATTAGCTGAATTTATTTTATTTAAATGTACTTTAGAAGAGGTCTTTGGTATATTTAATAAAAGATTCATGTCTCTGATAATGAAATTTTATAAATTTTCGGGCGCTTTTTTTGGTGACGGTCGTTTTTGACAGCTTTTAAATTAATCTTTCAAACCGTCGCGACTTTTTCCCTAGCGGTAAAATCTTTTCCGTGACGGAATTCACACATACTAAGCAATTTCAAAGATATATCTGATCTGATGATATTATCATAAAGAAACTATATATATAGAGTATTCATCCAGTACAATATTTTCTAGTTAATTTCTTAAAAACGTTTTGTATCCAAAATTACTCAATATACATTTTATTGTACCCAAATTTATTCAATACTCAAAATATTTTCACTTATAAATTATAAGCATTTTGTAAATTAGAATAATTCATTTTTTACACTCGTAAATGTAGTCGTCAATCTACACTTAAATGTATTTATATTACTTATGAAAATAATATGAATGTGTAAAATGTAAATAAAGAATATATTTAACATAAAGAATAGAAACTAATTTGAATAGTATATAAATGGTATAATATCATTGTTGAATGTATTAATGTTTGAATGTGTGAATTATATTAATAATATAGTTACTCTTATAATAATTTTTATAATAAAAACCGTTAGTACTTTTTTCTTTCGTTAACAATTATAAATATAATTCATATATGATTTGCATAATTGCAAAATTTTTTATTTTAAATTGCTAGCGTTCTTAACTCTTACATAAATGTGGACAGAAAATTACACAGTCTTTCCTGTTAAGGCGTGGCTGTAAGTGTCGTAAGGGGGAATAACTCTTACGACGTGTGTGGGACTCAAACCCGCACTCCCTCGGTGTTTACAGCGTATTTTATACGCCCTTACTCACTAGGCTACGGAAGCCCCGATTTATTTATTTTTTGTTTTTCATTATTTAACAATTTTTCTTTTAACCAGTTTCCTTATTTAATAAAAGATTTATTAACATTTCTAAAATTTTTTTTTTATGCGTACCTATAGCAATTATCATTTTCACTGAACCATGTAGAATATTTTGGAGATTTTTTTGTGGCTTCTAAACAACATGATAAAATATTTTTTTTTAAGTTTCTTTCGTGATCATTTTGTGAAAAATATTGATCAAATACGCGCATGTGAAATTGAGTTATTTCGAAAAAAATTTCAGTTGGAGCTTTTAAGTTAAGGATTTCTGAATAATTTTTGTAATTTTTTTGACAAATAAATTGCTCCGAATCGAGTAATAAAATATCAGCAGATTTTTCTAAAAATGAATTAGTATCTACATTGATCACAAGAAATTTTTTTCATTAATTTAAAAATTATATAGCCACAAATGTACCTTTCGGCATTTTTCGACACAATATTTTCCTATTCTGTTTTATTAATTTCTAAATTTTCTAACTGATTTTTTTCTAAATAATTATTAACTATATTGATTATATTATCATCGGTTTCATCAAAATTTCCCTTATTGGATTCCAAATCATTTTGTTCTGTCTCGTAATCCTTTAAATTTTCTATATTGAGAGACTCTGCATCATCTTCTTCGCAGTTAGAGTGTTCAAATTATAATTAATTAATTTAACAGACATTAATTTTGCTAATATATTACTAAATTCCTGTACCGAAGGATTATTGCTACAACCATTTCTATACCTAATTAAATAGAATAAATATTTTATTTTTTTAAGTGCATTTCTCTGCCATATAAATGTGAACAGGAAATTACACAGCCTTTCCTTTACAGGCGTGGTTGTAAAAATCGTAAGGGGGAATAACTCTTACGACGTGTGCGGGTAAGCCACCGAGACCCCTAGAGAATAAATTTTCTAAGACATCCTGATTTAAACGCGAAAGTAATAAATATGAACACTCACCTGTGTTATAAAATGAAAAGATGTCGGAACTTAATTCCGTAATCCCTGTAGATGTGATAGGCCTTATTTTTTGAAAATAATTTTGCATTTCTAACAGATTTTTCAAAATATAGTTGTTTTGCTGCAATGCTGAACGAAATGGGTTTCTATCGTATCATTTTTTATTATTTAAACAGTCAAATAATTTATTAATTTATAATACAAATTCTGCAGTAGATTCAGCGCAAGGTTTCCTAGAAACAAATTTATTTGTTGCAACTAGAGTTTTTATAGGAGCAGCAACAGAATAACTAAAAATTTGAGTGGCCAATCGTACATTCATTTTTAACAGCTTTTTATTAACTTGGTTGGGTAAAGGATGGAATCTTAGAAGCCATTTTAAACACACTTCCCATTGAGCTAGAGACGTGAAATTTTCTTCATTAGATCAGATCCCGATGACAATACATGATTTTAAAATAATAATATCGAAAAACATTAGAGAAATTAGCTTAATTTCAAAATTAAATTTTCATACAAAGATATAACAGGATTTTTAACAGAATTATTACAGAACCAAAATAAAACATTTTATCTAAATTTACTAAACTCACCAATACCAATACCAGTACGTATACGTAATACATAAATGTTTTTTTTTTTTCTATAAAAGACTATTGTTTTTTATGTAGCCCATTGTAAAGCTACCTATGTATGTACATACATAGGTACATACTTCAAAATATGTAATAATATTTGCTTCGAAAATATTTTTGGTTTGAATGCGATGAATTTGCAAGATATGAATGTGTAAAAAAATTAATGTGCCGCACATGAGAACACAGTGTAAAATTTAATATGCATTTACTTAAAATTTAGTAAGTAAGTGTTAAGTGTTTAAGTAAGTAAGTGTTTAATTTAAGTTTTTAAACAACAAAAAGAATATATTAAAAATAAGAAATCCAGTGTTTTTTAAAAATAGTAAATAACAACAATATTTTTCTTTTCAATAACAATAATTATGAATTAATCATAAAATATATGTTATGTACATACATACATATATATTTACATCGTCTAGAAAAAGCAAAATAATTTTTTTTTAATTCAAAAACATTAGCATTTAGAAGTAAGCAATTTAATATATTCTCAATTACATACTTGTAAAACCAAATTTTTTTACTACATATGTAGGTACAAACATATACCAAAATGCATATTTTTATGTGCGCTGTACTATTAAAAATCTGCTAACACAGCCACACCAAATTTCCAAATTCCCAAATATTATTATTTAGTTGATTTATCGATTTATTATTTTTTAATATGTAGGCAACAGTTATATTTATATGAATGGACGGTAAACATAAACGAACAAAAAAAAATTTTATGTATGCATATGAATGGACGGTTAACATAAACGAACAAAAAAAAAATTCAGAATGTTCTATAGCTAATAATTTCTATTTTTTAAATAGACTGTATGCATAAATTTAATATTAAAAAAAAAATAAGTTCTTAGCGTACCTAAATAACAGAAAAAAAAAGTAAAATGTAATACTGGAAGAAAAATAAAAACGAATAGAAAAAAAAGAGAACAAAAATGTTACTTTGATTGTTTTTAAATATTTTTAAAAGCTATTTCTTATGTATATGTGCACATCTGATATTTACCCACATAACAGATAGAAAAAAAGAACTATTAAAATGTTATGATTTTAAAAGAAAGAAAAAACAAGGCAGTATATAAATCAAAGTTTTTAAAGGGTCGCATTTTCAAGTGGAAATAAAGAACATTATAAAATTGCAATATTCTTATCTAAATTTTAAATACTTATATTTGTCGTTACTAAAAAGAATAAAATAAAATAAATAAAAAAAATTTAAAGAAAAACAGCTTTTTTGAACTAAAAAGTAGAAAATAAATTTTTAATAGCAAATTTTTCTGTAATTTTCTAAACTTAGTTGTTACAATCCAGATTTCTTTGAAAAAGTTTATGTGGATATGTCAAATATATATATATATAAATATAAGTATATATAAGTTTTAAAGTCTGTGAAATTAATATAAAAGCTGGAGGCAAAATTTAAAAATATAAGTTTATAGTTATGCGTTTGTTTCTACTGTTTTTAAAAAAAATTTTTTTATTTATTTTATTTCAAATGAATTGGGAAAAATATGTTTTTTAGAAAGTTTGGAGCACATTTTTTTGCTATTGTTTCTCTCATGAAAAGAAAGAGACTGAATGATTTTGAATGAAACTTGGCCAACAACGGTATTAATATCATATTTAAGAAATGTGTTACGTAGAGATTTGATCAAATGCACTGGATCGAAGAGCGCAAAATTATTTTTTCACCTTCAGTCGAATTAAAAAAAAAAAGGGCCTCTCTATTGTAATTCCTAACATTTTGAAATATGTTCTATTACCAGCCCCCTGATCGCATACCTATTACTGCCCTAACATTAATACCTAAATTGAAAGCTATGTCTAAATTGTGATTTAAAATATTATAAAGATCCTCACTACCTATCCTTTTTTCTGTAGTGTAAAAACTGAGAATATATTTCTAATAATGAACTAACTAACTATGAACCTCTTAGCAAAATTACACATACGTATTTTGCGACGTCTTTTGTTCTTTTAAAACTATCATCAGAAAAACCAATAATTTCATCCAGTGCACTATTATAACTACGATCCTTTTTAATAGCTATTTCATCAAAAACTAACACAGCTTCTTTTCCAAGTGATCCATTATTTGAAAATATATTACCTAATTCGCTAATATTTTTGTCGTTAAGACCTACATTTAAATATTTAATTGGAATCCACCTATTAAGAGAACTAAAATGCGGTAATTTTAGATTTATTGCCTTCTTCAAAAATTTATAATCCTTACGAAAACTAAAATGTATATTTAATGCTACTTTCTTTTCATCATCTGACCATGTTCTTACATTTTTCAAATACATTTTTATAAAAGTTTTGGCTTCGTCTGCTAAATAAGATTGCTTATCAAATAAATTACATAATGAATTCTGCTTTTCTTTTTTTCTTTGCTGCTTTAGTTTTTTATTTTGAATTCTTAAAGCTAAATTTTTTTTTTAAATAAATATTTTGTTTTTTAATGAAACCTAATGTTTTATTAACTCCAGAGTATTTTTTGAAATAAAAATTTACCTTTTTTTGAAATGTTAAACAATGCCTACAAAAATCATTTTTTTCAGAATTTAATTCATTTGGAGATACTGATACAGCTCGAAAATGTTCAAAAGGTACACTTAAATTTTCTACGTTTATATTTGAATAAGTTTTACTTGCATACGAAGTTTTATTGTTTTCAGAAAAATTATGGCTTTCTTTACCAAAAGTTGAATGTTCTTTTTGCTGTGTGTTTATATGAGAAAATGGAAGCAAAGGATCAATGTTTTCATTAACATTGATAATGAAAATAACAGAGTCACACACAACAGAGTCTGAACACAACAGAGTCTTTTGTTACATCCTTAAACATTCTAATATTTACAAACATGCACGCACATGCAAATAGAAAGCATTAGAAATAGAAAGTATAGACATGCAATAAAATAACTACAAAGATTGAGAATAGTAACCTCGCCCGATTGTTTTGAAATTTTGCAAAATTGCAAAACAATCGGGCACGGTAGACTTAGTCAATTTTTGTCCTATTTTGTACATTGTCCTATTCCTTTGTAATTGCACAATGAAAATTCAGTTAAAATAATGATTTTTTTTTTAAAATAATGAATTAGAAGAGGAGTGGGGGAGGTTGCCCCCACTAATTTAAAATAGTGGGACCTCCACCCCCAAACAAATTATTGGGACGTTGATTTTATAATCAACTATAAAATCCCATTTATTTTTTTTTACACATTTCAATAACATTGTATTTAATAAAGTGGGGGCTGCCCACCCCCCATTGTATTTAATAACATTGTATTTAATAAAATGGGGGCTGCCAAATTATTGAAACCATGATATGTATGTACGTACCTATTCTAAACCTTTGCCCTAAATTTTACTTACTAAAATTAAATACAAATTGACGGCAAAGGTTTAGGACAGCAACTGCACCCAATTGTTATGAAAAATGGAAATACATTCGGATGTGGTAGCTACTTACTCAATTTTTCTAAAAATCAAATATGCATACCATTTATATAAGTAGGTACCTACTTCAATAAAATCATTTTCTGAAATAATTAAGATTTTATGAAAACCAGATAAAGAATTTTCAAAAAATTTTACACATTTAATATGATTTAACACCATGAACAAATTTTTTCAATATCAATAAAAATCTTGTTAAAATCAATCAAATCAAGTTTAAAGAAAATCTGGGCAAGAAACTTCCAGAAGCTAACTATTTGTTAAAAAGTGATTTTATTGATGAAGTGTACTGTATTTAATTAATAAATAGAAAGTACCTATATATTATTTTTTTATAAGTACATATAATTAATAATTACTCACATATGTATGGATCTTTAAAAATGATAATATTATGTACTAAAATAATTATTAATTAATAAAATAAAAATTAGGTTCGTATATAAAAATTTTCTCAATAAATCTTGTTTTAACTTGTAATTTAAAGTTTAATATATTACAAAAAAAAAAATCGCGCCTTTATTAGAAATTATACATAAAGTCAAGCAAAAAAAAAATATATACATATTATGATGTATATTCTATCATCTATGTATACAAATGCACTATATACAAATACACAAAAAACAAAGTTATTAATAAACATTCCTTATCTCTATATGAGTATAATAAAAAATAACAAGGTAGACTGTAAACAAACGGTTTTTAAAAGCGAACATTTCCAAAACTCAATACAAACTGTTTAGAATTGTGAATTGCACAAAAATTTGAAAATTTCATGTAATAGAAAAAACGTGAAAATAGGACATTTTTGAAATTTTGAGAGGCCGTAAGTCCGGAATCCTATATAACTAAGAAAAACCGTTAACACACGTAAAAGTATATTATTGAACCTTTAATTCAATTTTTGAGGCGTAATAACTCTAAAAGAGGGGGTGTTACCAAAAAATTTTCTGAGGAAACTTATACTAATTCTAAAATTTCTTTCTTGTCTCAAAATTTGAGGTTCCTATCTAAAGGCGTGCCGGAGTTATGAAAAAAGAAATTTCATGCAAAATGTGGTTTTCACATAACGGTAAATTTAAATAGTAAATTACAAAATATTACATAATTTTGATATTGTTTTATATAGATAATAAAATTTTCGATCTTCTGGAATTATTTTAGATTGCCAAACTATTACGCTTGAGATATATACATCTGAAAATGGAGCTTTTCGCAATTTTGAAGAGCTGCAACTTTGGAACCCTTTACAACTAAAATATACCTTTAACACAAGTTAAAATATATTACTGTAGCTTTAATTTTTATATCTTGCAGAAGTAAAATGTGTACAGGTTCCTAAGTTACAGGTGTTTAAAAATAGCAAATTTTCAATTTTTAATCCCTAATAGCTCATAAGCAGGGGGTGGTCCAAAAAAAATTTCTGAGCAAACTTATACTAATTCTAAAAGTTCTTTCTTGCCTCAAAATTTCAAGCCTCTATCTAAAAGCGTGCCGGAGTTATGAAAGTAGAAAAATCATGCAAAAGTTTGGTTTTCACATAACGGTAAATTTAAATACTAAATTTAACAAAATTGTATAATTTTGATATTAATTTACAAAGTTAAAAATACCTGTCGAATGACGTTTTCAGATTGAAAAAATCTTAAGCAGAACATAAGATATATGCATTTAAAAATAGGGCTTTTTCAAAGTTTGAGGGGCTGTAGCACCGTAATGGATGGGGCTACATGAAAAAGTTGTTCCACAAAATTATTTTTTTATGAGACCTACCCATGGTTAAAATTTTTTTCTCTATCTTTAACGGTGTAGAAGTTTTGTAAACAGACGGACGGACGGACGGACGGACAGAGTGAAACTAACAAGCACATTTTTTCAAAATTTTTTTGGAAATGTGCTAAAAATATAGATGTATGTATATTGTAAGTATATATAGTATACTTATCCCCAAAGCAAAGTAAAGTAAAACAAATACATATGTATATATATTGAAATTATTTTATTTATATAGAAATTTTTTTTTTTTAAAGCTAAATTGAAATATTGAATATTGACAAGGATATAATACTCAAAAAATGAGTTAAAAAGAGAACTTTTTTTTTATGAGCTTAAAATGAATTTTGCTCAATTTATAAGCAATAACAAATTGAGAAATAATTTTTGAGTTGATGTGACATACAAAAAATTAACTAAAAAATTTTGTACTGGAGAAATACTCTGTGTATATAGTTTCTTTATGATATTATCTAACAAATCTTATTTTTTTCCATGGTTAACAATATTATTTATGGTCTAATGATAAATTTGTACAAAATTATGAATCAATTGTGAAAGAAGGCTTTTCTAAAATGATATTTTCTATGTTATGTTTTTCTTTTTTTTTCAAGAAAAATATACAATATCAATTTCTATAATATTTAGTAAGTTTCTGACCTCTGTTATGAAATATAATTATCTAAGTTTGTCGAATTTTATATTAATAAAAAAAATTCGAAGATTTTATGTTATATAAAAATTCAGCTTAAAAATCAAAATTTCAACCTAAATAAACAAAACTACTTTAAAGTCTGTTACGAAGCTTTTACCAGCTTTTATAATAGTGAAAACAAAATCAAGAATAAAATCTGCCTATTATTTTTTTCTTATAAATATGGGGCTTACTATAAACTTTGCTCCTTTCAATTTCAGGCGTTTTAATTTAATTAAGAGTAATTTTATTTTATTTTTTTTAAATTTTGTGTCTCTGATAATAAAATTTTAAATTATTAAATAAATAAGATACATATCATCATTGCCCGTTTAGTTTACATTCAGTGTGAGTGGTTTATTACAGAAATAAAATATTTTTTTTACGTGTTGGCAAGGTCTCGTCAACATCTTGTGTTTATTATAGATGTATAATTTTAGTTTTTTTATTAAAGTTGAAGGTGCATAAAAATTTTTTATAATATAACATATGAATGAATGACATGAATTTGCCTTTTATTATGAAATATGAAAGCCTTCTCTTTGGAGCATTCATTCTTTTTAAAGCACTTCTGTTATTGCTTCCTTGGTCACAAATTATGCTATTTACAAATAATCATAATCCTGAAAATATACTTAATTTTTTTTATAATTAACTTTTCTAATATCTCAGCTGTTATAGAATTTTTAGAAGGAAAATAACTAATAACACTTCCATTCACTAAAATCTGCACGAATCATAAATGTTGTAATTTCCTTACTTATTTTATTAGAGATCCTTACTTATTTTATTACTCCATTAAAATCCTCGAAGCTTAAAATCCGGTTATGAAAATCATAATAGTTTAGTTTCTTTCTCATCGCCATCGCGTCAGAAATTAAAGATATGTTTATCGAAGATCTAAAGTATTTTTTTTTTTTTTAGTCCACCCATTTGTCCGTCTGTTGATCGAGTTACTTGATGATAAACTAAAATACAAATGGTTTCTTAAAAATAAGTAAGTCCCAGAAGATTTGCAATGTATATTAAATACTAAATTTCATTGATTAGGTGCATATTCTGCATTTGCACCCCGACGTTTAGTTAATACAATCTTTGCAATAACTTAGTATTGCATTCACATAATCTAGAATCATGATTATCAATTAAACATTTAATATTTTTATTTGTTTATTTTTTTAGCGTTATTACTTTTTATTAATTTTTGCTTTTAGCTTACGAATATATTTTTTTTAATTTTGTTAGAAAAATTATTGCGTGACTCAAGAATTTTCCATTGTTTCCATTTCCATAGTTTTGAACACTTTTTTACGTAAAATTGTTTTAATTGCTCATTTTTACACCCGTACGAATTATGTTCAATATATCCATCCGTATGAACTATGTTCAAGGGCATAATAAATTTACAATTACGTTTATGGCACCTTAAAGGAGTCCAGCTGCAATAGTGTCAAAGGTATGGATAGGCTCAGAATCGAATTCTGAATCGATTAAGTTATGTATGTTCGCGCGTTCGCATAATAACTCAAAAACTAAAGGAGCTAGAAGATTAACATTTTTTTTTTGGTAACTTTTGAAAAATTGCTACTTTTGCTATTTAAACCCAGCATTTTCGGCAGCCGAATTCGAGTAGCTGTCATACAACTTCTTTCTTTATATGGAAATAACTCAGTATCTATTGAAGCTACCAGAATCTGATAGCTACCAGGTATCAGATAGCTAATAGCTACCAGGTATCTGAAATTTTGCAAAATCGAAAGGTTCGGGTAGCTGCCATACAAGTTATATTTTTAAAAGAAAATAACTCAGTACCTATTGAAGCTAGGTGTCTGAAATTTAGTGAAGAAGTGTTGAGTTTCATGCCAACTACTTTTGTAAAATTTGGTTTTTAGTCTAGAGCAGTTGGTTCAGGCTTCTTGCACCGTTTGGAACTTCATAAAGCAAAGCTTTTGTAATCTTGAAGATGATGATGAAATTTTATGACAATAACTTCTGAAAAATTTGGTTGTGCTGGTGCAACAAGTTCGGGTAGCTGTTATACAACTTCTCTTTTTAAATGAAAATAACTCCAAATGAAGTTAGGTATCTGAAATTTCGTGAAAAGACATCGAATTGCATACTAACAACTTCTGCAAAATTTGTTTGGGCTAGAAGAACAGGTTCAGGTAGCTTGCACATCTGGGAAGTTAACGAAGCTAGGCATCTGAAATCTTACAAAAGACGATAAAGTTTTAGGGCAATAACTTCTGTAAAATTTAGTTGTGCTGGTGCAACAGGTCCATTTAGCTGTCATACAATTGCAAGATTTACATAAATATATCTCGGTACTTAACGGCGGTCCTAAAACATTTGAAATTTTGTAAAAGATGATCAAGTGTTATAAAACCAGTATAATATATTAGGTTCATACTGGTATCCTAGAGTTGACACAGTCTACTTACTGCACTCTTCCTTGTTTAAACAATATTTACAAAAATCTATTTCAATTGAATCAGATAATTTGCGGTTTTTTGCTGAAGACGGTAATTTAAAAATGTCATTCAAAGTTAATAACTATTTCGCTGTTTTCTAAAATTTCGTTATTCGATTTTTTATTAAAAATATTAATATATATTTGTATATTGTTTTGGTTTTAAAGTTTTGTTAGTAGAAACATCATTAGTTTCAAAATAATACACTTTTCAGTTGCTTTTGTTCAAATCTTCTGAGTTACAAGTTTTATTCACATTATTAATTTCAACAATTGAGTTACAATATTGGGATATACATCAGTTTTCAAATTTTTTTTATGAAAACTTCAACTTCAGTTTTTGATATATTGGTATTTTTAATCCACAAATGGTATAAATAAGAATTAGAACTCTGACATGGAAATCCAAAAAAACGCACAGGTGGTACCGAAAGGTTAATACTTAATTATAGTGATTTATAGATTATAGATTTTTTTTGTATCACTATTGGATTCACGCATCATAGTAATTTCAGTATTTTCTCTGGTAAAAAGTTTTTCTATTTTATCATAAGAGTCATTTTTTATTAATTTTTTTTTTCTAAAAGGAGGGGAATGAGAATTACATAATATAAAAGTTTCATTTTTTTTGGAAACTCAACACATTTAATTTTAACAGTGCAAAACACTTTTTTCACATTGCGAAATACTAAATATATAATTAGTAATTACTAATGATAATCACTTTGATTGCAATTTATAATAAACTACATTCAATTTAATAAAACAATTCAATTTAACAAAATACTAGATAACCCCGATGTAGCATACACCAGTTTGGTAATCTAGAAAAAATATTGGTTAATAATTCTGGTATCTTAGTAATCTAGTAATAATATTAGTTTTTTGCCACTTAACTTTTAAATGAAATAAAAAGAAATATCTTTCTGTTCTATTATATATTTTTATTTATCTTAAAAGCGTTTTTTGAGAACTGTGTTATTTTCATCAGTTAGAATTCTTAACTTTTACAATAAGAATAAGAATAAATTTAAATAAACGTAAAAACGCAGATAATAAAATTAAAGAGAAATTTTGTAGTGGGAATTTGGGGCGGCAGGGTGCGACTCCTTCAAAAATAAGGTTTTTTTATAACAATGTCTAATTTCGTATAAAATTCACTATTTTTTTAAGTGAAATGCCAAAATTGAATACTTTTGCATGGAAACCTGTATGCATCGACATACTTTAGTATTTTGATTTTAGAGTTGGATTTAAAATCAGGGTTTCAATAATTTTGTAGCGGGCCTTTTAAAATTAATTATTTTTCATATGGAAATGTGAAAATTTAATTTTTTTTGAATGATATATGTGTGGGCATACTATAAGCATTAATAGCTGAATTCAAGATCAGAGTATTTCCCTTTTTGGGAATATTTATATCAATTTATTTCTGTCTACTTGGTACGTTGGTACCTTATAAATTTTTAATTTTTTTTATTCTTTTTTTCTGTTATGATGCAGTTTTAGTTTTTGTTATGAAAAATATTGTTGCAAACGTTTACGGCTTTTATATAATAGATATTCAATTTAAATTATGAGTAAATTACAAAATTATTATTTATAAATAGGTACCCTTATTTTTGGAAATTACAATATTTTGTTTTTTATTTAATAATTTATAAAATGAATTGTAGGTTAAGAAGGATGAATTAATAGATTTAAAAAAAATTAAAAAAAGGAGTACGTAATTTTATAACATAATGCAAAAGTCACAAGAATTATAATATCATAATATTTAATCTGTAAATGACAGACATTTAAAACCATTTTACTCAATGATTTACCAACCAACTTTCATTTTTTTCTTTTTAAATGATAAATATTCAGTATAGCTATCTTACAAAATTAATATTTTTCCAAAATTTTCTGATTTTCATTAATAATTTTCCATTTTTATAAAAAACCCATGTAAAGTATATACATATGTATCATATAATATGTATAATCTATACCTATAATATACATATTCAAAAACGACGCTCTTTTATTCCGTTGAATTTTAAATTTTGTTTTGTTGTTTTTGCTTTTTGTTTTTTTCGAAAAACATAAAAAAAAATTTAAAATATAGTTTGCATGGTGGGAAATAGAAATTTCACAATATTATTGAATATAAACGTCAAAACTTCAGTGGGGAGTTTGGTGCAGTGCTGGAGTGGCCGCTTCTTATACTTAAGAATTCTTTAGTTTGCAAGTTCGATTCTATTCTATTTTTTTTTCTTTTTTTTATTTCTAATATTTTATACCAAATAAATTCTTACATATCATAATATTTAATCTGTAAATGACAGACATTTAAAACCATTTTACTCAATGATTTACCAACCAACTTTAATTTTTTTCTTTTTAAATGATAAATACTCAGTATAGCCATCTTACAAAATTAATATTTTTCCAAAATTAATATTTTTCCAAAATTTTCTGATTTTCATTAATCATTTTCCAGTTTTATAAAAAACCCATGTAAAGTATATACATATGTATCATATAATATGTATAATCTATACCTATAATATACATATTCAAAAACGACGCTCTTTTATTCCGTTGAATTTTAAATTTTGTTTTGTTGGTTTTGCTTTTTGTTTTTTTTCTAAAAACATAAAAAAAATTTTAAAATATAGTTTGCATGGTGGGAAATAGAAATTTCACAATATAATTGAATATAAACGTCAAAATTTCAGTGGGGAGTTTGGTGCAGTGGTAGAGTGGCCGCCTCTTATACTTAAGAATTCTTTAGTTTGCAAGTTCTATTCTATTCTATTTTTTTTTTTTTTTTTATTTCTAATATTTTATACGAAATAAATTCTTACATATCATAATATTTAATCTGTAAATGACAGACATTTAAAACCATTTTACTCAATGATTTACCAACCAACTTTCATTTTTTTTCTTTTTAAATGATAAATATTCAGTATAGCCATCTTACAAAATTAATATTTTTCCAAAATTTTCTGATTTTCATTAATAATTTTCCATTTTTATAAAAAACCCAAGTAAAGTATATACATATGTATCATATAATATGTATAATCTATACCTATAATATACATATTCAAAAACGACGCTCTTTTATTCCGTTGAATTTTAAATTTTGTTTTGTTGTTTTTGCTTTTTGTTTTTTTTCTAAAAACATAAAAAAATTTTAAAATATAGTTTGCATGGTGGGAAATAGAAATTTCACAATATAATTGAATATAAACGTCAAAACTTCAGTGCGGAGTTTGGTGCAGTGGTAGAGTGGCCGCTTCTTATACTTAAGAATTCTTTAGATTGCAAGTTCGATTCTATTCTATTTTATTTTTTTTTTTATTTCTAATATTTTATACGAAATAAATTCTTACATATCATAATATTTAATCTGTAAATGACAGACATTTAAAACCAATTTACTCAATAGAAATTTCACAATATAATTGAATATAAACGTCAAAATTTCAGTGGGGAGTTTGGTGCAGTGGTAGAGTGGCCGCTTCTTATACTTAAGAATTCTTTAGTTTGCAAGTTCGATTCTATTCTATTTTTGTTTTTTTTTTTTATTTCTAATATTTTATACGAAATAAATTCTTACATATCATAATATTTAATCTGTAAATGACAGACATTTAAAACCATTTTACTCAATGATTTACCAACCAACTTTCATTTTTTTTCTTTTTAAATGATAAATATTCAGTATAGCCATCTTACAAAATTAATATTTTTCCAAAATTTTCTGATTTTCATTAATAATATTCCATTTTTATAAAAAAACCATGTAAAGTATATACATATGTATCATATAATATGTATAATCTATACCTATAATATACATATTCAAAAACGACGCTCTTTTATTCCGTTGAATTTTAAATTTTGTTTTGTTGGTTTTGCTCTTTGTTTTTTTCTAAAAACATAAAAAAAATTTTAAAATATAGTTTGCATGGTGGGAAATAGAAATTTCACATTTTTTTTATTTCTAATATTTTATACGAAATAAATTCTTACATATCATAATATTTAATCTGTAAATGACAGACATTTAAAACCATTTTACTCAATGATTTACCAACCAACTTTCATTTTTTTCTTTTTAAATGATAAATATTCAGTATAGCCATCTTACAAAATTAATATTTTTCCAAAATTTTCTTATTTTCATTAATAATTTTCCATTTTTATAAAAAACCCATGTAAAGTATATACATACGTATCATATAATATGTATAATCTATGCCTATAATATACATATTCAAAAACGACGCTCTTTTATTCCGTTGAATCTTATATTTTGTTATGTTGTTTTTTTTCTAAAAACATAAAAAAAATTTTAAAATATAGTTTGCATGGTGGGAAATAGAAATTTCACAATATAATTGAATATAAACGTCAATACGTCAGTGGGGAGTTTGGTGCAGTGGTAGAGTGGCCGCTTCTTATACTTATGAATTCTTTAGTTTGCACGTCGATTCTATTCTATTCTATTTTTTTTTTTTTTTTTTTATTTCTAATATTTTATACGAAATAAATTCTTACATATCATAATACTTAATCTGTAAATGACAGACATTTAAAACCATTTTACTCAATGATTTATCAACCAACTTTCATTTTTCTCTTTTTAAATGATAAATATTCAGTATAGCCATCTTAAAAAATTAATATTTTTCCAAAATTTTCTGATTTTCATTAATAATTTTCCATTTTTATAAAAAACCCATGTAAAGTATATACATATGTATCATATAATATGTATAATCTATACCTATAATATACATATTCAAAAACGACGCTCTTTTATTCCGTTGAATTTTAAATTTTGTTTTGTTGTTTTTGCTTTTTGTTTTTTTTCTAAAAACATAAAAAAAATTTTAAAATATAGTTTGCATGGTGGGAAATAGAAATTTCACAATATAATTGAATATAAACATCAAAACTTCAGTGGGGAGTTTGGTACAGTGGTAGAGTGGCCGCCTCTTATACTTAAGAATTCTTTAGATTGCAAGTTCGATTCTATTCTATTTTTTTTTTTTTTTTATTTCTAATATTTTATACGAAATAAATTCTTACATATCATAATATTTAATCTGTAAATGACAGACATTTAAAACCATTTTACTCAATGATTTACCAACCAACTTTCATTTTTATCTTTTTAAATGATAAATATTCAGTATAGCCATCTTACAAAATTAATATATTTCCAAAATTTTCTGATTTTCATTAATCATTTTCCAGTTTTATAAAAAACCCATGTAAAGTACATACATATGTATCATATAATATGTATAATCTATACCTATAATATACATATTCAAAAACGACGCTCTTTTATTCTGTTGAATTTTAAATTTTGTTTTGTTGGTTTTGCTTTTTGTTCTTTTTCTAAGAACATAAAAAAAATTTTAAAATATAGTTTGCATGGTGGGAAATAGAAATTTCACAATATAATTGAATATAAACGTCAAAATTTCAGTGGGGAGTTTGGTGCAGTGGTAGAGTGGCCGCTTCTTATACTTAAGAATTCTTTAGTTCGCAAGTTCGATTCTATTCTATTTTTTTTTTTTTTTTATTTCTAATATTTTATACGAAATAAATTCTTACATATCATAATATTTAATCTGTAAATGACAGACATTTAAAACCATTTTACTCAATGATTTACCAACCAACTTTCATTTTTTTTCTTTTTAAATGATAAATATTCAGTATAGCCATCTTACAAAATTAATATTTTTCCAAAATTTTCTGATTTTCATTAATCATTTTCCAGTTTTATAAAAAACCCATGTAAAGTATATACATATGTATCATATAATATGTATAATCTATACCTATAATATACATATTCAAAAACGACGCTCTTTTATTCCGTTGAATTTTAAATTTTGTTTTGTTGGTTTTGCTCTTTGTTTTTTTCTAAAAACATAAAAAAAATTTTAAAATATAGTTTGCATGGTGGGAAATAGAAATTTCACATTTTTTTTATTTCTAATATTTTATACGAAATAAATTCTTACATATCATAATATTTAATCTGTAAATGACAGACATTTAAAACCATTTTACTCAATGATTTACCAACCAACTTTCATTTTTTTCTTTTTAAATGATAAATATTCAGTATAGCCATCTTACAAAATTAATATTTTTCCAAAATTTTCTTATTTTCATTAATAATTTTCCATTTTTATAAAAAACCCATGTAAAGTATATACATACGTATCATATAATATGTATAATCTATGCCTATAATATACATATTCAAAAACGACGCTCTTTTATTCCGTTGAATCTTATATTTTGTTATGTTGTTTTTTTTCTAAAAACATAAAAAAAATTTTAAAATATAGTTTGCATGGTGGGAAATAGAAATTTCACAATATAATTGAATATAAACGTCAATACGTCAGTGGGGAGTTTGGTGCAGTGGTAGAGTGGCCGCTTCTTATACTTATGAATTCTTTAGTTTGCACGTCGATTCTATTCTATTCTATTTTTTTTTTTTTTATTTCTAATATTTTATACGAAATAAATTCTTACATATCATAATATTTAATCTGTAAATGACAGACATTTAAAACCATTTTATTCAATGATTTATCAACCAGCTTTCATTTTTTTCTTTTTAAATGATAAATATTCAGTATAGCCATCTTACAAAATTAATATTTTTCCAAAATTTTCTGATTTTCATTAATAATTTTCCATTTTTATAAAAAACCCATGTAAAGTATATACATATGTATCATATAATATGTATAATCTATACCTATAATATACATATTCAAAAACGACGCTCTTTTATTCCGTTGAATTTTAAATTTTGTTTTGTTGTTTTTGCTTTTTGTTTTTTTTCTAAAAACATAAAAAAAATTTTAAAATATAGTTTGCATGGTGGGAAATAGAAATTTCACAATATAATTGAATATAAACATCAAAACTTCAGTGGGGAGTTTGGTACAGTGGTAGAGTGGCCGTCTCTTATACTTAAGAATTCTTTAGTTTGCAAGTTCTATTCTATTCTATTTTTTTTTTTTTTTTTATTTCTAATATTTTATACGAAATAAATTCTTACATATCATAATATTTAATCTGTAAATGACAGACATTTAAAACCATTTTACTCAATGATTTACCAACCAACTTTCATTTTTTTCTATTTAAATGATAAATATTCAGTATAGCCATCTTACAAAATTAATATTTTTCCAAAATTTTCTGATTTTCATTAATAATTTTCCATTTTTATAAAAAACCCATGTAAAGTATATACATATGTATCATATAATATGTATAATCTATACCTATAATATACATATTCAAAAACGGCGCTCTTCTATTCCGTTGCATTTTAAATTTTGTTTTGTTGTTTTTGCTTTTTGTTTTTTTTCTAAAAACATAAAAAAAATTTTAAAATATAGTTTGCATGGTGGGAAATAGAAATTTCACAATATAATTGAATATAAACATCAAAACTTCAGTGGGGCGTTTGGTACAGTGGTAGAGTGGCCGCCTCTTATACTTAAGAATTCTTTAGTTTGCACGTCGATTCTATTCTATTTTTTTTTTTTTTTTTTATTTCTAATATTTTATACGAAATAAATTCTTACATATCATATTATTTAATCTGTAAATGACAGATATTTAAAACCATTTTAATCAATGATTTACCAACCAACTTTCATTTTTTTCTTTTTAAAAATATATTCAGTATAGCCAAATTCAGTATAGCTAATATTCAGTATAGCCATCTTACAAAATTAATATTTTTCCAAAATTTTCTTATTTTCATTAATCATTTTCCATTTTTATAAAAAAACCCATGTAAAGTATATACATACGTATCATATAATATGTATAATCTATGCCTATAATATACATATTCAAAAACGACGCTCTTTTATTCCGTTGAATCTTATATTTTGTTTTGTTGTTTTTTTTCTAAAAACATAAAAAAAATTTTAAAATATAGTTTGCATGGTGGGAAATAGAAATTTCACAATATAATTGAATATAAACGTCAATACGTCAGTGGGGAGTTTGGTGCAGTGGTAGAGTGGCCGCTTCTTATACTTATGAATTCTTTAGTTTGCACGTCGATTCTATTCTATTTTTTTTTTTTTTTTATTTCTAATATTTTATACGAAATAAATTCTTACATATCATAATATTTAATCTGTAAATGACAGACATTTAAAACCATTTTACTCAATGATTTACCAACCAACTTTCATTTTTTTCTTTTTAAATGATAAATATTCAGTATAGCCATCTTACAAAATTAATATTTTTCCAAAATTTTCTGATTTTCATTAATAATTTTCCATTTTTATAAAAAACCCATGTAAAGTATATACATATGTATCATATAATATGTATAATCTATACCTATAATATACATATTCAAAAACGACGCTCTTTTATTCCGTTGAATTTTAAATTTTGTTTTGTTGTTTTTGCTTTTTGTTTTTTTTCTAAAAACATAAAAAAAATTTTAAAATATAGTTTGCATGGTGGGAAATAGAAATTTCACAATATAATTGAATATAAACGTCAAAACTTCAGTGGGAAGTTTGGTACAGTGGTAGAGTGGCCGCCTCTTATACTTAAGAATTCTTTAGTTTGCAAGTTCTATTCTATTCTATTTTTTTTTTTTTTTTATTTCTAATATTTTATACGAAATAAATTCTTACATATCATAATATTTAATCTGTAAATGACAGACATTTAAAACCATTTTGCTCAATGATTTACCAACCAACTTTCATTTTTTCCTTTTTAAATGATAAATATTCAGTATAGCCATCTTACAAAATTAATATTTTTCCAAAATTTTCTGATTTTCATTAATAATTTTCCATTTTTATAAAAAACCCATGTAAAGTATATACATATGTATCATATAATATGTATAATCTATACCTATAATATACATATTCAAAAACGACGCTCTCTTATTCCGTTGCATTTTAAATTTTGTTTTGTTGTTTTTGCTTTTGTTTTTTTTCTAAAAACATAAAAAAAATTTTAAAATATAGTTTGCATGGTGGGAAATAGAAATTTCACAATATAATTGAATATAAACATCAAAACTTCAGTGGGGAGTTTGGTGCAGTGGTAGAGTGGCCGCTTCTTATACTTAAGAATTCTTTAGTTTGCAAGTTCGATTCTATTCTATTTTTTTTTTTTTTTTTTATTTCTAATATTTTATAAGAAGCGGCCAATAGAAATTTCACAATATCATTGAATATAAACATCAAAACTTCAGTGGGGAGTTTGGTGCAGTGGTAGAGTGGCCGCTTCTTATACTTAAGAATTCTTTAGTTTGCAAGTTCGATTCTATTCTATTTTTTTTTTTTTTTTTTATTTCTAATATTTTATACGAAATAAATTCTTACATATCATAATATTTAATCTGTAAATGACAGACATTTAAAACCATTTTACTCAATGATTTACCAACCAACTTTCATTTTTTCTTTTTAAATGATAAATATTCAGTATAGCCATGTTACAAAATTAATATTTTTCCAAAATTTTCTGATTTTCATTAATAATTTTCCATTTTTATAAAAAACCCATGTAAAGTATATACATATGTATCATATAATATGAATAATCTATACCTATAATATACATATTCAAAAACGACGCTCTTTTATTCCGTTGAATTTTAAATTTTGTTTTGTTGTTTTTGCTTTTTGTTTTTTTTCTAAAAACATAAAAAAAATTTTAAAATATAGTTTGCATAGTGGGAAATAGAAATTTCACAATATAATTGAATATAAACATCAAAACTTCAGTGGGGAGTTTGGTACAGTGGTAGAGTGGCCGCCTCTTATACTTAAGAATTCTTTAGTTTGCAAGTTCGATTCTATTCTATTTTTTTTTTTTTTTTTATTTCTAATATTTTATACGAAATAAATTCTTACATATCATAATATTTAATCTGTAAATGACAGACATTTAAAACCATTTTACTCAATGATTTACCAACCAACTTTCATTTTTTCTTTTTAAATGATAAATATTCAGTATAGCCATGTTACAAAATTAATATTTTTCCAAAATTTTCTGATTTTCATTAATAATTTTCCATTTTTATAAAAAACCCATGTAAAGTATATACATATGTATCATATAATATGAATAATCTATACCTATAATATACATATTCAAAAACGACGCTCTTTTATTCCGTTGAATTTTAAATTTTGTTTTGTTGTTTTTGCTTTTTGTTTTTTTTCTAAAAACATAAAAAAAATTTTAAAATATAGTTTGCATAGTGGGAAATAGAAATTTCACAATATAATTGAATATAAACATCAAAACTTCAGTGGGGAGTTTGGTACAGTGGTAGAGTGGCCGCCTCTTATACTTAAGAATTCTTTAGTTTGCAAGTTCGATACTATTCTATTTTTTTTTTTTTTTTATTTCTAATATTTTATACGAAATAAATTCTTAAATATCATAATATTTAATCTGTAAATAACAGACATTTAAAACCATTTTACTCAATAGAAATTTCACAATATAATTGAATATAAACGTCAAAACTTCAGTGGGGAGTTTGGTGCAGTGGTAGAGTGGCCGCTTCTTATACTTAAGAATTCTTTAGATTGCAAGTTCGATTCTATTCTATTTTTTTTTTTTTTTTTATTTCTAATATTTTTTACGAAATAAATTCTTACATATCATAATATTTAATCTGTAAATGACAGACATTTAAAACCATTTTACTCAATGATTGACCAACCAACTTTAATTTTTTTCTTTTTAAATGATAAATATTCAGTATAGCCATCTTACAAAATTAATATTTTCCAAAATTTTCTGATTTTCATTAATAATTTTCCATTTTTATAAAAAACCCATGTAAAGTATATACATATGTATCATATAATTTGTATAATCTATACCTATAATATACATATTCAAAAACGACGCTCTTTTATTCCGTTGAATTTTAAATTTTGTTTTGTTGTTTTTGCTTTTTGTTTTTTTTCTAAAAACATAAAAAAAATTTTAAAATATAGTTTGCATGGTGGGAAATAGAAATTTCACAATATAATTGAATATAAACGTCAAAACTCCAGTGGGGAGTTTGGTGCAGTGGTAGAGTGGCCGCTTCTTATACTTAAGAATTCTTTAATTTGCAAGTTCGATTCTATTCTATTTTTTTTTTTTTTTTTATTTCTAATATTTTATACGAAATAAATTCTTACATATCATAATATTTAATCTGTAAATGACAGACATTTAAAACCATTTTACTCAATGATTTACCAACCAACTTTCAGTTTTTTCTTTTTAAATGATAAATATTCAGTATAGCCATCTTACAAAATTAATATTTTCCAAAATTTTCTGATTTTCATTAATCATTTTCCAGTTTTATAAAAAACCCATGTAAAGTATATACATATGTATCATATAATATGAATAATCTATACCTATAATATACATATTCAAAAACGACGCTCTTTTATTCCGTTGAATTTTAAATTTTGTTTTGTTGTTTTTGCTTTTTGTTTTTTTTCTAAAAACATAAAAAAAATTTTAAAATATAGTTTGCATGGTGGGAAATAGAAATTTCACAATATAATTGAATATAAACTTCAAAACTTCAGTGCGGAGTTTGGTGCAGTGGTAGAGTGGCCGCTTCTTATACTTAAGAATTCTTTAGATTGCAAGTTCGATTCTATTCTATTTTTTTTTTTTTTTTATTTCTAATATTTTTTACGAAATAAATTCTTACATATCATAATATTTAATCTGTAAATGACAGACATTTAAAACCATTTTACTCAATGATTTACCAACCAACTTTCATTTTTTTCTTTTTAAATGATAAATATTCAGTATAGCCATCTTACAAAATTAATATTTTCCAAAATTTTCTGATTTTCATTAATAATTTTCCATTTTTATAAAAAACCCATGTAAAGTATATACATATGTATCATATAATATGTATAATCTATACCTATAATATACATATTCAAAAACGACGCTCTTTTATTCCGTTGAATCTTAAATTTTGTTTTGTTGTTTTCGCTTTTTGTTTTTTTTCTAAAAACATAAAAAAAATTTTAAAATATAGTTTGCATGGTGGGAAATAGAAATTTCACAATATAATTGAATATAAACGTCAAAACTCCAGTGGGGAGTTTGGTGCAGTGGTAGAGTGGCCGCTTCTTATACTTAAGAATTCTTTAATTTGCAAGTTCGATTCTATTCTATTTTTTTTTTTTTTTTTATTTCTAATATTTTATACGAAATAAATTCTTACATATCATAATATTTAATCTGTAAATGACAGACATTTAAAACCATTTTACTCAATGATTTACCAACCAACTTTCATTTTTTCTTTTTAAATGATAAATATTCAGTATAGCCATCTTACAAAATTAATATTTTTCCAAAATTTTCTGATTTTCATTAATAATTTTCCATTTTTATAAAAAACCCATGTAAAGTATATACATATGTATCATATAATATGTATAATCTATACCTATAATATACATATTCAAAAACGACGATCTTTTATTCCGTTGAATTTTAAATTTTGTTTTGTTGTTTTTGCTTTTTGTTTTTTTTCTAAAAACATAAAAAAAATTTTAAAATATAGTTTGCATGGTGGGAAATAGAAATTTCACAATATAATTGAATATAAACGTTAAAACTTCAGTGGGGAGTTTGGTGCAGTGGTAGAGTGGCCGCTTTTTATACTTAAGAATTCTTTATTTTGCAAGTTCGATTCATTTCTATTTTTATTTTTTTTTTTATTTCTAATATTTTATACGAAATAAATTCTTACATATCATAATATTTAATCTGTAAATGACAGACATTTAAAACCATTTTACTCAATGATTTACCAACCAACTTTCATTTTTTTCTTTTTAAATGATAAATATTCAGTATAGCCATCTTACAAAATTAGTATTTTTCCAAAATTTTCTGATTTTCATTTATAATTTTCCATTTTTATAAAAAACCCATGTAAAGTATATACATATGTATCATATAATATGTATAATCTATACCTATAATATACATATTCAAAAACGACGCTCTTTTATTCCGTTGAATTTTAAATTTTGTTTTGTTGTTTTTGCTTTTTGTTTTTTTTCTAAAAACATAAAAAAAATTTTAAAATATAGTTTGCATGGTGGGAAATAGAAATTTCACAATATAATTGAATATAAACGTCAAAACTGCAGTGGGGAGTTTGGTGCAGTGGTAGAGTGGCCATTTCTTATACTTAAGAATTCTTTAGTTTGCAAGTTCGATTCTATTCTATTTTTTTTTTTTTTTTATTTCTAATATTTTATACGAAATAAATTCTTACATATCATAATATTTAATCTGTAAATGACAGACATTTAAAACCATTTTACTCAATGATTTACCAACCAACTTTCATTTTTTTCTTTTTAAATGATAAATATTCAGTATAGCCATCTTACAAAATTAATATTTTCCAAAATTTTCTGATTTTCATTAATAATTTTCCATTTTTATAAAAAACTCATGTAAAGTATATACATATGTATCATATAATATGTATAATCTATACCTATAATATACATATTCAAAAACGACGCTCTTTTATTCCGTTGAATTTTAAATTTTGTTTTGTTGTTTTTGCTTTTTGTTTTTTTTCTAAAAACATAAAAAAAATTTTAAAATATAGTTTGCATGGTGGGAAATAGAAATTTCACAATATAATTGAATATAAACATCAAAACTTCAGTGGAGAGTTTGATGCAGTGGTATAGTGGCCGATTCTTATACTTAAGAATTCTTTAGTTTGCAAGTTCGATTCTATTCTATTTTTTTTTATTTTTTTCTTATTTCTAATATTTTATACGAAATAAATTCTTACATATCATAATATTTAATCTGTAAATGACAGACATTTAAAACCATTTTACTCAATGATTTACCAACCAACTTTAATTTTTTCTTTTTAAATGATAAATATTCAGTATAGCCATCTTACAAAATTAATATTTTTGCAAAATTTTCTGATATTCATTAATAATTTTCCATTTTTATAAAAAATCCATGTAAAGTATATACATATGTATCATATAATATGTATAATCTATACCTATAATATACATATTCAAAAACGACGCTCTTTTATTCCGTTGAATTTTAAATTTTGTTTTGTTGTTTTTGCTTTTTGTTTTTTTTCTAAAAACATAAAAAAAATTTTAAAATATAGTTTGCATGGTGGGAAATAGAAATTTCACAATATAATTGAATATAAACATCAAAACTTCAGTGGAGAGTTTGATGCAGTGGTAGAGTGGCCGATTCTTATACTTAAGAATTCTTTAGTTTGCAAGTTCGATTCTATTCTATTTTTTTTTATTTTTTTCTTATTTCTAATATTTTATACGAAATAAATTCTTACATATCATAATATTTAATCTGTAAATGACAGACATTTAAAACCATTTTACTCAATGATTTACCAACCAACTTTAATTTTTTCTTTTTAAATGATAAATATTCAGTATAGCCATCTTACAAAATTAATATTTTTCCAAAATTTTCTGATATTCATTAATAATTTTCCATTTTTATAAAAAATCCACGTAAAGTATATACATATGTATCATATAATATGTATAATCTATACCTATAATATACATATTCAAAAACAGCGCTCTTTTATTCCGTTGCATTTTAAATTTTGTTTTGTTTTGTTGTTTTTGCTTTTTGTTTTTTTTTCTAAAAACATAAAAAAAATTTTAAAATATAGTTTGCATGGTGGGAAATAGAAATTTCACAATATAATTGAATATAAGCGTCAAGACTTCAGTGGGGAGTTTGGTGCAGTGGTAGAGTGGCCGATTCTTATACTTAAGAATTCTTTAGTTTGCAAGTTCGATTCTATTCTATTTTTTTTTTTTTTTTTATTTCTAATATTTTATACGAAATAAATTCTTACATATCATAATATTTAATCTGTAAATGATAGACATTTAAAACCATTTTACTCAATGATTTACCAACCAACTTTCATTTTTTTCTTTTTAAATGATAAATATTTAGTATAGCCATCTTACAAAATTAATTTTTCTCCAAAATTTTCTGATTTTCATTAATAATTTTCCATTTTTATAAAAAACCCATGTAAAGTATATACATATGTATCATATAATATGTATAATCTATACCTATAATATACATATTCAAAAACGACGCTCTTTTATGCAGTTGAATTTTAAATTTTGTTTTGTTGTTTTCGCTTTTTGTTTTTTTTCTAAAAACCTAAAAAAAATTTTAAAATATAGTTTATATGGTGGGAATTAGAAATTTCACAATATAATTGAATATAAACGTCAAAATTTAAGTGGGCTGTTTGGTGCAGTGGTAGAGTGGCCGCTTCTTATACTTAAGAATTCTTTAGTTTGTAAGTTCGATTCTATTCTATTTTTTTTTTTTTTATTTCTAATATTTTATACGAAATAAATTCTTACATATCATAATATTTAATCTGTAAATGACAGACATTTAAAACCATTTTACTCTATGATTTACCAACCAACTTTCATTTTTTCTTTTTAAATGATAAATATTCAGTATAGCCATCTTACAAAATTAATATTTCTCCAAAATTTTCTGATTTTCATTAATAATTTTCCATTTTTATAAAAAACCCATGTAAAGTATATACATATGTATCATATAATATGTATAATCTATACCTATAATATACATATTCAAAAACGACGATCTTTTATTCCGTTGAATTTTAAATTTTGTTTTGTTGTTTTTTTTCTAAAAACATAAAAAAAATTTTAAAATATAGCTTGCATGGTGGGAAATAGAAATTTCACAATATAATTGAATATAAACGTTAAAATTTCAGTGGGGAGTTTGGTGCAGTGGTAGAGTGGCCGCCTCTTATACTTAAGAATTCTTTAGTTTGCACGCCGATTCTATTCTATTTTTTTTTTTTTTTTTTATTTCTAATATTTTATACGAAATAAATTCTTACATATCATAATATTTAATCTGTAAATGACAGACATTTAAAACCATTTTACTCAATGATTTACCAACCAACTATAATTTTTTCCTTTTATATGATAAATATTCAGTATAGCTATCTTACAAAATTAATATTTTTCCAAAATTTTCTGATTTTCATTAATAATTTTCCATTTTTATAAAAAACTCATGTAAAGTATATACATATGTATCATATAATATGTATAATCTATACCTATAATATACATATTCAAAAACGGCGCTCTTCTATTCCGTTGCATTTTAAATTTTGTTTTGTTGTTTTTGCTTTTTGTTTTTTTTCTAAAAACATAAAAAAAATTTTAAAATATAGTTTGCATGGTGGGAAATAGAAATTTCACAATATAATTGAATATAAACATCAAAACTTCAGTGGGGAGTTTGGTGCAGTGGTAGAGTGGCCGCTTTTTATACTTAAGAATTCTTTAGTTTGCACGTCGATTCTATTCTATTTTTTTTTTTTTTTTTTATTTCTAATATTTTATACGAAATAAATTCTTACATATCATATTATTTAATCTGTAAATGACAGATATTTAAAACCATTTTAATCAATGATTTACCAACCAACTTTCATTTTTTTCTTTTTAAAAATATATTCAGTATAGCCAAATTCAGTATAGCTAATATTCAGTATAGCCATCTTACAAAATTAATATTTTTCCAAAATTTTCTTATTTTCATTAATAATTTTCCATTTTTATAAAAAACCCATGTAAAGTATATACATACGTATCATATAATATGTATAATCTATGCCTATAATATACATATTCAAAAACGACGCTCTTTTATTCCGTTGAATCTTATATTTTGTTTTTTTGTTTTTTTTCTAAAAACATAAAAAAAATTTTAAAATATAGTTTGCATGGTGGGAAATAGAAATTTCACAATATAATTGAATATAAACGTCAATACGTCAGTGGGGAGTTTTGTGCAGTGGTAGAGTGGCCGCTTCTTATACTTATGAATTCTTTAGTTTGCACGTCGATTCTATTCTATTTTTTTTTTTTTTTTTATTTCTAATATTTTATACGAAATAAATTCTTACATATCATAATATTTAATCTGTAAATGACAGACATTTAAAACCATTTTACTCAATGATTTACCAACCAACTTTCATTTTTTTCTTTTTAAATGATAAATATTCAGTATAGCCATCTTACAAAATTAATATTTTCCAAAATTTTCTGATTTTCATTAATAATTTTCCATTTTTATAAAAAACTCATGTAAAGTATATACATATGTATCATATAATATGTATAATCTATACCTATAATATACATATTCAAAAACGACGCTCTTTTATTCCGTTGAATTTTAAATTTTGTTTTGTTGTTTTTGCTTTTTGTTTTTTTTCTAAAAACATAAAAAAAATTTTAAAATATAGTTTGCATGGTGGGAAATAGAAATTTCACAATATAATTGAATATAAACATCAAAACTTCAGTGGAGAGTTTGATGCAGTGGTAGAGTGGCCGATTCTTATACTTAAGAATTCTTTAGTTTGCAAGTTCGATTCTATTCTATTTTTTTTTATTTTTTTCTTATTTCTAATATTTTATACGAAATAAATTCTTACATATCATAATATTTAATCTGTAAATGACAGACATTTAAAACCATTTTACTCAATGATTTACCAACCAACTTTAATTTTTTCTTTTTAAATGATAAATATTCAGTATAGCCATCTTACAAAATTAATATTTTTCCAAAATTTTCTGATATTCATTAATAATTTTCCATTTTTATAAAAAATCCACGTAAGGTATATACATATGTATCATATAATATGTATAATCTATACCTATAATATACATATTCAAAAACAGCGCTCTTTTATTCCGTTGCATTTTAAATTTTGTTTTGTTTTGTTGTTTTTGCTTTTTGTTTTTTTTTCTAAAAACATAAAAAAAATTTTAAAATATAGTTTGCATGGTGGGAAATAGAAATTTCACAATATAATTGAATATAAGCGTCAAGACTTCAGTGGGGAGTTTGGTGCAGTGGTAGAGTGGCCGATTCTTATACTTAAGAATTCTTTAGTTTGCAAGTTCGATTCTATTATATTTTTTTTTTTTTTTTTTATTTCTAATATTTTATACGAAATAAATTCTTACATATCATAATATTTAATCTGTAAATGATAGACATTTAAAACCATTTTACTCAATGATTTACCAACCAACTTTCATTTTTTTCTTTTTAAATGATAAATATTTAGTATAGCCATCTTACAAAATTAATTTTTCTCCAAAATTTTCTGATTTTCATTAATAATTTTCCATTTTTATAAAAAACCCATGTAAAGTATATACATATGTATCATATAATATGTATAATCTATACCTATAATATACATATTCAAAAACGACGCTCTTTTATGCAATTGAATTTTAAATTTTGTTTTGTTGTTTTCGCTTTTTGTTTTTTTTCTAAAAACCTAAAAAAAATTTTAAAATATAGTTTATATGGTGGGAATTAGAAATTTCACAATATAATTGAATATAAACGTCAAAATTTAAGTGGGCTGTTTGGTGCAGTGGTAGAGTGGCCGCTTCTTATACTTAAGAATTCTTTAGTTTGTAAGTTCGATTCTATTCTATTTTTTTTTTTTTTATTTCTAATATTTTATACGAAATAAATTCTTACATATCATAATATTTAATCTGTAAATGACAGACATTTAAAACCATTTTACTCTATGATTTACCAACCAACTTTCATTTTTTCTTTTTAAATGATAAATATTCAGTATAGCCATCTTACAAAATTAATATTTCTCCAAAATTTTCTGATTTTCATTAATAATTTTCCATTTTTATAAAAAACCCATGTAAAGTATATACATATGTATCATATAATATGTATAATCTATACCTATAATATACATATTCAAAAAAGACGATCTTTTATTCCGTTGAATTTTAAATTTTGTTTTGTTGTTTTTTTTCTAAAAACATAAAAAAAATTTTAAAATATAGCTTGCATGGTGGGAAATAGAAATTTCACAATATAATTGAATATAAACGTTAAAACTTCAGTGGGGAGTTTGGTGCAGTGGTAGAGTGGCCGCCTCTTATACTTAAGAATTCTTTAGTTTGCACGTCGATTCTACTCTATTTTTTTTTTTTTTTTTTATTTCTAATATTTTATACGAAATAAATTCTTACATATCATAATATTTAATCTGTAAATGACAGACATTTAAAACCATTTTACTCAATGATTTACCAACCAACTATAATTTTTTCCTTTTATATGATAAATATTCAGTATAGCTATCTTACAAAATTAATATTTTTCCAAAATTTTCTGATTTTCATTAATAATTTTCCATTTTTATAAAAAACTCATGTAAAGTATATACATATGTATCATATAATATGTATAATCTATACCTATAATATACATATTCAAAAACGGCGCTCTTCTATTCCGTTGCATTTTAAATTTTGTTTTGTTGTTTTCGCTTTTTGTTTTTTTTCTAAAAACATAAAAAAAATTTTAAAATATAGTTTGCATGGTGGGAAATAGAAATTTCACAATATAATTGAATATAAACATCAAAACTTCAGTGGGGAGTTTGGTGCAGTGGTAGAGTGGCCGCTTTTTATACTTAAGAATTCTTTAGTTTGCACGTCGATTCTATTCTATTTTTTTTTTTTTTTTTTATTTCTAATATTTTATACGAAATAAATTCTTACATATCATATTATTTAATCTGTAAATGACAGATATTTAAAACCATTTTAATCAATGATTTACCAACCAACTTTCATTTTTTTCTTTTTAAAAATATATTCAGTATAGCCAAATTCAGTATAGCTAATATTCAGTATAGCCATCTTACAAAATTAATATTTTTCCAAAATTTTCTTATTTTCATTAATAATTTTCCATTTTTATAAAAAACCCATGTAAAGTATATACATACGTATCATATAATATGTATAATCTATGCCTATAATATACATATTCAAAAACGACGCTCTTTTATTCCGTTGAATCTTATATTTTGTTTTGTTGTTTTTTTTCTAAAAACATAAAAAAAATTTTAAAATATAGTTTGCATGGTGGGAAATAGAAATTTCACAATATAATTGAATATAAACGTCAATACGTCAGTGGGGAGTTTTGTGCAGTGGTAGAGTGGCCGCTTCTTATACTTATGAATTCTTTAGTTTGCACGTCGATTCTATTCTATTTTTTTTTTTTTTTTTATTTCTAATATTTTATACGAAATAAATTCTTACATATCATAATATTTAATCTGTAAATGACAGACATTTAAAACCATTTTACTCAATGATTTACCAACCAACTTTCATTTTTTTCTTTTTAAATGATAAATATTCAGTATAGCCATCTTACAAAATTAATATTTTTCCAAAATTTTCTGATTTTCATTAATAATTTTCCATTTTTATAAAAAACCCATGTAAAGTATATACATATGTATCATATAATATGTATAATCTATACCTATAATATACATATTCAAAAACGACGCTCTTTTATTCCGTTGCATTTTAAATTTTGTTTTGTTGTTTTTGCTTTTGTTTTTTTTCTAAAAACATAAAAAAAATTTTAAAATATAGTTTGCATGGTGGGAAATAGAAATTTCACAATATAATTGAATATAAACATCAAAACATCAGTGGGGAGTTTGGTGCAGTGGTAGAGTGGCCGCTTCTTATACTTAAGAATTCTTTAGTTTGCAAGTTCGATTCTATTTTATTTTTTTTTTTTTTTTTTATTTCTAATATTTTATAAGAAGCGGCCAATAGAAATTTCACAATATAATTGAATATAAACATCAAAACTTCAGTGGGGAGTTTGGTGCAGTGGTAGAGTGGCCGCTTCTTATACTTGAGAATTCTTTAGTTTGCAAGTTCGATTCTATTATATTTTTTTTTTTTTTTTTATTTCTAATATTTTATACGAAATAAATTCTTACATATCATAATATTTAATCTGTAAATGACAGACATTTAAAACCATTTTACTCAATGATTTACCAACCAACTTTCATTTTTTCTTTTTAAATGATAAATATTCAGTATAGCCATCTTACAAAATTAATATTTTTCCAAAATTTTCTGATTTTCATTAATAATTTTCCATTTTTATAAAAAACCCATGTAAAGTATATACATATGTATCATATAATATGAATAATCTATACCTATAATATACATATTCAAAAACGACGCTCTTTTATTCCGTTGAATTTTAAATTTTGTTTTGTTGTTTTTGCTTTTTGTTTTTTTTCTAAAAACATAAAAAAAATGTTAAAATATAGTTTGCATGGTGGGAAATAGAAATTTCACAATATAATTGAATATAAACATCAAAACTTCAGTGGGGAGTTTGGTACAGTGGTAGAGTGGCCGCCTCTTATACTTAAGAATTCTTTAGTTTGCAAGTTCGATTCTATTCTATTTTTTTTTTTTTTTTTATTTCTAATATTTTTTACGAAATAAATTCTTACATATCATAATATTTAATCTGTAAATGACAGACATTTAAAACCATTTTACTCAATGATTTACCAACCAACTTTCATTTTTTTCTTTTTAAATGATAAATATTCAGTATAGCCATCTTACAAAATTAATATTTTTCCAAAATTTTCTGATTTTCATTAATAATTTTCCATTTTTATAAAAAACCCATGTAAAGTATATACATATGTATCATATAATATGTATAATCTATACCTATAATATACATATTCAAAAACGACGATCTTTTATTCCGTTGAATTTTAAATTTTGTTTTGTTGTTTTTGCTTTTTGTTTTTTTTCTAAAAACATAAAAAAAATTTTAAAATATAGTTTGCATGGTGGGAAATAGAAATTTCACAATATAATTGAATATAAACGTTAAAACTTCAGTGGGGAGTTTGGTGCAGTGGTAGAGTGGCCGCTTTTTATACTTAAGAATTCTTTAGTTTGCAAGTTCGATTCAATTCTATTTTTTTTTTTTTTATTTCTAATATTTTATTCGAAATAAATTCTTACATATCATAATATTTAATCTGTAAATGACAGACATTTAAAACCATTTTACTCAATGATTTACCAACCAACTTTCATTTTTTTCTTTTCAAATGATAAATATTCAGTATAGCCATCTTACAAAATTAGTATTTTTCCAAAATTTTCTGATTTTCATTTATAATTTTCCATTTTTATAAAAAACCCATGTAAAGTATATACATATGTATCATATAATATGTATAATCTATACCTATAATATACATATTCAAAAACGACGCTCTTTTATTCCGTTGAATTTTAAATTTTGTTTTGTTGTTTTTGCTTTTTGTTTTTTTTCTAAAAACATAAAAAAAATTTTAAAATATAGTTTACATGGTGGGAAATAGAAATTTCACAATATAATTGAATATAAACGTCAAAATTTCAGTGGGCTGTTTGGTGCAGTGGTAGAGTGGCCGCTGCTTATACTTAAGAATTCTTTAGTTTGCAAGTCCGATTCTATTCTATTTTTTTTTTTTTTTTTATTTCTAATATTTTATACGAAATAAATTCTTACATATCATAATATTTAATCTGTAAATGACAGACATTTAAAACCATTTTACTCAATGATTTACCAACCAACTTTCATTTTTTTCTTTTTAAATGATAAATATTCAGTATAGCCATCTTACAAAATTAATATTTTCCAAAATTTTCTGATTTTCATTAATAATTTTCCATTTTTATAAAAAACTCATGTAAAGTATATACATATGTATCATATAATATGTATAATCTATACCTATAATATACATATTCAAAAACGACGCTCTTTTATTCCGTTGAATTTTAAATTTTGTTTTGTTGTTTTTGCTTTTTGTTTTTTTTCTAAAAACATAAAAAAAATTTTAAAATATAGTTTGCATGGTGGGAAATAGAAATTTCACAATATAATTGAATATAAACATCAAAACTTCAGTGGAGAGTTTGATGCAGTGGTAGAGTGGCCGATTCTTATACTTAAGAATTCTTTAGTTTGCAAGTTCGATTCTATTCTATTTTTTTTTATTTTTTTCTTATTTCTAATATTTTATACGAAATAAATTCTTACATATCATAATATTTAATCTGTAAATGACAGACATTTAAAACCATTTTACTCAATGATTTACCAACCAACTTTAATTTTTTCTTTTTAAATGATAAATATTCAGTATAGCCATCTTACAAAATTAATATTTTTCGAAAATTTTCTGATATTCATTAATAATTTTCCATTTTTATAAAAAATCCACGTAAAGTATATACATATGTATCATATAATATGTATAATCTATACCTATAATATACATATTCAAAAACAGCGCTCTTTTATTCCGTTGCATTTTAAATTTTGTTTTGTTTTGTTGTTTTTGCTTTTTGTTTTTTTTTCTAAAAACATAAAAAAAATTTTAAAATATAGTTTGCATGGTGGGAAATAGAAATTTCACAATATAATTGAATATAAGCGTCAAGACTTCAGTGGGGAGTTTGGTGCAGTGGTAGAGTGGCCGATTCTTATACTTAAGAATTCTTTAGTTTGCAAGTTCGATTCTATTCTATTTTTTTTTTTTTTTTTTATTTCTAATATTTTATACGAAATAAATTCTTACATATCATAATATTTAATCTGTAAATGACAGACATTTAAAACCATTTTACTCAATGATTTACCAACCAACTTTCATTTTTTTCTTTTTAAATGATAAATATTCAGTATAGCCATCTTACAAAATTAATATTTTTCCAAAATTTTCTGATTTTCATTAATAATTTTCCATTTTTATAAAAAACCCATGTAAAGTATATACATATGTATCATATAATATGTATAATCTATACCTATAATATACATATTCAAAAACGACGCTCTTTTTTTCCGTTGAATTTTAAATTTTGTTTTGTTGTTTTCGCTTTTCGTTTTTTTTCTAAAAACATAAAAAAAATTTTAAAATATAGTTTGCATGGTAGGAAATAGAAATTTCACAATATAATTGAATATAAACGTCAAAATTTCAGTGGGCTGTTTGGTGCAGTGGTAGAGTGGCCGCTGCTTATACTTAAGAATTCTTTAGTTTGCAAGTTCGATTCAATTCTATTTTTTTTTTTTTTTTTATTTCTAATATTTTATTCGAAATAAATTCTTACATATCATAATATTTAATCTGTAAATGACAGACATTTAAAACCATTTTACTCAATGATTTACCAACCAACTTTCATTTTTTTCTTTTTAAATGATAAATATTCAGTATAGCCATCTTACAAAATTAGTATTTTTCCAAAATTTTCTGATTTTCATTTATAATTTTCCATTTTTATAAAAAACCCATGTAAAGTATATACATATGTATCATATAATATGTATAATCTATACCTATAATATACATATTCAAAAACGACGCTCTTTTATTCCGTTGAATTTTAAATTTTGTTTTGTTGTTTTTGCTTTTTGTTTTTTTTCTAAAAACATAAAAAAAATTTTAAAATATAGTTTACATGGTGGGAAATAGAAATTTCACAATATAATTGAATATAAACGTCAAAACTTCAGTGGGCTGTTTGGTGCAGTGGTAGAGTGGCCGCTGCTTATACTTAAGAATTCTTTAGTTTGCAAGTCCCGTTCTATTCTATTTTTTTTTTTTTTTTTTATTTCTAATATTTTATACGAAATAAATTCTTACATATCATAATATTTAATCTGTAAATGACAGACATTTAAAACCATTTTACTCAATGATTTACCAACCAACTTTCATTTTTTTCTTTTTAAATGATAAATATTCAGTATAGCCATCTTACAAAATTAATATTTTCCAAAATTTTCTGATTTTCATTAATAATTTTCCATTTTTATAAAAAACTCATGTAAAGTATATACATATGTATCATATAATATGTATAATCTATACCTATAATATACATATTCAAAAACGACGCTCTTTTATTCCGTTGAATTTTAAATTTTGTTTTGTTGTTTTTGCTTTTTGTTTTTTTTCTAAAAACATAAAAAAAATTTTAAAATATAGTTTGCATGGTGGGAAATAGAAATTTCACAATATAATTGAATATAAACATCAAAACTTCAGTGGAGAGTTTGATGCAGTGGTAGAGTGGCCGATTCTTATACTTAAGAATTCTTTAGTTTGCAAGTTCGATTCTATTCTATTTTTTTTTATTTTTTTCTTATTTCTAATATTTTATACGAAATAAATTCTTACATATCATAATATTTAATCTGTAAATGACAGACATTTAAAACCATTTTACTCAATGATTTACCAACCAACTTTAATTTTTTCTTTTTAAATGATAAATATTCAGTATAGCCATCTTACAAAATTAATATTTTTCGAAAATTTTCTGATATTCATTAATAATTTTCCATTTTTATAAAAAATCCACGTAAAGTATATACATATGTATCATATAATATGTATAATCTATACCTATAATATACATATTCAAAAACAGCGCTCTTTTATTCCGTTGCATTTTAAATTTTGTTTTGTTTTGTTGTTTTTGCTTTTTGTTTTTTTTTCTAAAAACATAAAAAAAATTTTAAAATATAGTTTGCATGGTGGGAAATAGAAATTTCACAATATAATTGAATATAAGCGTCAAGACTTCAGTGGGGAGTTTGGTGCAGTGGTAGAGTGGCCGATTCTTATACTTAAGAATTCTTTAGTTTGCAAGTTCGATTCTATTCTATTTTTTTTTTTTTTTTTTATTTCTAATATTTTATACGAAATAAATTCTTACATATCATAATATTTAATCTGTAAATGACAGACATTTAAAACCATTTTACTCAATGATTTACCAACCAACTTTCATTTTTTTCTTTTTAAATGATAAATATTCAGTATAGCCATCTTACAAAATTAATATTTTTCCAAAATTTTCTGATTTTCATTAATAATTTTCCATTTTTATAAAAAACCCATGTAAAGTATATACATATGTATCATATAATATGTATAATCTATACCTATAATATACATATTCAAAAACGACGCTCTTTTTTTCCGTTGAATTTTAAATTTTGTTTTGTTGTTTTCGCTTTTCGTTTTTTTTCTAAAAACATAAAAAAAATTTTAAAATATAGTTTGCATGGTAGGAAATAGAAATTTCACAATATAATTGAATATAAACGTCAAAACTTCAGTGGGGAGTTTGGTGCAGTGGTAGAGTGGCCGCTTTTTATACTTAAGAATTCTTTAGTTTGCAAGTTCGATTCTCTTCTATTTTTTTTTTTTTATTTCTAATATTTTATACGAAATAAATTCTTACATATCATAATATTTAATCTGTAAATGATAGACATTTAAAACCATTTTACTCAATGATTTACCAACCAACATTCATTTTTTTCTTTTTAAATGATAAATATTTAGTATAGCCATCTTACAAAATTAATTTTTCTCCAAAATTTTCTGATTTTCATTAATAATTTTCTATTTTTATAAAAAACCCATGTAAAGTATATACATATGTATCATATAATATGTATAATCTATACCTATAATATACATATTCAAAAACGACGCTCTTTTATGCAGTTGAATTTTAAATTTTGTTTTGTTGTTTTCGCTTTTTGTTTTTTTTCTAAAAACCTAAAAAAAATTTTAAAATATAGTTTATATGGTGGGAATTAGAAATTTCACAATATAATTGAATATAAACGTCAAAATTTAAGTGGGCTGTTTAGTGCAGTGGTAGAGTGGCCGCTTCTTATACTTAAGAATTCTTTAGTTTGTAAGTTCGATTCTATTCTATTTTTTTTTTTTTTATTTCTAATATTTTATACGAAATAAATTCTTACATATCATAATATTTAATCTGTAAATGACAAACATTTAAAACCATTTTACTCTATGATTTACCAACCAACTTTCATTTTTTCTTTTTAAATGATAAATATTCAGTATAGCCATCTTACAAAATTAATATTTCTCCAAAATTTTCTGATTTTCATTAATAATTTTCCATTTTTATAAAAAACCCATGTAAAGTATATACATATGTATCATATAATATGTATAATCTATACCTATAATATACATATTCAAAAACGACGATCTTTTATTCCGTTGAATTTTAAATTTTGTTTTGTTGTTTTTGCTTTTTGTTTTTTTTCTAAAAACATAAAAAAAATTTTAAAATATAGTTTGCATGGTGGGAAATAGAAATTTCACAATATAATTGAATATAAACGTTAAAACTTCAGTGGGGAGTTTGGTGCAGTGGTAGAGTGGCCGCCTCTTATACTTAAGAATTCTTTAGTTTGCACGTCGATTCTATTCTATTTTTTTTTTTTTTTATTTCTAATATTTTATACGAAATAAATTCTTACATATCATAATATTTAATCTGTAAATGACAGACATTTAAAACCATTTTACTCAATGATTTACCAACCAACTTTAATTTTTTCCTTTTATATGATAAATATTCAGTATAGCTATCTTACAAAATTAATATTTTTCCAAAATTTTCTGATTTTCATTAATAATTTTCCATTTTTATAAAAAACTCATGTAAAGTATATACATATGTATCATATAATATGTATAATCTATACCTATAATATACATATTCAAAAACGGCGCTCTTCTATTCCGTTGCATTTTAAATTTTGTTTTGTTGTTTTTGCTTTTTGTTTTTTTTCTAAAAACATAAAAAAAATTTTAAAATATAGTTTGCATGGTGGGAAATAGAAATTTCACAATATAATTGAATATAAACATCAAAACTTCAGTGGGGCGTTTGGTACAATGGTAGAGTGGCCGCCTCTTATACTTAAGAATTCTTTAGTTTGCACGTCGATTCTATTCTATTTTTTTTTTTTTTTTTATTTCTAATATTTTATACGAAATAAATTCTTACATATCATATTATTTAATCTGTAAATGACAGATATTTAAAACCATTTCAATCAATGATTTACCAACCAACTTTCATTTTTTTCTTTTTAAAAATATATTCAGTATAGCCAAATTCAGTATAGCTAATATTCAGTATAGCCATCTTACAAAATTAATATTTTTCCAAAATTTTCTTATTTTCATTAATAATTTTCCATTTTTATAAAAAACCCATGTAAAGTATATACATACGTATCATATAATATGTATAATCTATGCCTATAATATACATATTCAAAAACGACGCTCTTTTATTCCGTTCAATCTTATATTTTGTTTTGTTGTTTTTTTTCTAAAAACATAAAAAAAATTTTAAAATATAGTTTGCATGGTGGGAAATAGAAATTTCACAATATAATTGAATATAAACGTCAATACGTCAGTGGGGAGTTTGGTGCAGTGGTAAAGTGGCCGCTTCTTATACTTATGAATTCTTTAGTTTGCACGTCGATTCTATTCTATTTTTTTTTTTTTTTTTATTTCTAATATTTTATACGAAATAAATTCTTACATATCATAATATTTAATCTGTAAATGACAGACATTTAAAACCATTTTACTCAATGATTTACCAACCAACTTTCATTTTTTTCTTTTTAAATGATAAATATTCAGTATAGCCATCTTACAAAATTAATATTTTTCCAAAATTTTCTGATTTTCATTAATAATTTTCCATTTTTATAAAAAACCCATGTAAAGTATATACATAAGTATCATATAATATGAATAATCTATACCTATAATATACATATTCAAAAACGACGCTCTTTTATTCCGTTGAATTTTAAATTTTGTTTTGTTGTTTTTGCTTTTTGTTTTTTTTCTAAAAACATAAAAAAAATTTTAAAATATAGTTTGCATGGTGGGAAATAGAAATTTCACAATATAATTGAATATAAACGTCAAAACTTCAGTGGGGAGTTTGGTACAGTGGTAGAGTGGCCGCCTCTTATACTTAAGAATTCTTTAGTTTGCAAGTTCTATTCTATTCTATTTTTTTTTTTTTTTTTATTTCTAATATTTTATACGAAATAAATTCTTACATATCATAATATTTAATCTGTAAATGACAGACATTTAAAAGCATTTTACTCAATGATTTACCAACCAACTTTCATTTTTTTCTTTTTAAATGATAAATATTCAGTATAGCCATCTTACAAAATTAATATTTTTCCAAAATTTTCTGATTTTCATTAATAATTTTCCATTTTTATAAAAAACCCATGTAAAGTATATACATATGTATCATATAATATGTATAATCTATACCTATAATATACATATTCAAAAACGACGCTCTTTTATTCCGTTGAATTTTAAATTTTGTTTTGTTGTTTTTGCTTTTGTTTTTTTTCTAAAAACATAAAAAAAATTTTAAAATATAGTTTGCATGGTGGGAAATAGAAATTTCACAATATAATTGAATATAAACATCAAAACTTCAGTGGGGAGTTTGGTGCAGTGGTAGAGTGGCCGCTTCTTATACTTAAGAATTCTTTAGTTTGCAAGTTCGATTCTATTCTATTTTTTTTTTTTTTTTTTATTTCTAATATTTTATAAGAAGCGGCCAATAGAAATTTCACAATATAATTGAATATAAACATCAAAACTTCAGTGGGGAGTTTGGTGCAGTGGTAGAGTGGCCGCTTCTTATACTTAAGAATTCTTTAGTTTGCAAGTTCGATTCTATTATATATTTTTTTTTTTTTTTTATTTCTAATATTTTATACGAAATAAATTCTTACATATCATAATATTTAATCTGTAAATGACAGACATTTAAAACCATTTTACTCAATGATTTACCAACCAACTTTTATTTTTTCTTTTTAAATGATAAATATTCAGTATAGCCATCTTACAAAATTAATATTTTTCCAAAATTTTCTGATTTTCATTAATAATTTTCCATTTTTATAAAAAACCCATGTAAAGTATATACATATGTATCATATAATATGAGTAATCTATATCTATAATATACATATTCAAAAACGACGCTCTTTTATTCCGTTGAATTTTAAATTTTGTTTTGTTGTTTTTGATTTTTATTTTTTTTCTAAAAACATAAAAAAAATTTTAAAATATAGTTTGCATGGTGGGAAATAGAAATTTCACAATATAATTGAATATAAACATCAAAACTTCAGTGGGGAGTTTGGTACAGTGGTAGAGTGGCCGCCTCTTATACTTAAGAATTCTTTAGTTTGCAAGTTCGATTCTATTCTATTTTTTTTTTTTTTTTTATTTCTAATATTTTTTACGAAATAAATTCTTACATATCATAATATTTAATCTGTAAATGACAGACATTTAAAACCATTTTACTCAATGATTTACCAACCAACTTTCATTTTTTTCTTTTTAAATGATAAATATTCAGTATAGCCATCTTACAAAATTAATATTTTTCCAAAATTTTCTGATTTTCATTAATAATTTTCCATTTTTATAAAAAACCCATGTAAAGTATATACATATGTATCATATAATATGTATAATCTATACCTATAATATACATATTCAAAAACGACGATCTTTTATTCCGTTGAATTTTAAATTTTGTTTTGTTGTTTTTGCTTTTTGTTTTTTTTCTAAAAACATAAAAAAAATTTTAAAATATAGTTTGCATGGTGGGAAATAGAAATTTCACAATATAATTGAATATAAACGTTAAAACTTCAGTGGGGAGTTTGGTGCAGTGGTAGAGTGGCCGCTTTTTATACTTAAGAATTCTTTAGTTTGCAAGTTCGATTCAATTCTATTTTTTTTTTTTTTTTTATTTCTAATATTTTATACGAAATAAATTCTTACATATCATAATATTTAATCTGTAAATGACAGACATTTAAAACCATTTTACTCAATGATTTACCAACCAACTTTCATTTTTTTCTTTTTAAATGATAAATATTCAGTATAGCCATCTTACAAAATTAATATTTTTCCAAAATTTTCTGATTTTCTTTTATAATTTTCCATTTTTATAAAAAACCCATGTAAAGTATATACATATGTATCATATAATATGTATAATCTATACCTATAATATACATATTCAAAAACGACGCTCTTTTATTCCGTTGAATTTTAAATTTTGTTTTGTTGTTTTTGCTTTTTGTTTTTTTTCTAAAAACATAAAAAAAATTTTAAAATATAGTTTACATGGTGGGAAATAGAAATTTCACAATATAATTGAATATAAACGTCAAAATTTCAGTGGGCTGTTTGGTGCAGTGGTAGAGTGGCCGCTGCTTATACTTAAGAATTCTTTAGTTTGCAAGTCCGATTCTATTCTATTTTTTTTTTTTTTTTTTATTTCTAATATTTTATACGAAATAAATTCTTACATATCATAATATTTAATCTGTAAATGACAGACATTTAAAACCATTTTACTCAATGATTTACCAACCAACTTTCATTTTTTTCTTTTTAAATGATAAATATTCAGTATAGCCATCTTACAAAATTAATATTTTCCAAAATTTTCTGATTTTCATTAATAATTTTCCATTTTTATAAAAAACTCATGTAAAGTATATACATATGTATCATATAATATGTATAATCTATACCTATAATATACATATTCAAAAACGACGCTCTTTTATTCCGTTGAATTTTAAATTTTGTTTTGTTGTTTTTGCTTTTTGTTTTTTTTCTAAAAACATAAAAAAAATTTTAAAATATAGTTTGCATGGTGGGAAATAGAAATTTCACAATATAATTGAATATAAACATCAAAACTTCAGTGGAGAGTTTGATGCAGTGGTAGAGTGGCCGATTCTTATACTTAAGAATTCTTTAGTTTGCAAGTTCGATTCTATTCTATTTTTTTTTATTTTTTTCTTATTTCTAATATTTTATACGAAATAAATTCTTACATATCATAATATTTAATCTGTAAATGACAGACATTTAAAACCATTTTACTCAATGATTTACCAACCAACTTTCATTTTTTCTTTTTAAATGATAAATATTCAGTATAGCCATCTTACAAAATTAATATTTTTCGAAAATTTTCTGATATTCATTAATAATTTTCCATTTTTATAAAAAATCCACGTAAAGTATATACATATGTATCATATAATATGTATAATCTATACCTATAATATACATATTCAAAAACAGCGCTCTTTTATTCCGTTGCATTTTAAATTTTGTTTTGTTTTGTTGTTTTTGCTTTTTGTTTTTTTTTCTAAAAACATAAAAAAAATTTTAAAATATAGTTTGCATGGTGGGAAATAGAAATTTCACAATATAATTGAATATAAGCGTCAAGACTTCAGTGGGGAGTTTGGTGCAGTGGTAGAGTGGCCGATTCTTATACTTAAGAATTCTTTAGTTTGCAAGTTCGATTCTATTCTATTTTTTTTTTTTTTTTTTATTTCTAATATTTTATACGAAATAAATTCTTACATATCATAATATTTAATCTGTAAATGACAGACATTTAAAACCATTTTACTCAATGATTTACCAACCAACTTTCATTTTTTTCTTTTTAAATGATAAATATTCAGTATAGCCATCTTACAAAATTAATATTTTTCCAAAATTTTCTGATTTTCATTAATAATTTTCCATTTTTATAAAAAACCCATGTAAAGTATATACATATGTATCATATAATATGTATAATCTATACCTATAATATACATATTCAAAAACGACGCTCTTTTTTACCGTTGAATTTTAAATTTTGTTTTGTTGTTTTCGCTTTTCGTTTTTTTTCTAAAAACATAAAAAAAATTTTAAAATATAGTTTGCATGGTAGGAAATAGAAATTTCACAATATAATTGAATATAAACGTCAAAACTTCAGTGGGGAGTTTGGTGCAGTGGTAGAGTGGCCGCTTTTTATACTTAAGAATTCTTTAGTTTGCAAGTTCGATTCTCTTCTATTTTTTTTTTTTTTTATTTCTAATATTTTATACGAAATAAATTCTTACATATCATAATATTTAATCTGTAAATGATAGACATTTAAAACCATTTTACTCAATGATTTACCAACCAACTTTCATTTTTTTCTTTTTAAATGATAAATATTTAGTATAGCCATCTTACAAAATTAATTTTTCTCCAAAATTTTCTGATTTTCATTAATAATTTTCCATTTTTATAAAAAACCCATGTAAAGTATATACATATGTATCATATAATATGTATAATCTATACCTATAATATACATATTCAAAAACGACGCTCTTTTATGCAGTTGAATTTTAAATTTTGTTTTGTTGTTTTCGCTTTTTGTTTTTTTTCTAAAAACCTAAAAAAAATTTTAAAATATAGTTTATATGGTGGGAATTAGAAATTTCACAATATAATTGAATATAAACGTCAAAATTTAAGTGGGCTGTTTAGTGCAGTGGTAGAGTGGCCGCTTCTTATACTTAAGAATTCTTTAGTTTGTAAGTTCGATTCTATTCTATTTTTTTTTTTTTTATTTCTAATATTTTATACGAAATAAATTCTTACATATCATAATATTTAATCTGTAAATGACAAACATTTAAAACCATTTTACTCTATGATTTACCAACCAACTTTCATTTTTTCTTTTTAAATGATAAATATTCAGTATAGCCATCTTACAAAATTAATATTTCTCCAAAATTTTCTGATTTTCATTAATAATTTTCCATTTTTATAAAAAACCCATGTAAAGTATATACATATGTATCATATAATATGTATAATCTATACCTATAATATACATATTCAAAAACGACGATCTTTTATTCCGTTGAATTTTAAATTTTGTTTTGTTGTTTTTGCTTTTTGTTTTTTTTCTAAAAACATAAAAAAAATTTTAAAATATAGTTTGCATGGTGGGAAATAGAAATTTCACAATATAATTGAATATAAACGTTAAAACTTCAGTGGGGAGTTTGGTGCAGTGGTAGGGGCCGCCTCTTATACTTAAGAATTCTTTAGTTTGCACGTCGATTCTATTCTATTTTTTTTTTTTTTTTTTATTTCTAATATTTTATACGAAATAAATTCTTACATATCATAATATTTAATCTGTAAATGACAGACATTTAAAACCATTTTACTCAATGATTTACCAACCAACTTTAATTTTTTCCTTTTATATGATAAATATTCAGTATAGCTATCTTACAAAATTAATATTTTTCCAAAATTTTCTGATTTTCATTAATAATTTTCCATTTTTATAAAAAACTCATGTAAAGTATATACATATGTATCATATAATATGTATAATCTATACCTATAATATACATATTCAAAAACGGCGCTCTTCTATTCCGTTGCATTTTAAATTTTGTTTTGTTGTTTTTGCTTTTTGTTTTTTTTCTAAAAACATAAAAAAAATTTTAAAATATAGTTTGCATGGTGGGAAATAGAAATTTCACAATATAATTGAATATAAACATCAAAACTTCAGTGGGGCGTTTGGTACAATGGTAGAGTGGCCGCCTCTTATACTTAAGAATTCTTTAGTTTGCACGTCGATTCTATTCTATTTTTTTTTTTTTTTTTATTTCTAATATTTTATACGAAATAAATTCTTACATATCATATTATTTAATCTGTAAATGACAGATATTTAAAACCATTTCAATCAATGATTTACCAACCAACTTTCATTTTTTTCTTTTTAAAAATATATTCAGTATAGCCAAATTCAGTATAGCTAATATTCAGTATAGCCATCTTACAAAATTAATATTTTTCCAAAATTTTCTTATTTTCATTAATAATTTTCCATTTTTATAAAAAACCCATGTAAAGTATATACATACGTATCATATAATATGTATAATCTATGCCTATAATATACATATTCAAAAACGACGCTCTTTTATTCCGTTCAATCTTATATTTTGTTTTGTTGTTTTTTTTCTAAAAACATAAAAAAAATTTTAAAATATAGTTTGCATGGTGGGAAATAGAAATTTCACAATATAATTGAATATAAACGTCAATACGTCAGTGGGGAGTTTGGTGCAGTGGTAGAGTGGCCGCTTCTTATACTTATGAATTCTTTAGTTTGCACGTCGATTCTATTCTATTTTTTTTTTTTTTTTTATTTCTAATATTTTATACGAAATAAATTCTTACATATCATAATATTTAATCTGTAAATGACAGACATTTAAAACCATTTTACTCAATGATTTACCAACCAACTTTCATTTTTTTCTTTTTAAATGATAAATATTCAGTATAGCCATCTTACAAAATTAATATTTTTCCAAAATTTTCTGATTTTCATTAATAATTTTCCATTTTTATAAAAAACCCATGTAAAGTATATACATATGTATCATATAATATGAATAATCTATACCTATAATATACATATTCAAAAACGACGCTCTTTTATTCCGTTGAATTTTAAATTTTGTTTTGTTGTTTTTGCTTTTTGTTTTTTTTCTAACAACATAAAAAACATTTTAAAATATAGTTTGCATGGTGGGAAATAGAAATTTCACAATATAATTGAATATAAACGTCAAAACTTCAGTGGGGAGTTTGGTACAGTGGTAGAGTGGCCGCCTCTTATACTTAAGAATTCTTTAGTTTGCAAGTTCTATTCTATTCTATTTTTTTTTTTTTTTTTATTTCTAATATTTTATACGAAATAAATTCTTACATATCATAATATTTAATCTGTAAATGACAGACATTTAAAAGCATTTTACTCAATGATTTACCAACCAACTTTCATTTTTTTCTTTTTAAATGATAAATATTCAGTATAGCCATCTTACAAAATTAATATTTTTCCAAAATTTTCTGATTTTCATTAATAATTTTCCATTTTTATAAAAAACCCATGTAAAGTATATACATATGTATCATATAATATGTATAATCTATACCTATAATATACATATTCAAAAACGACGCTCTTTTATTCCGTTGAATTTTAAATTTTGTTTTGTTGTTTTTGCTTTTGTTTTTTTTCTAAAAACATAAAAAAAATTTTAAAATATAGTTTGCATGGTGGGAAATAGAAATTTCACAATATAATTGAATATAAACATCAAAACTTCAGTGGGGAGTTTGGTGCAGTGGTAGAGTGGCCGCTTCTTATACTTAAGAATTCTTTAGTTTGCAAGTTCGATTCTATTCTATTTTTTTTTTTTTTTTTTATTTCTAATATTTTATAAGAAGCGGCCAATAAAAATTTCACAATATAATTGAATATAAACATCAAAACTTCAGTGGGGAGTTTGGTGCAGTGGTAGAGTGGCCGCTTCTTATACTTAAGAATTCTTTAGTTTGCAAGTTCGATTCTATTATATTTTTTTTTTTTTTTTTTATTTCTAATATTTTATACGAAATAAATTCTTACATATCATAATATTTAATCTGTAAATGACAGACATTTAAAACCATTTTACTCAATGATTTACCAACCAACTTTTATTTTTTCTTTTTAAATGATAAATATTCAGTATAGCCATCTTACAAAATTAATATTTTTCCAAAATTTTCTGATTTTCATTAATAATTTTCCATTTTTATAAAAAACCCATGTAAAGTATATACATATGTATCATATAATATGAGTAATCTATATCTATAATATACATATTCAAAAACGACGCTCTTTTATTCCGTTGAATTTTAAATTTTGTTTTGTTGTTTTTGATTTTTATTTTTTTTCTAAAAACATAAAAAAAATTTTAAAATATAGTTTGCATGGTGGGAAATAGAAATTTCACAATATAATTGAATATAAACATCAAAACTTCAGTGGGGAGTTTGGTACAGTGGTAGAGTGGCCGCCTCTTATACTTAAGAATTCTTTAGTTTGCAAGTTCGATTCTATTCTATTTTTTTTTTTTTTTTTATTTCTAATATTTTATACGAAATAAATTCTTACATATCATAATATTTAATCTGTAAATGACAGACATTTAAAACCATTTTACTCAATGATTTACCAACCAACTTTCATTTTTTTCTTTTTAAATGATAAATATTCAGTATAGCCATCTTACAAAATTAATATTTTTCCAAAATTTTCTGATTTTCATTAGTCATTTTCCAGTTTTATAAAAAACCCATGTAAAGTATATACATATGTATCATATAATATGTATAATCTATACCTATAATATACATATTCAAAAACGACGCTCTTTTATTCCGTTGAATTTTAAATTTTGTTTTGTTGTTTTTGCTTTTTGTTTTTTTTCTAAAAACATAAAAAAAATTTTAAAATATAGTTTGCATGGTGGGAAATAGAAATTTCACAATATAATTGAATATAAACTTCAAAACTTCAGTGCGGAGTTTGGTGCAGTGGTAGAGTGGCCGCTTCTTATACTTAAGAATTCTTTAGATTGCAAGTTCGATTCTATTCTATTTTTTTTTTTTTTTTATTTCTAATATTTTATACGAAATAAATTCTTACATATCATAATATTTAATCTGTAAATGACAGACATTTAAAACCATTTTACTCAATGATTTACCAACCAACTTTCATTTTTTTCTTTTTAAATGATAAATATTCAGTATAGCCATCTTACAAAATTAATATTTTTCCAAAATTTTCTGATTTTCATTAATCATTTTCCAGTTTTATAAAAAACCCATGTAAAGTATATACATATGTATCATATAATATGTATAATCTATATCTATAATATACATATTCAAAAACGACGCTCTTTTATTCCGTTGAATTTTAAATTTTGTTTTGTTGTTTTTGCTTTTTGTTTTTTTTCTAAAAACATAAAACAAATTTTACAATATAGTTTGCATGGTGGGAAATAGAAATTTCACAATATAATTGAATATAAACGTTAAAACTTCAGTGGGGAGTTTGGTGCAGTGGTAGAGTGCCCGCTTTTTATACTTAAGAATTCTTTAGTTTGCAAGTTCGGTTCCATTCCTTTTTTTTTTTTTTTTTTTTTTTTTTTCTAATATTTTATACGAAATAAATTCTTACATATCATAATATTTAATCTGTAAATGACAGACATTTAAAACCATTTTACTCAATGATTTACCAACCAACTTTCATTTTTTTCTTTTTAAATGAAAAATATTCAGTATAGCCATCTTACAAAATTAGTATTTTTCCAAAATTTTCTGATTTTCATTTATAATTTTCCATTTTTATGAAAAACCCATGTAAAGTATATACATATGTATCATATAATATGTATAATCTATACCTATAATATACATATTCAAAAACGACGCTCTTTTATTCCGTTGAATTTTAAATTTTGTTTTGTTGTTTTTGCTTTTTGTTTTTTTTCTAAAAACATAAAAAAAATTTTAAAATATAGTTTGCATGGTGGGAAATAGAAATTTCACAATATAATTGAATATAAACGTCAAAACTTCAGTGGGGAGTTTGGTGCAGTGGTAGAGTGGCCATTTCTTATACTTAAGAATTCTTTAGTTTGCAAGTTCGATTCTATTCTATTTTTTTTTTTTTTTTTTATTTCTAATATTTTATACGAAATAAATTCTTACATATCATAATATTTAATCTGTAAATGACAGACATTTAAAACCATTTTACTCAATGATTTACCAACCAACTTTCATTTTTTTCTTTTTAAATGATAAATATTCAGTATAGCCATCTTACAAAATTAATATTTTCCAAAATTTTCTGATTTTCATTAATAATTTTCCATTTTTATAAAAAACCCATGTAAAGTATATACATATGTATCATATAATATGTATAATCTATACCTATAATATACATATTCAAAAACGACGCTCTTTTATTCCGTTGAATTTTAAATTTTGTTTTGTTGTTTTTGCTTTTTGTTTTTTTTCTAAAAACATAAAAAAAATTTTAAAATATAGTTTGCATGGTGGGAAATAGAAATTTCACAATATAATTGAATATAAACGTCAAAACTTCAGTGGAGAGTTTGATGCAGTGGTAGAGTGGCCGATTCTTATACTTAAGAATTCTTTAGTTTGCAAGTTCGATTCTATTCTATTTTTTTTTATTTTTTTCTTATTTCTAATATTTTATACGAAATAAATTCTTACATATTATAATATTTAATCTGTAAATGACAGACATTTAAAACCATTTTACTCAATGATTTACAAACCAACTTTAATTTTTTCTTTTTAAATGATAAATATTCAGTATAGCCATGTTACAAAATTAATATTTTTCCAAAATTTTCTGATTTTCATTAATAATTTTCCATTTTTATAAAAAACCCATGTAAAGTATATACATATGTATCATATAATATGTATAATCTATACCTATAATATACATATTCAAAAACGACGCTCTTTTATTCCGTTGAATTTTAAATTTTGTTTTGTTGTTTTTGCTTTTTGTTTTTTTTCTAAAAACATAAAAAAAATTTTAAAATATAGTTTGCATGGTGGGAAATAGAAATTTCACAATATAATTGAATATAAACGTCAAAACTGCAGTGGGGAGTTTGGTGCAGTGGTAGAGTGGCCATTTCTTATACTTAAGAATTCTTTAGTTTGCAAGTTCGATTCTATTCTATTTTTTTTTTTTTTTTTTATTTCTAATATTTTATACGAAATAAATTCTTACATATCATAATATTTAATCTGTAAATGACAGACATTTAAAACCATTTTACTCAATGATTTACCAACCAACTTTCATTTTTTTCTTTTTAAATGATAAATATTCAGTATAGCCATCTTACAAAATTAATATTTTCCAAAATTTTCTGATTTTCATTAATAATTTTCCATTTTTATAAAAAACTCATGTAAAGTATATACATATGTATCATATAATATGTATAATCTATACCTATAATATACATATTCAAAAACGACGCTCTTTTATTCCGTTGAATTTTAAATTTTGTTTTGTTGTTTTTGCTTTTTGTTTTTTTTCTAAAAACATAAAAAAAATTTTAAAATATAGTTTGCATGGTGGGAAATAGAAATTTCACAATATAATTGAATATAAACGTCAAAACTTCAGTGGAGAGTTTGATGCAGTGGTAGAGTGGCCGATTCTTATACTTAAGAATTCTTTAGTTTGCAAGTTCGATTCTATTCTATTTTTTTTTATTTTTTTCTTATTTCTAATATTTTATACGAAATAAATTCTTACATATCATAATATTTAATTTGTAAATGACAGACATTTAAAACCATTTTACTCAATGATTTACAAACCAACTTTAATTTTTTCTTTTTAAATGATAAATATTCAGTATAGCCATCTTACAAAATTAATATTTTTCCAAAATTTTCTGATATTCATTAATAATTTTCCATTTTTATAAAAAATCCACGTAAAGTATATACATATGTATCATATAATATGTATAATCTATACCTATAATATACATATTCAAAAACGACGCTCTTTTTTTCCGTTGAATTTTAAATTTTGTTTTGTTGTTTTCGCTTTTTGTTTTTTTTCTAAAAACATAAAAAAAATTTTAAAATATAGTTTGCATGGTAGGAAATAGAAATTTCACAATATAATTGAATATAAGCGTCAAAACTTCAGTGGGGAGTTTGGTGAAGTGGTAGAGTGGCCGATTCTTATACTTAAGGATTCTTTAGTTTGCAAGTTCGATTCTATTCTATTTTTTTTTTTTTTATTTCTAATATTTTATACGAAATAAATTCTTACATATCATAATATTTAATTTGTAAATGACAGACATTTAAAACCATTTTACTCAATGATTTACAAACCAACTTTAATTTTTTCTTTTTAAATGATAAATATTCAGTATAGCCATCTTACAAAATTAATATTTTCCAAAATTTTCTGATTTTCATTAATAATTTTCCATTTTTATAAAAAACTCATGTAAAGTATATACATATGTATCATATAATATGTATAATCTATACCTATAATATACATATTCAAAAACGACGCTCTTTTATTCCGTTGAATTTTAAATTTTGTTTTGTTGTTTTTGCTTTTTGTTTTTTTTCTAAAAACATAAAAAAAATTTTAAAATATAGTTTGCATGGTGGGAAATAGAAATTTCACAATATAATTGAATATAAACGTCAAAACTTCAGTGGAGAGTTTGATGCAGTGGTAGAGTGGCCGATTCTTATACTTAAGAATTCTTTAGTTTGCAAGTTCGATTCTATTCTATTTTTTTTTATTTTTTTCTTATTTCTAATATTTTATACGAAATAAATTCTTACATATCATAATATTTAATTTGTAAATGACAGACATTTAAAACCATTTTACTCAATGATTTACAAACCAACTTTAATTTTTTCTTTTTAAATGATAAATATTCAGTATAGCCATCTTACAAAATTAATATTTTTCCAAAATTTTCTGATATTCATTAATAATTTTCCATTTTTATAAAAAATCCACGTAAAGTATATACATATGTATCATATAATATGTATAATCTATACCTATAATATACATATTCAAAAACGACGCTCTTTTTTTCCGTTGAATTTTAAATTTTGTTTTGTTGTTTTCGCTTTTTGTTTTTTTTCTAAAAACATAAAAAAAATTTTAAAATATAGTTTGCATGGTAGGAAATAGAAATTTCACAATATAATTGAATATAAGCGTCAAAACTTCAGTGGGGAGTTTGGTGAAGTGGTAGAGTGGCCGATTCTTATACTTAAGGATTCTTTAGTTTGCAAGTTCGATTCTATTCTATTTTTTTTTTTTGTTATTTCTAATATTTTATACGAAATAAATTCTTACATATCATAATATTTAATCTGTAAATGACAGACATTTAAAACCATTTTACTCAATGATTTACCAACCAACTTTCATTTTTTTCTTTTTAAATGATAAATATTCAGTATAGCCATCTTACAAAATTAATATTTTCCAAAATTTTCTGATTTTCATTAATAATTTTCCATTTTTATAAAAAACTCATGTAAAGTATATACATATGTATCATATAATATGTATAATCTATACCTATAATATACATATTCAAAAACGACGCTCTTTTATTCCGTTGAATTTTAAATTTTGTTTTGTTTTGTTGTTTTTGCTTTTTGTTGTTTTTTCTAAAAACATAAAAAAAATTTTAAAATATAGTTTGCATGGTGGGAAATAGAAATTTCACAATATAATTGAATATAAGCGTCAAAACTTCAGTGGGGAGTTTTGGTGCAGTGGTAGAGTGGCCGATTCTTATACTTAACAATTCTTTAGTTTGCAAGTTCGATTCTATTCTATTTTTTTTTTTTTTTTTATTTCTAATATTTTATACGAAATAAATTCTTACATATCATAATATTTAATCTGTAAATGATAGACATTTAAAACCATTTTACTCAATGATTTACCAACCAACTTTCATTTTTTTCTTTTTAAATGATAAATAATCAGTATAGCCATCTTACAAAATTAATATTTTTCCAAAATTTTCTGATTTTCATTAATAATTTTCCATTTTTATAAAAAACCCATGTAAAGTATATACATATGTATCATGTAATATGTATAATCTATACCTATAATATACATATTCAAAAACGACGCTCTTTTTTTCCGTTGAATTTTAAATTTTGTTTTGTTGTTTTCGCTTTTTGTTTTTTTTCTAAAAACATAAAAAAAATTTTAAAATATAGTTTGCATGGTAGGAAATAGAAATTTCACAATATAATTGAATATAAACGTCAAAATTTCAGTGGGCTCTTTGGTGCAGTGGTAGAGTAGCCGCTTTTTATACTTAAGCATTCTTTAGTTTGCAAGTTCGATTCTATTCTTTTTTTTTTTTTTTTTATTTCTAATATTTTATTCGAAATAAATTCTTACATATCATAATATTTAATCTGTAAATGACAGACATTTAAAACCATTTTACTCAATGATTTACCAACCAACTTTCATTTTTTTCTTTTTAAATGATAAATATTTAGTATAGCCATCTTACAAAATTAATTTTTCTCCAAAATTTTCTGATTTTCATTAATAATTTTCCATTTTTATAAAAAACCCATGTAAAGTATATACATATGTATCATATAATATGTATAATCTATACCTATAATATACATATTCAAAAACGACGCTCTTTTATTCCGTTGAATTTTAAATTTTGTTTTGTTGTTTTCGCTTTTTGTTTTTTTTCTAAAAACATAAAAAAAATTTTAAAATATAGTTTGCATGGTGGGAAATAGAAATTTCACAATATAATTGAATATAAACGTTAAAACTTCAGTGGGGAGTTTGGTGCAGTGGTAGAGTGGCCGATTTTTATACTTAAGAATTCTTTAGTTTGCAAGTTCGATTCAATTCTATTTTTTTTTTTTTTTTTTATTTCTAATATTTTATACGAAATAAATTCTTACATATCATAATATTTAATCTGTAAATGACAGACATTTAAAACCATTTTACTCAATGATTTACCAACCAACTTTCATTTTTTTCTTTTGAAATGATAAATATTCAGTATAGCCATCTTACAAAATTAGTATTTTTCCAAAATTTTCTGATTTTCATTTATAATTTTCCATTTTTATAAAAAACCCATGTAAAGTATATACATATGTATCATATAATATGTATAATCTATACCTATAATATACATATTCAAAAACGACGCTCTTTTATTCCGTTGAATTTTAAATTTTGTTTTGTTGTTTTTGCTTTTTGTTTTTTTTCTAAAAACATAAAAAAAATTTTAAAATATAGTTTGCATGGTGGGAAATAGAAATTTCACAATATAATTGAATATAAACGTTAAAACTTCAGTGGGGAGTTTGGTGCAGTGGTAGAGTGGCCGCTTTTTATACTTAAGAATTCTTTAGTTTGCAAGTTCGATTCAATTCTATTTTTTTTTTTTTTTTTATTTCTAATATTTTATACGAAATAAATTCTTACATATCATAATATTTAATCTGTAAATGACAGACATTTAAAACCATTTTACTCAATGATTTACCAACCAACTTTCATTTTTTTCTTTTGAAATGATAAATATTCAGTATAGCCATCTTACAAAATTAGTATTTTTCCAAAATTTTCTGATTTTCATTTATAATTTTCCATTTTTATAAAAAACCCATGTAAAGTATATACATATGTATCATATAATATGTATAATCTATACCTATAATATACATATTCAAAAACGACGCTCTTTTATTCCGTTGAATTTTAAATTTTGTTTTGTTGTTTTTGCTTTTTGTTTTTTTTCTAAAAACATAAAAAAAATTTTAAAATATAGTTTGCATGGTGGGAAATAGAAATTTCACAATATAATTGAATATAAACTTCAAAACTTCAGTGCGGAGTTTGGTGCAGTGGTAGAGTGGCCGCTTCTTATACTTAAGAATTCTTTAGATTGCAAGTTCGATTCTATTCTATTTTTTTTTTTTTTTTATTTCTAATATTTTATACGAAATAAATTCTTACATATCATAATATTTAATCTGTAAATGACAGACATTTAAAACCATTTTACTCAATGATTTACCAACCAACTTTCATTTTTTTCTTTTTAAATGATAAATATTCAGTATAGCCATCTTACAAAATTAATATTTTTCTAAAATTTTCTGATTTTCATTAATCATTTTCCAGTTTTATAAAAAACCCATGTAAAGTATATACATATGTATCATATAATATGTATAATCTATATCTATAATATACATATTCAAAAACGACGCTCTTTTATTCCGTTGAATTTTAAATTTTGTTTTGTTGTTTTTGCTTTTTGTTTTTTTTCTAAAAACATAAAAAAAATTTTACAATATAGTTTGCATGGTGGGAAATAGAAATTTCACAATATAATTGAATATAAACGTTAAAACTTCAGTGGGGAGTTTGGTGCAGTGGTAGAGTGCCCGCTTTTTATACTTAAGAATTCTTTAGTTTGCAAGTTCGGTTCCATTCCTTTTTTTTTTTTTTTTTTTTTTTTTTCTAATATTTTATACGAAATAAATTCTTACATATCATAATATTTAATCTGTAAATGACAGACATTTAAAACCATTTTACTCAATGATTTACCAACCAACTTTCATTTTTTTCTTTTTAAATGAAAAATATTCAGTATAGCCATCTTACAAAATTAGTATTTTTCCAAAATTTTCTGATTTTCATTTATAATTTTCCATTTTTATGAAAAACCCATGTAAAGTATATACATATGTATCATATAATATGTATAATCTATACCTATAATATACATATTCAAAAACGACGCTCTTTTATTCCGTTGAATTTTAAATTTTGTTTTGTTGTTTTTGCTTTTTGTTTTTTTTCTAAAAACATAAAAAAAATTTTAAAATATAGTTTGCATGGTGGGAAATAGAAATTTCACAATATAATTGAATATAAACGTCAAAACTTCAGTGGGGAGTTTGGTGCAGTGGTAGAGTGGCCATTTCTTATACTTAAGAATTCTTTAGTTTGCAAGTTCGATTCTATTCTATTTTTTTTTTTTTTTTTTATTTCTAATATTTTATACGAAATAAATTCTTACATATCATAATATTTAATCTGTAAATGACAGACATTTAAAACCATTTTACTCAATGATTTACCAACCAACTTTCATTTTTTTCTTTTTAAATGATAAATATTCAGTATAGCCATCTTACAAAATTAATATTTTCCAAAATTTTCTGATTTTCATTAATAATTTTCCATTTTTATAAAAAACCCATGTAAAGTATATACATATGTATCATATAATATGTATAATCTATACCTATAATATACATATTCAAAAACGACGCTCTTTTATTCCGTTGAATTTTAAATTTTGTTTTGTTGTTTTTGCTTTTTGTTTTTTTTCTAAAAACATAAAAAAAATTTTAAAATATAGTTTGCATGGTGGGAAATAGAAATTTCACAATATAATTGAATATAAACGTCAAAACTTCAGTGGAGAGTTTGATGCAGTGGTAGAGTGGCCGATTCTTATACTTAAGAATTCTTTAGTTTGCAAGTTCGATTCTATTCTATTTTTTTTTATTTTTTTCTTATTTCTAATATTTTATACGAAATAAATTCTTACATATTATAATATTTAATCTGTAAATGACAGACATTTAAAACCATTTTACTCAATGATTTACAAACCAACTTTAATTTTTTCTTTTTAAATGATAAATATTCAGTATAGCCATGTTACAAAATTAATATTTTTCCAAAATTTTCTGATTTTCATTAATAATTTTCCATTTTTATAAAAAACCCATGTAAAGTATATACATATGTATCATATAATATGTATAATCTATACCTATAATATACATATTCAAAAACGACGCTCTTTTATTCCGTTGAATTTTAAATTTTGTTTTGTTGTTTTTGCTTTTTGTTTTTTTTCTAAAAACATAAAAAAAATTTTAAAATATAGTTTGCATGGTGGGAAATAGAAATTTCACAATATAATTGAATATAAACGTCAAAACTGCAGTGGGGAGTTTGGTGCAGTGGTAGAGTGGCCATTTCTTATACTTAAGAATTCTTTAGTTTGCAAGTTCGATTCTATTCTATTTTTTTTTTTTTTTTTTTTATTTCTAATATTTTATACGAAATAAATTCTTACATATCATAATATTTAATCTGTAAATGACAGACATTTAAAACCATTTTACTCAATGATTTACCAACCAACTTTCATTTTTTTCTTTTTAAATGATAAATATTCAGTATAGCCATCTTACAAAATTAATATTTTCCAAAATTTTCTGATTTTCATTAATAATTTTCCATTTTTATAAAAAACTCATGTAAAGTATATACATATGTATCATATAATATGTATAATCTATACCTATAATATACATATTCAAAAACGACGCTCTTTTATTCCGTTGAATTTTAAATTTTGTTTTGTTGTTTTTGCTTTTTGTTTTTTTTCTAAAAACATAAAAAAAATTTTAAAATATAGTTTGCATGGTGGGAAATAGAAATTTCACAATATAATTGAATATAAACGTCAAAACTTCAGTGGAGAGTTTGATGCAGTGGTAGAGTGGCCGATTCTTATACTTAAGAATTCTTTAGTTTGCAAGTTCGATTCTATTCTATTTTTTTTTATTTTTTTCTTATTTCTAATATTTTATACGAAATAAATTCTTACATATCATAATATTTAATTTGTAAATGACAGACATTTAAAACCATTTTACTCAATGATTTACAAACCAACTTTAATTTTTTCTTTTTAAATGATAAATATTCAGTATAGCCATCTTACAAAATTAATATTTTTCCAAAATTTTCTGATATTCATTAATAATTTTCCATTTTTATAAAAAATCCACGTAAAGTATATACATATGTATCATATAATATGTATAATCTATACCTATAATATACATATTCAAAAACGACGCTCTTTTTTTCCGTTGAATTTTAAATTTTGTTTTGTTGTTTTCGCTTTTTGTTTTTTTTCTAAAAACATAAAAAAAATTTTAAAATATAGTTTGCATGGTAGGAAATAGAAATTTCACAATATAATTGAATATAAACGTTAAAACTTCAGTGGGGAGTTTGGTGAAGTGGTAGAGTGGCCGATTCTTATACTTAAGGATTCTTTAGTTTGCAAGTTCGATTCTATTCTATTTTTTTTTTTTTATTTCTAATATTTTATACGAAATAAATTCTTACATATCATAATATTTAATCTGTAAATGACAGACATTTAAAACCATTTTACTCAATGATTTACCAACCAACTTTCATTTTTTTCTTTTTAAATGATAAATATTCAGTATAGCCATCTTACAAAATTAATATTTTCCAAAATTTTCTGATTTTCATTAATAATTTTCCATTTTTATAAAAAACTCATGTAAAGTATATACATATGTATCATATAATATGTATAATCTATACCTATAATATACATATTCAAAAACGACGCTCTTTTATTCCGTTGAATTTTAAATTTTGTTTTGTTGTTTTTGCTTTTTGTTTTTTTTCTAAAAACATAAAAAAAATTTTAAAATATAGTTTGCATGGTGGGAAATAGAAATTTCACAATATAATTGAATATAAACGTCAAAACTTCAGTGGAGAGTTTGATGCAGTGGTAGAGTGGCCGATTCTTATACTTAAGAATTCTTTAGTTTGCAAGTTCGATTCTATTCTATTTTTTTTTATTTTTTTCTTATTTCTAATATTTTATACGAAATAAATTCTTACATATCATAATATTTAATTTGTAAATGACAGACATTTAAAACCATTTTACTCAATGATTTACAAACCAACTTTAATTTTTTCTTTTTAAATGATAAATATTCAGTATAGCCATCTTACAAAATTAATATTTTTCCAAAATTTTCTGATATTCATTAATAATTTTCCATTTTTATAAAAAATCCACGTAAAGTATATACATATGTATCATATAATATGTATAATCTATACCTATAATATACATATTCAAAAACGACGCTCTTTTTTTCCGTTGAATTTTAAATTTTGTTTTGTTGTTTTCGCTTTTTGTTTTTTTTCTAAAAACATAAAAAAAATTTTAAAATATAGTTTGCATGGTAGGAAATAGAAATTTCACAATATAATTGAATATAAGCGTCAAAACTTCAGTGGGGAGTTTGGTGAAGTGGTAGAGTGGCCGATTCTTATACTTAAGGATTCTTTAGTTTGCAAGTTCGATTCTATTCTATTTTTTTTTTTTGTTATTTCTAATATTTTATACGAAATAAATTCTTACATATCATAATATTTAATCTGTAAATGACAGACATTTAAAACCATTTTACTCAATGATTTACCAACCAACTTTCATTTTTTTCTTTTTAAATGATAAATATTCAGTATAGCCATCTTACAAAATTAATATTTTCCAAAATTTTCTGATTTTCATTAATAATTTTCCATTTTTATAAAAAACTCATGTAAAGTATATACATATGTATCATATAATATGTATAATCTATACCTATAATATACATATTCAAAAACGACGCTCTTTTATTCCGTTGAATTTTAAATTTTGTTTTGTTTTGTTGTTTTTGCTTTTTGTTGTTTTTTCTAAAAACATAAAAAAAATTTTAAAATATAGTTTGCATGGTGGGAAATAGAAATTTCACAATATAATTGAATATAAGCGTCAAAACTTCAGTGGGGAGTTTTGGTGCAGTGGTAGAGTGGCCGATTCTTATACTTAACAATTCTTTAGTTTGCAAGTTCGATTCTATTCTATTTTTTTTTTTTTTTTTATTTCTAATATTTTATACGAAATAAATTCTTACATATCATAATATTTAATCTGTAAATGATAGACATTTAAAACCATTTTACTCAATGATTTACCAACCAACTTTCATTTTTTTCTTTTTAAATGATAAATAATCAGTATAGCCATGTTACAAAATTAATATTTTTCCAAAATTTTCTGATTTTCATTAATAATTTTCCATTTTTATAAAAAACCCATGTAAAGTATATACATATGTATCATATAATATGTATAATCTATACCTATAATATACATATTCAAAAACGACGCTCTTTTTTTCCGTTGAATTTTAAATTTTGTTTTGTTGTTTTCGCTTTTTGTTTTTTTTCTAAAAACATAAAAAAAATTTTAAAATATAGTTTGCATGGTAGGAAATAGAAATTTCACAATATAATTGAATATAAACGTCAAAATTTCAGTGGGCTCTTTGGTGCAGTGGTAGAGTAGCCGCTTTTTATACTTAAGCATTCTTTAGTTTGCAAGTTCGATTCTATTCTTTTTTTTTTTTTTTTTATTTCTAATATTTTATTCGAAATAAATTCTTACATATCATAATATTTAATCTGTAAATGACAGACATTTAAAACCATTTTACTCAATGATTTACCAACCAACTTTCATTTTTTTCTTTTTAAATGATAAATATTTAGTATAGCCATCTTACAAAATTAATTTTTCTCCAAAATTTTCTGATTTTCATTAATAATTTTCCATTTTTATAAAAAACCCATGTAAAGTATATACATATGTATCATATAATATGTATAATCTATACCTATAATATACATATTCAAAAACGACGCTCTTTTATTCCGTTGAATTTTAAATTTTGTTTTGTTGTTTTCGCTTTTTGTTTTTTTTCTAAAAACATAAAAAAAATTTTAAAATATAGTTTGCATGGTGGGAAATAGAAATTTCACAATATAATTGAATATAAACGTTAAAACTTCAGTGGGGAGTTTGGTGCAGTGGTAGAGTGGCCGATTTTTATACTTAAGAATTCTTTAGTTTGCAAGTTCGATTCAATTCTATTTTTTTTTTTTTTTTTTATTTCTAATATTTTATACGAAATAAATTCTTACATATCATAATATTTAATCTGTAAATGACAGACATTTAAAACCATTTTACTCAATGATTTACCAACCAACTTTCATTTTTTTCTTTTGAAATGATAAATATTCAGTATAGCCATCTTACAAAATTAGTATTTTTCCAAAATTTTCTGATTTTCATTTATAATTTTCCATTTTTATAAAAAACCCATGTAAAGTATATACATATGTATCATATAATATGTATAATCTATACCTATAATATACATATTCAAAAACGACGCTCTTTTATTCCGTTGAATTTTAAATTTTGTTTTGTTGTTTTTGCTTTTTGTTTTTTTTCTAAAAACATAAAAAAAATTTTAAAATATAGTTTGCATGGTGGGAAATAGAAATTTCACAATATAATTGAATATAAACGTTAAAACTTCAGTGGGGAGTTTGGTGCAGTGGTAGAGTGGCCGCTTTTTATACTTAAGAATTCTTTAGTTTGCAAGTTCGATTCAATTCTATTTTTTTTTTTTTTTTTATTTCTAATATTTTATACGAAATAAATTCTTACATATCATAATATTTAATCTGTAAATGACAGACATTTAAAACCATTTTACTCAATGATTTACCAACCAACTTTCATTTTTTTCTTTTGAAATGATAAATATTCAGTATAGCCATCTTACAAAATTAGTATTTTTCCAAAATTTTCTGATTTTCATTTATAATTTTCCATTTTTATAAAAAACCCATGTAAAGTATATACATATGTATCATATAATATGTATAATCTATACCTATAATATACATATTCAAAAACGACGCTCTTTTATTCCGTTGAATTTTAAATTTTGTTTTGTTGTTTTTGCTTTTTGTTTTTTTCTAAAAACATAAAAAAAATTTTAAAATATAGTTTGCATGGTGGGAAATAGAAATTTCACAATATAATTGAATATAAACGTTAAAACTTCAGTGGGGAGTTTGGTGCAGTGGTAGAGTGGCCGCTTTTTATACTTAAGAATTCTTTAGTTTGCAAATTCGATTCAATTCTATTTTTTTTTTTTTTTTTATTTCTAATATTTTATACGAAATAAATTCTTACATATCATAATATTTAATCTGTAAATGACAGACATTTAAAACCATTTTACTCAATGATTTACCAACCAACTTTAATTTTTTCTTTTTAAATGATAAATATTCAGTATAGCCATCTTACAAAATTAATATTTTTCCAAAATTTTCTGATATTCATTAATAATTTTCCATTTTTATAAAAAACCCATATATATCATATAATATGTATAATCTATACCTATAATATACATATTCAAAAACGACTCTCTTTTATTCCGTTGAATTTTAAATTTTGTTTTGTTGTTTTCGCTTTTTGTTTTTTTTCTGAAAACATAAAAAAAATTTTAAAATATAGTCTGCATGGTGGGAAATAGAAATTTCACAATATAATTGAATATAAAAGTCAAAACTTCAGTGGGGAGTTTGGTGCAGTGGTAAAGTGGCCGCTTCTAATACTTAAGAATTCCTTTAATTTGCAAGTTCGATTCTATTCTATTTTTTTTTTTTTTTTATTTCTAATATTTTATACGAAATAAATTCTTACATATCATAATATTTAATCTGTAAATGACAGACATTTAAAAACATTTTACTCAATGATTTACCAACCAACTTTCATTTTTTTCTTATTAAATGATAAATATTCAGTATAGCCATCTTACAAAATTAATATTTTTCCAAAATTTTCTGATTTTCATTAATAATTTTCCATTTTTATAAAAAACCCATGTAAAGTATATACATATGTATCATATAATAAGTATAATCTATACCTATAATATACATATTCAAAAACACCGCTCTTTTATTCCGTTGAATTTTAAATTTTGTTTTGTTTTGTTGTTTTTGCTTTTTGTTTTTTTTCTAAAAACATAAAAAAAATTTTAAAATATAGTTTGCATGGTGGGAAATAGAAATTTTACAATATAATTGAATATAAGCGTCAAAACTTCAGTGCGGAGTTTGGTGCAGTGGTAGAGTGGCCGATTCTTATACTTAAGAATTCTTTAGTTTGCAAGTTCGATTCTATTCTATTTTTTTTTTTTTTTTTTATATCTAATATTTTATACGAAATAAATTCTTACATATCATAATATTTAATCTGTAAATGACAGACATTTAAAACCATTTTTCTCAATGATTTACCAACCAACTTTCATTTTTTTCTTATTAAATGATAAATATTCAGTATAGCCATCTTACAAAATTAATATTTTTCCAAAATTTTCTGATTTTCATTAATAATTTTCCATTTTTATAAAAAACCCATGTAAAGTATATACATATGTATCATATAATATGTATAATCTATACCTATAATATACATATTCAAAAACGACGCTCTTTTATTCAGTTGAATTTTAAATTTTGTTTTGTTGTTTTCGCTTTTTGTTTTTTTTCTAAAAACATAAAAAAAATTTTAAAATATAGTTTACATGGTGGGAAATAGAAATTTCAAAATATAATTGAATATAAACGTCAAAATTTAAGTGGGCTGTTTGGTGCAGTGGTAGAGTGGCCGCTTCTTATACTTAAGAATTCTTTAGTTTGCAAGTTCGATTCTCTTCTATTTTTTTTTTTTTTTTATTTCTAATATTTTATACGAAATAAATTCTTACATATCATAATATTTATTCTGTAAATGACAGACATTTAAAACCATTTTACTCAATGATTTACCAACCAACTTTCATTTTTTTCTTTTTAAATGATAAATATTTAGTATAGCCATCTTACAAAATTAATATTTTTCCAAAATTTTCTGATTTTCATTAATAATTTTCCATTCTTATAAAAAACCCATGTAAAGTATATACATATGTATCATATAATATGTATAATCTATACCTATAATATACATATTCAAAAACGACGCTCTTTTATTCCGTTGAATTTTAAATTTTGTTTTGTTGTTTTCGCTTTTTGTTTTTTTTCTAAAAACATAAAAAAAATTATAAAATATAGTTTGAATGGTGGGAAATAGTAATTTCACAATATAATTGAATATAAACGTCAAAACTTCAGTGGGGAGTTTGATGCAGTGGTAGAGTGGCCGCTTCTTATACTTAAGAATTCTTTAGTTTGCAAGTTCGATTCTATTCTATTTTTTTTTTTTTTTTTATATCTAATATTTTATACGAAATAAATTCTTACATATCATAATATTTAATCTGTAAATGACAGACATTTAAAACCATTTTACTCAATGATTTACCAACCAACTTTCATTTTTTTCTTTTTAAATGATAAATATTCAGTATAGCCATCTTACAAAATTAATATTTTTCCAAAATTTTCTGATTTTCATTAATAATTTTTCATTTTTATAAAAAACCCATGTAAAGTATATACATATGTATCATATAATAAGTATAATCTATACCTATAATATACATATTCAAAAACAGCGCTCTTTTATTCCGTTGAATTTTAAATTTTGTTTTGTTTTGTTGTTTTTGCTTTTTGTTTTTTTTCTAAAAACATAAAAAAAATTTTAAAATATAGTCTGCATGGTGGGAAATAGAAATTTCACAATATAATTGAATATAAAAGTCAAAACTTCAGTGGGGAGTTTGGTGCAGTGGTAAAGTGGCCGCTTCTAATACTTAAGAATTCTTTAATTTGCAAGTTCGATTCTATTCTATTTTTGTTTTTTTTTTATTTCTAATATTTTATACGAAATAAATTCTTACATATCATAATATTTAATCTGTAAATGACAGACATTTAAAACCATTTTACTCAATGATTTACCAACCAACTTTCATTTTTTTCTTTTTAAATGATAAATATTCAGTATAGCCATCTTAAAAAATTAATATTTTTCCAAAATTTTCTGATTTTCATTAATAATTTTCCATTTTTATAAAAAACCCATGTAAAGTATATACATATGTATCATATAATAAGTATAATCTATACCTATAATATACATATTCAAAAACAGCGCTCTTTTATTCCGTTGAATTTTAAATTTTCTTTTGTTTTGTTGTTTTTGCTTTTTGTTTTTTTTCTAAAAACATAAAAAAAATTTTAAAATATAGTTTGCATGGTGGGAAATAGAAATTTCACAATATAATTGAATATAAACGTCAAAACTTCAGTGGGGAGTTTGGTGCAGTGGTAGAGTGGCCGATTCTTATACTTAAGAATTCTTTAGTTTGCAAGTTCGATTCTATTCTATTTATTTTTTTTTTTTTTATTTCTAATATTTTATACGAAATAAATTCTTACATATCATAATATTTAATCTGTAAATGACAGACATTTAAAACCATTTTACTCAATGATTTACCAACCAACTTTCATTTTTTTCTTTTGAAATGATAAATATTCAGTATAGCCATCTTACAAAATTAGTATTTTTCCAAAATTTTCTGATTTTCATTTATAATTTTCCATTTTTATAAAAAACCCATGTAAAGTATATACATATGTATCATATAATATGTATAATCTATACCTATAATATACATATTCAAAAACGACGCTCTTTTATTCCGTTGAATTTTAAATTTTGTTTTGTTGTTTTTGCTTTTTGTTTTTTTCTAAAAACATAAAAAAAATTTTAAAATATAGTTTGCATGGTGGGAAATAGAAATTTCACAATATAATTGAATATAAACGTTAAAACTTCAGTGGGGAGTTTGGTGCAGTGGTAGAGTGGCCGCTTTTTATACTTAAGAATTCTTTAGTTTGCAAATTCGATTCAATTCTATTTTTTTTTTTTTTTTTATTTCTAATATTTTATACGAAATAAATTCTTACATATCATAATATTTAATCTGTAAATGACAGACATTTAAAACCATTTTACTCAATGATTTACCAACCAACTTTAATTTTTTCTTTTTAAATGATAAATATTCAGTATAGCCATCTTACAAAATTAATATTTTTCCAAAATTTTCTGATATTCATTAATAATTTTCCATTTTTATAAAAAACCCATATATATCATATAATATGTATAATCTATACCTATAATATCCATATTCAAAAACGACTCTCTTTTATTCCGTTGAATTTTAAATTTTGTTTTGTTGTTTTCGCTTTTTGTTTTTTTTCTGAAAACATAAAAAAAATTTTAAAATATAGTCTGCATGGTGGGAAATAGAAATTTCACAATATAATTGAATATAAAAGTCAAAACTTCAGTGGGGAGTTTGGTGCAGTGGTAAAGTGGCCGCTTCTAATACTTAAGAATTCTTTAATTTGCAAGTTCGATTCTATTCTATTTTTTTTTTTTTTTTTATTTCTAATATTTTATACGAAATAAATTCTTACATATCATAATATTTAATCTGTAAATGACAGACATTTAAAAACATTTTACTCAATGATTTACCAACCAACTTTCATTTTTTTCTTATTAAATGATAAATATTCAGTATAGCCATCTTACAAAATTAATATTTTTCCAAAATTTTCTGATTTTCATTAATAATTTTCCATTTTTATAAAAAACCCATGTAAAGTATATACATATGTATCATATAATAAGTATAATCTATACCTATAATATACATATTCAAAAACACCGCTCTTTTATTCCGTTGAATTTTAAATTTTGTTTTGTTTTGTTGTTTTTGCTTTTTGTTTTTTTTCTAAAAACATAAAAAAAATTTTAAAATATAGTTTGCATGGTGGGAAATAGAAATTTTACAATATAATTGAATATAAGCGTCAAAACTTCAGTGCGGAGTTTGGTGCAGTGGTAGAGTGGCCGATTCTTATACTTAAGAATTCTTTAGTTTGCAAGTTCGATTCTATTCTATTTTTTTTTTTTTTTTTTATATCTAATATTTTATACGAAATAAATTCTTACATATCATAATATTTAATCTGTAAATGACAGACATTTAAAACCATTTTTCTCAATGATTTACCAACCAACTTTCATTTTTTTCTTATTAAATGATAAATATTCAGTATAGCCATCTTACAAAATTAATATTTTTCCAAAATTTTCTGATTTTCATTAATAATTTTCCATTTTTATAAAAAACCCATGTAAAGTATATACATATGTATCATATAATATGTATAATCTATACCTATAATATACATATTCAAAAACGACGCTCTTTTATTCAGTTGAATTTTAAATTTTGTTTTGTTGTTTTCGCTTTTTGTTTTTTTTCTAAAAACATAAAAAAAATTTTAAAATATAGTTTACATGGTGGGAAATAGAAATTTCACAATATAATTGAATATAAACGTCAAAATTTAAGTGGGCTGTTTGGTGCAGTGGTAGAGTGGCCGCTTCTTATACTTAAGAATTCTTTAGTTTGCAAGTTCGATTCTATTCTATTTTTTTTTTTTTTTTATTTCTAATATTTTATACGAAATAAATTCTTACATATCATAATATTTATTCTGTAAATGACAGACATTTAAAACCATTTTACTCAATGATTTACCAACCAACTTTCATTTTTTTCTTTTTAAATGATAAATATTTAGTATAGCCATCTTACAAAATTAATATTTTTCCAAAATTTTCTGATTTTCATTAATAATTTTCCATTCTTATAAAAAACCCATGTAAAGTATATACATATGTATCATATAATATGTATAATCTATACCTATAATATACATATTCAAAAACGACGCTCTTTTATTTCGTTGAATTTTAAATTTTGTTTTGTTGTTTTCGCTTTTTGTTTTTTTTCTAAAAACATAAAAAAAATTATAAAATATAGTTTGAATGGTGGGAAATAGTAATTTCACAATATAATTGAATATAAACGTCAAAACTTCAGTGGGGAGTTTGATGCAGTGGTAGAGTGGCCGCTTCTTATACTTAAGAATTCTTTAGTTTGCAAGTTCGATTCTATTCTATTTTTTTTTTTTTTTTTATATCTAATATTTTATACGAAATAAATTCTTACATATCATAATATTTAATCTGTAAATGACAGACATTTAAAACCATTTTACTCAATGATTTACCAACCAACTTTCATTTTTTTCTTTTTAAATGATAAATATTCAGTATAGCCATCTTACAAAATTAATATTTTTCCAAAATTTTCTGATTTTCATTAATAATTTTTCATTTTTATAAAAAACCCATGTAAAGTATATACATATGTATCATATAATAAGTATAATCTATACCTATAATATACATATTCAAAAACAGCGCTCTTTTATTCCGTTGAATTTTAAATTTTGTTTTGTTTTGTTGTTTTTGCTTTTTGTTTTTTTTCTAAAAACATAAAAAAAATTTTAAAATATAGTCTGCATGGTGGGAAATAGAAATTTCACAATATAATTGAATATAAAAGTCAAAACTTCAGTGGGGAGTTTGGTGCAGTGGTAAAGTGGCCGCTTCTAATACTTAAGAATTCTTTAATTTGCAAGTTCGATTCTATTCTATTTTTGTTTTTTTTTTATTTCTAATATTTTATACGAAATAAATTCTTACATATCATAATATTTAATCTGTAAATGACAGACATTTAAAACCATTTTACTCAATGATTTACCAACCAACTTTCATTTTTTTCTTTTTAAATGATAAATATTCAGTATAGCCATCTTAAAAAATTAATATTTTTCCAAAATTTTCTGATTTTCATTAATAATTTTCCATTTTTATAAAAAACCCATGTAAAGTATATACATATGTATCATATAATAAGTATAATCTATACCTATAATATACATATTCAAAAACAGCGCTCTTTTATTCCGTTGAATTTTAAATTTTCTTTTGTTTTGTTGTTTTTGCTTTTTGTTTTTTTTTCTAAAAACATAAAAAAAATTTTAAAATATAGTTTGCATGGTGGGAAATAGAAATTTCACAATATAATTGAATATAAACGTCAAAACTTCAGTGGGGAGTTTGGTGCAGTGGTAGAGTGGCCGATTCTTATACTTAAGAATTCTTTAGTTTGCAAGTTCGATTCTATTCTATTTATTTTTTTTTTTTTTATTTCTAATATTTTATACGAAATAAATTCTTACATATCATAATATTTATTCTGTAAATGACAGACATTTAAAACCATTTTACTCAATGATTTACCAACCAACTTTCATTTTTTTCTTTTTAAATGATAAATATTTAGTATAGCCATCTTACAAAATTAATATTTTTTAAAAATTTTCTGATTTTCATTAATAATTTTCCATTTTTATAAAAAACCCATGTAAAGTATATACATATGTATCATATAATATGTATAATCTATACCTATAATATACATATTCAAAAACGACGCTCTTTTATTCAGTTGAATTTTAAATTTTGTTTTGTTGTTTTCGGTTTTTGTTTTTTTTCTAAAAACATAAAAAAAATTTTAAAATATAGTTTACATGGTGGGATATAGAAATTTCACAATATAATTGAATATAAACGTCAAAATTTAAGTGGGCTGTTTGGTGCAGTGGTAGAGTGGCCGCTTCTTATACTTAAGAATTCTTTAGTTTGCAAGTTCGATTCTATTCTATTTTTTTTTTTTTTTATTTCTAATATTTTATACGAAATAAATTCTTACATATCATAATATTTATTCTGTAAATGACAGACATTTAAAACCATTTTACTCAATGATTTACCAACCAACTTTAATTTTTTTCTTTTTAAATGATAAATATTTAGTATAGCCATCTTACAAAATTAATATTTTTCCAAAATTTTCTGATTTTCATTAATAATTTTCCATTTTTATAAAAAACCCATGTAAAGTATATACATATGTATCATATAATATGTATAATCTATACCTATAATATACATATTCAAAAACGACGCTCTTTTATTCCGTTGAATTTTAAATTTTGTTTTGTTGTTTTCGCTTTTTGTTTTTTTTCTAAAAACATAAAAAAAATTATAAAATATAGTTTGAATGGTGGGAAATAGTAATTTCACAATATAATTGAATATAAACGTCAAAACTTCAGTGGGGAGTTTGGTGCAGTGGTAGAGTGGCCGCTTCTTATACTTAAGAATTCTTTAGTTTGCAAGTCCGATTCCATTCTATTTTTTTTTTTTTTTTTTATTAGAAATAAAAATTTAATATAATATGAATATAAACATCAAAATTTCAGTGGGGAGTTTGGTGCAGTGGTAGAGTGGCTGCTTCTTATACTTAAGAATTCTTTAGTTTGCAAGTTCGATTCTATTCTATTTTTTTTTTTTTTTTTTTATTTCTAATATTTTATACGAAATAAATTCTTACATATCATAATATTTAATCTGTAAATGACAGACATTTAAAACCATTTTACTCAGTGATTTACCAACCAACTTTAATTTTTTTCTTTTTAAATGATAAATATTCAGTATAGCCATCTTACAAAATTAATATTTTCCAAAATTTTCTGATTTTCATTAATAATTTTCAATTTTTATAAAAAACCCATGTAAAGTATATACATATGTATAATATAATATGTATAATCTATACCTATAATATACATATTCAAAAACGACGCTTTCTTATTCCGTTTAATTTTAAATTTTGTTTTGTGGTTTTTGCTATTTGTTTTTTTTCTAAAAATATAAAAAAAATTTTAAAATATAGTTTGCATAGTGGAAAATAGAAATTTCACAATATAATTGAATATAAACGTCAAAACTTCAGTGGGGAGTTTGGTGCAGTGGTAGAGTGGCCGATTCTTATACTTAAGAATTCTTTAGTTTGCAAGTTCGATTCTATTCTATTTTTTTTTTTTATTTCTAATATTTTATACGAAATAAATTCTTACATATCATAATATTTAATCTGTAAATGATAGACATTTAAAACCATTTTACTCAATGATTTACCAACCAACTTTCATTTTTTTCTTTTTAAATGATAAATATTTAGTATAGCCATCTTACAAAATTAATTTTTTTCCAAAATTTTCTGATTTTCATTAATAATTTTCCATTTTTATAAAAAACCCATGTAAAGTATATACATATGCATCATATAATATGTATAATCTATACCTATAATATACATATTCAAAAACGACGCTCTTTTATTCAGTTGAATTTTAAATTTTGTTTTGTTGTTTTCGCTTTTTGTTTTTTTTCTAAAAACATAAAAAAAATTTTAAAATATAGTTTACATGGTGGGAAATAGAAATTTCACAATATAATTGAATATAAACGTCAAAATTTCAGTGGGCTGTTTGGTGCAGTGGTAGAGTGGCCGCTGCTTATACTTAATAATTCTTTAGTTTGCAAGTCCGATTCTATTCTTTTTTTTTTTTTTTATTTCTAATATTTTATACGAAATAAATTCTTATATATCATAATATTTAATCTGTAAATGACAGACATTTAAAACCATTTTACTCAATGATTTACCAACCAACTTTCATTTTTTTCTTTTTAAATGATAAATATTCAGTATAGCCATCTTACAAAATTAATATTTTTCCAAAATTTTCTGATTTTCATTAATAATTTTCCATTTTTATAAAAAACCCATGTAAAGTATATACATATGTATCATATAATATGTATAATCTATACCTATAATATACATATTCAAAAACGACACTCTTTTATTCCATTGAATTTTAAATTTTGTTTTGTTGTTTTTGCTTTTTGTTTTTTTTCTAAAAACATAAAAAAAATTTTAAAATATAGTTTGCATGCAGTGGTAGAGTGGCCGATTCTTATACTTAAAAATTCTTTAGTTTGCAAGTTCAATTCTATTCTATTTTTATTTTTTTTTTTTTATTTCTAATATTTTATACGAAATAAATTCTTACATATCATAATATTTAATCTGTAAATGACAGACATTTAAAACCATTTTACTCAATGATTTACCAACCAACTTTCATTTTTTTCGTTTTAAATGATAAATATTCAGTATAGCCATCTTACAAAATTAATATTTCTCCAAAATTTTCTGATTTTCATTAATAATTTTCCATTTTTATAAAAAACCCATGTAAAGTATATACATATGTATCATATAATATGTATAATCTATACCAATAATATACATATTCAAAAACGACGCTCTTTTTTTCCGTTGAATTTTAAATTTTGTTTTGTTGTTTTCGCTTTTTGTTATTTTTCTAATAACATAAAAAAAATTTAAAATATAGTTTGCATGGTGGGAAATAGAAATTTCACAATATAATTGAATATATACGTCAAAATTTCAGTGGGCTCTTTGGTGCAGTGGTAGAGTGGCCGCTTTTTATACTTAAACATTCTTTAGTTTGCAAGTTCGATTCTATTCTATTTTTTTTTTTTTTTATTTCTAATATTTTATACGAAATAAATTCTTACATATCATAATATTTAATCTGTAAATGACAGACATTTAAAACCATTTTACTCAATGATTTACCAACCAACTTTCATTTTTTTCTTTTTAAATGATAAATATTTAGTATAGCCATCTTACAAAATTAATTTTTTTCCAAAATTTTCTGATTTTCATTAATAATTTTCCATTTTTATAAAATACCCATGTAAAGTATATACATATGTATCATATAATATGTATAATCTATACCTATAATATACATATTCAAAAACGACGCTCTTTTATTCAGTTGAATTTTAAATTTTGTTTTGTTGTTTTCGCTTTTTGTTTTTTTTCTAAAAACATAAAAAAAATTTTAAAATATAGTTTACATGGTGGGAAATAGAAATTTCACAATATAATTGAATATAAACGTCAAAATTTCAGTGGGCTGTTTGGTGCAGTGGTAGAGTGGCCGCTCCTTATACTTAAGAATTCTTTAGTTTGCAAGTCCGATTCTATTCTTTTTTTTTTTTTTTTTTTTATTTATAATATTTTATACGAAATAAATTCTTACATATCATAATATTTAATCTGTAAATGACAGACATTTAAAACCATTTTACTCAATGATTTACCAACCAACTTTCATTTTTTTCTTTTTAAATGATAAATATTCAGTATAGCCATCTTACAAAATTAATATTTTCCAAAATTTTCTGATTTTCATTAATAATTTTCAATTTTTATAAAAAACCCATGTAAAGTATATACATATGTATAATATAATATGTATAATCTATACCTATAATATACATATTCAAAAACGACGCTTTCTTATTCCGTTTAATTTTAAATTTTGTTTTGTGGTTTTTGCTATTTGTTTTTTTTCTAAAAATATAAAAAAAATTTTAAAATATAGTTTGCATAGTGGAAAATAGAAATTTCACAATATAATTGAATATAAACGTCAAAACTTCAGTGGGGAGTTTGGTGCAGTGGTAGAGTGGCCGATTCTTATACTTAAGAATTCTTTAGTTTGCAAGTTCGATTCTATTCTATTTTTTTTTTTTATTTCTAATATTTTATACGAAATAAATTCTTACATATCATAATATTTAATCTGTAAATGATAGACATTTAAAACCATTTTACTCAATGATTTACCAACCAACTTTCATTTTTTTCTTTTTAAATGATAAATATTTAGTATAGCCATCTTACAAAATTAATTTTTTTCCAAAATTTTCTGATTTTCATTAATAATTTTCCATTTTTATAAAAAACCCATGTAAAGTATATACATATGCATCATATAATATGTATAATCTATACCTATAATATACATATTCAAAAACGACGCTCTTTTATTCAGTTGAATTTTAAATTTTGTTTTGTTGTTTTCGCTTTTTGTTTTTTTTCTAAAAACATAAAAAAAATTTTAAAATATAGTTTACATGGTGGGAAATAGAAATTTCACAATATAATTGAATATAAACGTCAAAATTTCAGTGGGCTGTTTGGTGCAGTGGTAGAGTGGCCGCTGCTTATACTTAATAATTCTTTAGTTTGCAAGTCCGATTCTATTCTTTTTTTTTTTTTTTATTTCTAATATTTTATACGAAATAAATTCTTATATATCATAATATTTAATCTGTAAATGACAGACATTTAAAACCATTTTACTCAATGATTTACCAACCAACTTTCATTTTTTTCTTTTTAAATGATAAATATTCAGTATAGCCATCTTACAAAATTAATATTTTTCCAAAATTTTCTGATTTTCATTAATAATTTTCCATTTTTATAAAAAACCCATGTAAAGTATATACATATGTATCATATAATATGTATAATCTATACCTATAATATACATATTCAAAAACGACACTCTTTTATTCCATTGAATTTTAAATTTTGTTTTGTTGTTTTTGCTTTTTGTTTTTTTTCTAAAAACATAAAAAAAATTTTAAAATATAGTTTGCATGCAGTGGTAGAGTGGCCGATTCTTATACTTAAAAATTCTTTAGTTTGCAAGTTCAATTCTATTCTATTTTTATTTTTTTTTTTTTATTTCTAATATTTTATACGAAATAAATTCTTACATATCATAATATTTAATCTGTAAATGACAGACATTTAAAACCATTTTACTCAATGATTTACCAACCAACTTTCATTTTTTTCGTTTTAAATGATAAATATTCAGTATAGCCATCTTACAAAATTAATATTTCTCCAAAATTTTCTGATTTTCATTAATAATTTTCCATTTTTATAAAAAACCCATGTAAAGTATATACATATGTATCATATAATATGTATAATCTATACCAATAATATACATATTCAAAAACGACGCTCTTTTTTTCCGTTGAATTTTAAATTTTGTTTTGTTGTTTTCGCTTTTTGTTTTTTTTCTAATAACATAAAAAAAATTTAAAATATAGTTTGCATGGTGGGAAATAGAAATTTCACAATATAATTGAATATATACGTCAAAATTTCAGTGGGCTCTTTGGTGCAGTGGTAGAGTGGCCGCTTTTTATACTTAAACATTCTTTAGTTTGCAAGTTCGATTCTATTCTATTTTTTTTTTTTTTTATTTCTAATATTTTATACGAAATAAATTCTTACATATCATAATATTTAATCTGTAAATGACAGACATTTAAAACCATTTTACTCAATGATTTACCAACCAACTTTCATTTTTTTCTTTTTAAATGATAAATATTTAGTATAGCCATCTTACAAAATTAATTTTTTTCCAAAATTTTCTGATTTTCATTAATAATTTTCCATTTTTATAAAATACCCATGTAAAGTATATACATATGTATCATATAATATGTATAATCTATACCTATAATATACATATTCAAAAACGACGCTCTTTTATTCAGTTGAATTTTAAATTTTGTTTTGTTGTTTTCGCTTTTTGTTTTTTTTCTAAAAACATAAAAAAAATTTTAAAATATAGTTTACATGGTGGGAAATAGAAATTTCACAATATAATTGAATATAAACGTCAAAATTTCAGTGGGCTGTTTGGTGCAGTGGTAGAGTGGCCGCTCCTTATACTTAAGAATTCTTTAGTTTGCAAGTCCGATTCTATTCTTTTTTTTTTTTTTTTTTTTTATTTATAATATTTTATACGAAATAAATTCTTACATATCATAATATTTAATCTGTAAATGACAGACATTTAAAACCATTTTACTCAATGATTTACCAACCAACTTTCATTTTTTTCTTTTTAAATGATAAATATTCAGTATAGCCATCTTACAAAATTAATATTTTTCCAAAATTTTCTGATTTTCATTAATAATTTTCCATTTTTATAAAAAACCCATGTAAAGTATATACATATGTATCATATAATATGTATAATCTATACCTATAATATACATATTCAAAAATGACACTCTTTTATTCCGTTGAATTTTAAATTTTGTTTTGTTGTTTTTGCTTTTTGTTTTTTTTCTAAAAACATAAAAAAAATTTTAAAATATAGTTTGCATGCAGTGGTAGGTAGAGTGGCCGATTCTTATACTTAAGAATTCTTTAGTTTGCAAGTTCGATTCTATTCTATTTTTTTTTTTTTTTTTTTTATTTCTAATATTTTATACGAAATAAATTCTTACATATCATAATATTTAATCTGTAAATGACAGACATTTAAAACCATTTTACTCAATGATTTACCAACCAACTTTCATTTTTTTCTTTTTAAATGATAAATATTCAGTATAGCCATCTTACAAAATTAATATTTTTCCAAAATTTTCTGATTTTCATTAATAATTTTCCATTTTTATAAAAAACACATGTAAAGTATATACATATGTATCATATAATATGTATAATCTATACCAATAATATACATATTCAAAAACGACGCTCTTTTTTTCCGTTGAATTTTAAATTTTGTTTTGTTGTTTTCGCTTTTTGTTTTTTTTCTAATAACATAAAAAAAATTTAAAATATAGTTTGCATGGTGGGAAATAGAAATTTCACAATATAATTGAATATAAACGTCAAAACTTCAGTGGGGAGTTTGGTGCAGTGGTAGAGTGGCCGCTTCTTATACTTAAGAATTCTTTAGTTTGCAAGTTCGGTTCTATTCTATTTTTTTTTATTTTTTTTATTTCTAATATTTTATACGAAATAAATTCTTACATATCATAATATTTAATCTGTAAATGACAGACATTTAAAACCATTTTACTCAATGATTTACCAACCATTTATTAATTTTTTTTTTTTTAAATGATAAATATTCAGTATAGCCATCTTACAAAATTAATATTTTTCCAAAATTTTCTGATTTTCATTAATAATTTTCCATTTTTATAAAAAACCCATGTAAAGTATATACATATGTATCATATAATATGTATAATCTATACCTATAATATACATATTCAAAAACGACGCTCTTTTATTCCGTTGCATTTTAAATTTGTTTTGTTGTTTTTGCTTTTAGTTTTTTTTCTACAAACATAAAAAAAATTTTAAAATATAGTTTGCATGGTGGGAAATAGAAATTTCACAATATAATTGAATATAAACGTCAAAACTTCAGTGGGGAGTTTGGTGCAGTGGTAGAGTGGCCGATTCTTATAGTTAAGAATTTTTTAGTTTGCAAGTTCGATTCTATTCTATTTTTTTTTTTTTTTTTTATTTCTAATATTTTATACGAAATAAATTCTTACATATCATCATATGTAATTTGTAAATGACAGACATTTAAAACCATTTTACTCAATGATTTACCAACCAACTTTCAGTTTTTTCTTTTTAAATGATAAATATTCAGTATAGCCATCTTACAAAATTAATATTTTTCCAAAATTTTCTGATTTTCATTAATAATTTTCCATTTTTATAAAAAACCCATGTAAAGTATATACATATGTATCATATAATATGTATAATCTATACCTATAATATACATATTCAAAAACGACGCTCTTTTATTCCGCTGAATTTTAAATTTTGTTTTGTTGTTTTTGCTTTTTGTTTTTTTTCTAAAAACATAAAAAAAATTTTAAAATATAGTTTGCATTGTGGGAAATAGAAATTTAACAATATAATTGACTATAAACGTCAAAACTTCAGTGGGGAGTTTGGTGCAGTGGTAGAGTGGCCGCTTCTTATACTTAAGAATTCTTTAGTTTGCAAGTTCGATTCTATTCTATTTTTTTTTTTTCTAATATTTTATACGAAATAAATTCTTACATATCATAATATTTAATCTGTAAATGACAGACATTTAAAACCATTTTACTCAATGATTTACCAACCAACTTTCATTTTTTTCTTTTTAAATGATAAATATTCAGTATAGCCATCTTACAAAATTAATATTTTTCCAAAATTTTCTGATTTTCATTAATAATTTTCCATTTTTATAAAAACCCCATGTAAAGTATGTACATATGTATCATATAATATTTATAATCTATACCTATAATATACATATTCAAAAACGACGCTCTTTTATTCTTTAGTTTGCAAGTTCGATTCTATTCTATTTTTTTTTTTTTTTTTTATTTTTAATATTTTATACGAAATAAATTCTTACATATCATAATATTTAATCTGTAAATGACAGACATTTAAAATCATTTTACTCAATGATTTACCAACCAACTTCGATATTTTTCTTTTTAAAAATATATTCAGTATAGCCAAATTCAGTATAGCTAATATTCAGTATAGCCATCTTACAAAATTAATATTTTTCCAAAATTTTCTGATTTTCATTAATAATTTTCCATTTTTATAAAAAACCCATGTAAAGTATATACATATGTATCATATAATATATATAATCTATACCTATAATATACATATTCAAAAACGACGCTCTTTTATTCCGTTGAATTTTAAATTTTGTTTTGTTGTTTTCGCTTTTTGTTTTTTTTCTAAAAACATAAAAAAAATTTTAAAATATAGTTTGCATGGTGGGAAATAGAAATTTCACAATATAATTGAATATAAACGTCAAAATTTCAGTGGGCTGTTTGGTGCAGTGGTAGAGTGGCCGCTTCTTATACTTAAGAATTCTTTAGTTTGCAAGTTCGATTCTATTCTATTTTTTTATTTTTTTTTTTATTTTTAATATTTTATACGAAATAAATTCTTACATATCATAATATTTAATCTGTAAATGACAGACATTTAAAACCATTTTACTCAATGATTTACCAACCAACTTTCATTTTTTTCTTTTTAAATGATAAATATTCAGTATAGCCATCTTACAAAATTAATATTTTTCCAAAATTTTCTGATTTTCATTAATAATTTTCCATTTTTATAAAAAACCCATGTAAAGTATATACATATGTATCATATAATATGTATAATCTATACCTATAATATATATATTCAAAAACGACGCTCTTTTATTCCGTTGCATTTTAAATTTTGTTTTGTTGTTTTTGCTTTTTGTTTTTTTTCTAAAAACATAAAAAAAATTTTAAAATATAGTTTGCATGGTGGGAAATAGAAATTTCACAATATAATTGAATATAAACGTCAAAACTTCAGTGGGGAGTTTGGTGCAGTGGTAGAGTGGCCGCTTCTTATACTTAAGAATTCTTTAGTTTGCAAGTTCGACTCTATTCTATTTTTTTTTTTTTTTTTTATTTCTAATATTTTATACGAAATAAATTCTTACATATCATAATATTTAATCTGTAAATGACAGACATTTAAAACCATTGTACTCAATGATTTACCAACCAACTTTCATTTTTTTCTTTTTAAATGATAAATATTCAGTATAGCCATCTTACAAAATTAATATTTTTCCAAAATTTTCTGATTTTCATTAATAATTTTCCATTTTTATAAAAAACCCATGTAAAGTATATACATATGTATCATATAATATGTATAATCTATACCTATAATATACATATTCAAAAACGACGCTCTTTTATTCCGTTGAATTTTAAATTTTGTTTTGTTGTTTTCGCTTTTTGTTTTTTTTCTAAAAACATAAAAAAAATTTTAAAATATAGTTTGCATGGTAGGAAATAGAAATTTCACAATATAATTGAATATAAACGTCAAAATTTCAGTGGGCTGTTTGGTGCAGTGGTAGAGTGGCCGCTTCTTATACTTAAGAATTCTTTAGTTTGCAAGTTCGATTCTATTCTATTTTTTTTTTATTTTTTTTATTTCTAATATTTTATACGAAATAAATTCTTACATACCATAATATTTAATCTGTAAATGACAGACATTTAAAACCATTTTACTCAATGATTTACCAACCAACTTTCATTGTTTTCTTTTTAAATGATAAATATTCAGTATAGCCATCTTACAAAATTAATATTTTTCCAAAATTTTCTGATTTTCATTAATAATTTTCCATTTTTATAAAAAACCCATGTAAAGTATATACATATGTATCATATAATATGTATAATCTATACCTATAATATATATATTCAAAAACGACGATCTTTTATTCCGTTGAATTTTAAATTTTGTTTTGTTGTTTTCGCTTTTTGTTTTTTTTCTAAAAACATAAAAAAAATTTTAAAATATAGTTTCTATGGTGGGAAATAGAAATTTCACAATATAATTGAATATAAACCTGTAAACTTCAGTGGGGAGTTTGGTGCAGTGGTAGAGTGGCCGATTCTTATACTTAAGAATTCTTTAGTTTGCAAGTTCGATTCTATTCTATTTTTTTTTTTTTTTATTATTTCTAATATTTTATACGTAATAAATTCTTACATATCATAATATTTAATCTGTAAATGACAGACATTTAAAACCATTTTACTCAATGATTTACCAACCAACTTTAATTTTTTTCTTTTTAAATGATAAATATTCAGTATAGCCAACTTACAAAATTAATATTATTCCAAAATTAATAATAATTTAATTATATAAATAATTTTCCATTTTTATAAAAACCCCATGTAAAGTATATACATATGTATCATATAGTATGTATAATATATACCTATAGTATTCATTTTCAAAAAAGACGCTCTTTGATTCCGTTAAATTTTTGTTTTATTTTTCTTTTCGATTAAATATTTTAAAATATTGGTTGTATGGTAGGAGTAGGAATTTCAAAATATAACTGAATATAAAAATTAAAATTTCAGTTTAGTGTTTAGTACAGCGGTAGAGTGCGGGGTTAGTAATAGTTGCTTTTTGATTTTGCAAGTTCGATTCAGTTCTGTTTTTTTTTTGTTTTTTTTTTTATATTTTAAACGAAATAAATTCTTACATAATAATATCATCATAATATTTAATCTGTATTAATAGATATTTAAAACCCTTTTACTCAATGATTTACCATCTTAGGCTTCTTATAATATATACATATATAATAGGTATATATTGAGTTTCCAATACTCAATAAATCAAGGGCAACTTCTAAAAGATAATAATAATCGTGTTTTTACAAAAAATATCATTTACGAAGAAATTTTAAATTCATAAAGGCTTTAATTATTGAAAATTGTATTTTTACATTTTAAATAAAATCATAAAGAAACTATACTGTATATATTGTATTGTAATTGCTAATTAAAACACCTCGAATTTCGAGGGGCGGGCGAATACTAGTGTTTATTTAATTACTAACTAAAAAAACAGGAACTAAAAAAATAAAACATAAGAGTTTTTGTTTGGTCTTTAGATTAAATTTTATTTTATAACTTAAAGTTATTTATATTTAAAATTAAAAGTCACTCACTGCTAAAATAAGCATTTTCTAATATAAAACAATAATAACATTGCTTAATACTAATTGTGAAATACTTATCGAATTACATATTAATACATTTTGTTTAAAATTTATGATCTGAAATTGAATCTTTAAATTTATGAAAAAATTAAATCAACAGAAATGCTAAAATTGCATTAATTTGCAATGTAATTGTTTAATTTTTAAGTTGATAGAAAACGAAGTATATAATATTTAATGAGTAATCTTTCGAAAAGTATAAAGAACACTATTTCACTTTGTATTTTTGATTGTTTAGTGGGAAACTATAATAATAATTTTGTTTCATAATTAGACTTTTGTAAAAATTGTTTCAATAATATAATTTTTTTTCGATTGTAAATTGTATTACATAAAATTAAATATAAAACTTCTGTAAAATATGTCACATTATAATTGTAAAAAATATTTTAAATAAAAAGTGTACAATCAGGGAACTTTTTCTTTTTATACGTAACTAGCAGAGTACCCGGCGTTGCCCGTAGTATTTTGTTGGCTTTATGAAATAAAAATTACTAACTTTTGTTTTTAAGTTATAATATAATTAGGTTATACTTTACTTTAGGTACATTGTCCGATTACCTTGAAATTTTACATAATGGTACCTAGTTACGTCACCTATATTTCATAAAACATGACTTTTGGCGGAAAGGTTATTTAAAGGTCAAATTGATTATTTTGAAATGTTCCTAACACTTTGTATTATTTTACTAAACCGTTATATTTTCATCTACGATAGTATACAGGAACCAATTTAATAATATAATAACAATACAAAAAATAGGGCAGAATATTTTTAATAGGTACTCGTGCGGAAATGGATTAAAGAACGTTAACAAAAATATGTCAAAGGCGTCGAAATGGATTAATGTATCACGGCAGTATTAATTAAATCAGCTTCTGTCTCAAAGTGAAATACTTGTGCCAATTTTCAATTGACCATTTAAGGGCGACAAAAAAGAAATTAAAAAACTTCATTGGGGCCTGGTGCCAAAACCGATTAATAGATCGTAACCAAATCAACTGCGTGGGCTTCTATGGCGAAGAACTACACTTTTGTAAATTTTCAACTCAATTGGTCAAACCATTTAAGCGCAACAACAAAGAAGTTAAAAAATTTCATTAAGCTCTGGTGCCTAAATGAGTTAATAGATGGTAACAAAATCAACTTAGTGAGCTTCTGTGGTAAAGAGCTACAATTTTGTAAATTTTCAAGTAAATCAGGGAAACTGTTTAGGTAGGACAACGAAAAAACCAAAAAGCTTTAAAATGCTCTCGGGCCGCAAGGGGTTAGTGCACCGAAACGCGATATAGCCTATAACTCCTTCCAGGCTCGTACAAAAGTTCCTGTTAAATATTCTAAAAGCTGAGAAGAACACTTGTGCAAATTTTCAATTTAATCGGTCAAACAGTTGAGGCACGACAACATTAAAACCAAAAAGCTCAAAATCCTCTCGGGCCGCAAGTGCTTTATGTACCGAAACGCGATATAGCCTAAAAGTACTTCCAGGCTCATACAAATGTTCCTGCTAAATTGGGTGGCAATCGGGCTGATGGTTTTCACATGAATCCGCTACAAACAAACATAATTTCTTGCCTATATATTAAACTAGCAGAGTACCCGGCGTTGCCCGGAGTATTTTGTTGGCTTTATGAAATAAAAATTATTAACTTTTATTTCTGCGTTAATATAATTTAATTAATGTAATAATTAAGTACCAGCATCTGCAAATATATAGTAATAAGTATGCATCTGTAAATATATAGTAATAAGTATGCATTTACAGATGCTGGCACTTAATATGCTTTTTTTTATTACATTTAGTTATATTGAATAAACAGAGCGAAGAATTAGAGACAATTCGTTTACAAAAAATCTTTAAAGAAATCAGTAATCTATTGAGTATACTATTAGGGCGAAGTGAGTTTTCGCCATATAATATTATTCGCTAATACCGAAACATAAAATCGCATTTCATAAAAAACTGGTTATGTAAGACATTTTTTTTTGTAAGTAAAATCGCTTCATGTTTTTATAATTTATTCTTTTAAGCACATTTTGAAAAATTTCCCTCCGAAAAGTTTCACTCTGTCCGTCCGTCTATTTACAAATCTTATACATTGTTTAATAAAGAGTAATGATATATTAGCCACGCAAAGGTATCTTTTTTTATGTAGCCTCACAGTTACAGCTCTTACAGCACCTACAACTCTTCAAATTTTGAAAGAGCTTCTTTTTAAATGCATACATTTCAGGTTTTGTTTAACATATTTTTAATGTAAAACGAGGAAGAGTGCAGTAGAGTAGACTGTGTCAACTCTACGATAACCGTATGAATGTAATATACCATGTTTCTATAAAACTTGACCATTTTTTAAAAATTTTCAGATGTTTTAGTACCGATGTTAACTACAGAGATATATTCATGTAAATTGTGGAGTTGTATGACAGCTACCCGAATCTATTGCACAACCAAATTTTACAGAAGTTATTGCCATAAAACTTGATCATCATATATAAGATTTTTGACGACTAGCTTCATTAAGTTCCAAGAGGTGCAAGAAGTCTGAACCGGCTGCTTTAGACCAATCAAATTTTACAGAAGTTGTTGCCATAAAACTTGATCATCATTTGTAAATTTTCATACCTCTAGCTTCATAAAGTTCCAAGAGGTGCAAGAAGCCTGAATGGCTGCTCTAGACCATAGATAGTTTGACACTCGAAGAGAAAAGTCGTCTTTATAGAATTTTTAATAAAATTTAATTTTTAATTTTTTTTTTATTTTGCGTATATTTTATTATCATAATTTTAATTTCTTTTTGTGTGCATTATGATCTCGGATCTGGAATCATAAATAAGATAAGTGCACTTTTTTTTCTCCTTCCATACAACTTCTATCTTTATATAGAAATAACTCAGTATCTATTCAAGCTAGGTTTCTGAAATTTTGCAAATGATGATCAAGTTTTATGGCAACAACTTCTGTAAAATTTGGTTGTGGTGGTGCGGCGGGTTCGGGTAGCTGCATACAACTTCTCCGTTTAAATGAGAATAACTCAGTGTTTATTAAAGCTAGGAATCTGAAATTTAGTAAAAAGGTGTCGAGTTATATGCCAACAACTTTTGTAAAATTTGGTTGGTCTAGAGCAGCCGGTTCAAACTTCTTGCACCTCTAGGAACTTAATGACACTAGGCGTCTGAAATCTTGCAAATGATGATCAAGTTTAATGGCAACAACTTTTGCAAAATTTGGTTGTGCTGGTGCAACAGATTCGGGTAGCTGCCATACAACTTCTCTTTTTAAATGAAAATAACTCAGTGTCCGTCCGCACGATAACTCAAAAAATAAAGGAGCTAGAAGGCTGAAATTTTTTTTGCGTCACTTTTGCAAAATTGTTAGTTTTGCTATTTAACTCCAGCATTTTCGGCCGCCGGGTTCGAGTAGCTGCTATACAACTTCTTTCTTTAAATGGAAATAACCCAGTGTCTATCCAATCTAGGTATCTGAAATTTTGCGAATGATGATCAAGTTCTATGGGAATAACTTCTGTAAAATTTGGTTGTGGTGGTGCTACGGGTTCGGGTAGCTGCCATACAACTTCTCTTTTTAAATGAAAATAACTCAATGTCCGTCCGCACGATAACTCAGAAAATAAAGGAGCTAGGAGACTGAAATTTTTTTTACGTCACTTTTGCAAAATTGTTAGTTTTGCTATTTAACTCCAGCATTTTCGGCCGTCGGATTCGAGTAGCTGCCATACAACTTCTTTCTTTAAATGGAAATAACCCAGTGTCTATTCAATCTAGGTATCTAAAATTTTGCGAATGATGATCAAGTTTTATGGCAACAACTTTTGCAAAATTTGGTTGTGATGATATGACAGGTTCAGATAGTTGCCTCTCTCTCAGATAGTTGCCTCTCTTTTTAAATGAAAATAACTCAGTGTCTATTAAAGCTAGCTATCTGAAATTTAGTGAAAAAGGGTCGAGTTACATGCCAAAAACTTTTGTAAAATTTGAATGGTCTAAAGCAGCCGGTTCAGGCTTCTTACATTTCTTGGAACTTAATGAAGCTAGGCGCAATAGATTCGGGGAGCTGTCATACAACTCCACAATTTACATAAATATATTGGTATATATAATGTAGTTCGGTACTAAAACATCTGAATGTTTTTAAAACATGATCAAGTTTTATAGAAACGGGATACATTACGTTCATACGGGTATCCCAGAGTTGACACAGTCTACTCTACTGCACTCTTCCTTGTTTTCTTTATTTTTTTCCATTTCTGTCATGGCCGTCGCTTATCCAATACAATAATTATTTGTTGAATATTGTTTTTCTTTTTCGTTAATCGTTCCTTTCAAATTAAATACAAAATTATTTTTTTGTATTTTTATTTTATTATTTTATTTTATTTCTCAACAATTTGTAATATTTTAATAAATTTTTGATATATATCACATTTTCTTTTTCTTTGTTTGTTTGCTTTCTATTGAAAGTATGTAATTTATGTATTATTTTTTTTTCCTTACTATTTTTACTATTTTAATTATTTACATTAAATTATTTTGTTGCATTTTTTCTTAAACCATAAAACTAACTTCATACATTTCTTTTTTTTTTTTGATATTATTATTAATGAACTTAACTTATTTTTTTTTTTGTTGTACCTTAAACGTAACTTATTTTTATTTTTTTTTTTGTTAGTAATTAATAATTATATATAAATTTAGCACACTTAAAATATATACACAATTTGGTATAATTTCTTCTACCTTCAAAATTTTACACTGCATAATTATTATACCCTACACCTAAAGTATAGGGTATATTAACTTTGGTATGGTGTTTGTAACCACCAAAAGGAAGCGAGTTAGATATGGACATGTATATATATTCTGAATCAGGATCACCTCCTGAGTCGATTCAACGATGTCCGTCCGTCCGTTCGCACGACAACTCAAAAACTAATGAAGCTATCTTGATGAAATTTATATAGTAGGTTACTAATCACGAAAGGAAGGCTAAGTTCGGATAAAATCGGATAAAAATTTGGATAAAATCGGTCTATGGGTTCGGATTCTGGAAGCTTCCGAATGATTCCGGAGCAAATGAAGTTATCTCCAAAACCAAGAAAGATAGAACCTTTAAATTTTGTACAATGATGTTCCTTCACATTCAATTTATGTCTATGAAATTTAAGAGGATTTGGTGCATGGGTTTGGGTTTTGGAAGCTTCCGAACGAGCACCAGAGCAAATGAGATTATCTCCAAAACCAATAAAGATATAACCTTCAAATTTGACAAGTGGTGTTCTTTCACGTTTTATTTAAGTTTCTATAATTTGGGAGGATTTGGTTCATGGGTTCGGATCTTGGAAGCTTCCGAACGAGCCCCAGAGCAAACGAGTATATCTCCACAACCAACAAAGGTAGAACCTTTATTTTTAGTACAAGAGTGCGCTGTTATGTTTCCTTTTCTATTAAATTGGAAACTGACATTTGAAAGAATTTGAACCATGGATTCGTATATTAGAAGCTTCCGAACGAGCCCCAGAGCAAACGAGATTATCTGCAAAACCAACAAAGATAGAACCTTTAAATTTTTTACAATGATGTTTCTTCACATTCAATTTATGTCTCTGAAATTTAAGAGGATTTGGTGCATGGGTTTGGATTTTGGAAGCTTCCAAACGAGCACCAGAATAAATGGGATTATCTACAAAACCAACTAAGATATAACCTGTAAATTTAACAGAATGATGTTCTTTCATGTTTGATTTAGGTCTCTGAAATTTGAGAGGATTTGGTCCTTGGGTTCGGATTTTGGAAGCTTCCGAACGAGCCTCAGAGCAAATGATATTATCTCCAAAAGCAACAAAGATATAACCTTTAAATTAGGCAGAATGGTGTTCCTTCATGTTTGATTTATGTTTCTGAAATTTGTGAGGATTTGGTCCACGGGTTCAAATATTGGAAGCTTCCGGACGAGCCCCAGAGCAAACGAGTATATCTCCACAACCAACAAAGAGAGAACTTTTATTTTTAGTACAAAGGTGTTCTGTTATGTTTCCTTTTCTGTAAAATTAGAAACTGACATTTGAAAGAATTTGAGCCATGAGTTCGTATTTTGGATACTTCCGGACGAGCACAAGAGCAACGAGCATATCTCCAAAACCAACAAAAGTAGAACCTTTAAATTTAGTACAATGGTGTTCTGGCATGTTTTGTTTATCTTCCTGAGATGGATTCGATGAATTGGAGTGGCAATTAGGGTACCTGACACACACCTCCCAAGGACTAACAACCTTCGAAATTAATAAAAATAGAAACTTAAAATTGTTTACAAAGGTGTCAAGCATATCCCAAGAGGATACCTCTTTTATGTTCTTGAAATTCGAGTTGAATAAGACAGAAAAGGGAAGAAGTTCAAGCAGCTGCCAAAAAAACATGGATTTTTAATTTAATTCGAATTATTCAGGTGTAGAGTATTAATAAGTCGGTTGCATCGACTTACTGTTACATTTACTTGTTTTTTAATAAAATTAATTCTCTTCTATTTACTCCTATTAAAATTTCATTCAAATGAAAGAATTAGAATAAAATTAAAAATTAAATATTTTATTAACTGCGGTTGTTGTCTCGACTAAGTATTAATGGTGGATATAAATGAAATATTCCTTGTATATGATAAAATATTATAAACTGTCATGTACAATTAGTATTTTTTTTTGTATCCAATTCTAATTTACGATGTATGACGAATTACGTTTCTGATTATTTCTATTATTTAGTATTACTTTTTTTTTTTAATATGTTATAAGTCTTTTTTCATTCAAAAGTGAATTATAATATAATGTAATTCCTTTTGTTTTAATTTTTTAATTAAATTAAATTAAATCAATTAAATTCTTCTAAAATTTTTTAATTAAATCAAATTAAATCAATTAATTTCTATAATATAAATTTTATTTTCCGTTGCAATATTGTATTACCATAATGGCCAACTTTTCTATTAATTTTTGCAATATTCGTGGTCTTGCATCAAACTTTTGCGCCGTAGGGCCACACTTATTCTCAGAAAGGCCGGCGTTGTTAGCACTACGCGAGACTCGAGTTAAAGACGATAGTATTAATTTTAATATTAACGGCTATTCCTTGGTTTTGCATTTCATCACCCACAGAGGTGTCGCTTTATATATTCGTTCTGATGTAACTTTCAACACCCTTCACAATCTAAAAGCTCCAACCATATTTTTCATTATATATGGATTAAACTACGTGTTGAAAAGTCTACAATATTTTTCTGTTTTTTATACAGATCTCCCCAAGCAAGTGTCATTGAAGCTGTTGTCATTGAAGAACTATCGGATAGCATCAACTCAGTTCTGATCCAACACCCGGATGTTGAGATTGGCTGGTGACTTCAATGTTCACAATAAAACCTGGCTCCATTATTCTAGTCACAATTCACCAGAAAGCAGGCAAGTTGAACTATTCTCAAATCTTTTCCAACTTTCTCAACTTCTTAGAAACCCAACGAGGATTCCAGATCAAAATGGCCATAATCAACATCTTCTGGAACCACAAATCCAGAAAAATACACAATTTCTGTTAACCCTCCGCTTGGTAACTCCGACTATTGCCTTGTTAAAACCAGTTTCTCAAGAGGTATATCTGTTTGTACGAGCCTAACCCCAAAAAGATTAGTCTGGCTTTACAATCGGGCTAACTGGGATGGCTTCAATCATTTTTTAAAAGGCTTCGACTGGTCTGTATACTTTCGTCAAAGAAAAGTTGATCTCTTTGCTGATGCCATTAGTAAAACTATAATGCTAGGTATGAGACTGTTCATATCTAGAACGTATAAGTCTGTTAAACCAAATACCAAGTCATGGTTTAATGACATTTGCAAAGGGCCATCAGAAATAAAGAGGAAAAGTTTAAGATTTACAAGGCTAATGTCTCGGAGACATCACGTAAAAGTTATAAAGTGGCTCGAAATGATTGTAAAAAAATTATCAGTCAACAAAAGTTCCTGCATAACCAGAATCATAAAATAATAATCGAAGCATAAAATTCTCCACCAACCTAACTGCAATCGTTGTTTTTGGACATTTGCAAAAAATGTTAAGCAGAACTTTTGTAAATCTTCATTTCCTCCCTTGATTGATAATGACTCTATCATATCAGATTCGGCTGGTAAAGCCAACTACCACCATCAATACCTGAAGTTGATCGCTCCTGCAGATTTGGGAAAGTTTACTTCAGGAATCGAGCTGTAGTGAAAGTTCTGAACAATCAGAATGAAAAAAAGCAGAGCCGAAACCTTTTTTACCTTTCGTTTCCGACTGGTATTCATTCCAGTCAGTGGAAGGATTCTCATGTTTCCCCAATTCCCAAAAAAGGTGACAAAAGCGAACCCTCAAACTATAGACCTATAACTATCATTTCGATCATTTCCAAAGTAATGCAAACTATTATAAACTCCAAGCTCAAGAAATATTTAGATGCCAAGGGTATCTTACATGATCGTCAATACGGTTTTAGATGCAACCCATCCACTGGTGATCATATGACATACCTCAGTGGTAAACTTAACAGCAGCATTCACTACTCTGGTGAATGTACTGTTGTTGCTCTTAATATTTTGAAAGCTTTTGATCGAGTACGGCATGCTGCTCTGTTGAACAAATGTCAAGCTCTAGGTCTTGGTCCAGTTTTATGTAAATGGATTGAAAACTATCTTTCGAATCGTTGTATTTGTGTTCTGGTCGACGGCTACACGTCTGACACATTTCAAATAAACGCTGGCGTTCCACAAGTATCCGTCCTTGCACCTACTCTCTTTTTAATTTTTATCAACGATCTTCTATCTTCAACTTTCAATCCAATTCACAGTTTCGCCGACGACAGCACTCTGGTGGCATCTTATAATTTTCCGAGAAAGTCTAATGCCACAACCCCCGCAATTGAAATAGCTAGACTATCTATGACCAATACAGTTAACGATGATCTAACTAAAATCGCTAGTTGGGGCTCCAAAAACAGAGTGGAGTTTAATTCTTCCAAAACCCAATGCTGTCTCATAACATTAAAAAAAAACAAATTATAATCCTAATCTGAGGTTTGTCGGGGAAATCGTGCACCGATCAGAAAACTTGAACATTTTGGGCATGCAGCTAAATCAAAAAATGATGTGGAATGATCATATTTTTGATATAGCGTAAAGTGCTGCCAAATGCTTGGGTTTTCTCTTTAAGTGTAAATCGTATTTCTCTTCAAGGGACTTGTCCAAAATCTATAAAGCATATATACGACCTAAGATGGAATATAACTCACATATTTGGGCTGGCGCCTGATCCACTTCCTTAAACTTTCTCGATCAAGTTCAAAAACGCGCTATTCGTCTAATTAATGACCCCATTGTGAGTAATTCTATAGCCCCGCTGGGCATCCGTCGTAATATAGGAGCTCTTTCTCTTTTTTATAGATATTTTTTTGCTAATGACACTTGCTCAGTTGAAATAAAATCACTGATGCCTCCTCTGAAACAATTCCAACGAATCACAAGAGGGCGCATTCCAACGCACCACTGCAGCAAATGCGCATTCCTACTATGTGGAACTACCTAAGTGGTACTCTACTGGTTATAGCAATTCGTTTCTTGTTAGAACTTCAAAAATATGGAATTTATTACCATCCAGCGTATTCCCAAAAGTTGGCAGTTTGGGTATTTACAATTTGCCCAAATTTACCTTTCAACTCCCCGTTATCCTCATTTGTTCCATCCCTATCCCATCTCATATAATCACAACTACTTCATGTACAAAGGATCATATTCCTAGTTTGTGGTTTTAGAATAAAAAAAAAAATGAATAAATAAATAAATTTTTCGAATTAATAAAATACAAAAACAAATCTCAGCATTTTTTATAAATATATCTATCTTATGTACATTAAAAAGAATTAATCTATACAATGAAATAACAATAAATTCTATAGTTGTTTCTTTGGATCTATAACAAATAAAATGAAATTCTATCGTTGTTTCGTATAGTGATAGCACCATAGTAACTTTGAAATGCTTGCACAGCGAAAAAAAATTTTATGTAAATTTGTAGTCTATCAGCAAACCATATAAACCATTATAGTATATAATATTATCTTAAAACTTTTCTGTTTTATCATAAGAGTCATTTTTTTTGTCTATAAAAGGAGGGAAATGAGAATTACATAATATAAAAGTTCCATTTTTTTTGGAAGCTCAGAACATTTCATTTTAACAGTGCAAAACACTTTTGCGAAATACTAAATATGTAATGACTAATGATATTCACTTTGATTTTAATTTATAACAAACTATATTTAATTTAATAAAACAATTCAATTCAACAAAATATATTCAATTTAAATTATGAGTTACTTACAAAATTATAATTTACACAGCTACCCTTATTTTTGGAAATTACAATATTTTGTTTTTTATTTAATAATTTATAAAATGAATTGTAGGTTAAGAAGGATGAATTAATAGATTTAAAAAAAATTTAAAAAAAGGAGTACGTAATTTTATAACATAATGCAAAATGCACATGAATTATAATATGTTTATTTAATTACATTATGTTCTTCGGAACTAAAAAAATAAAACATAAGAGTTTTTGTTTTGTCTTTAGATTAAATTTTATTTTATAATTTAAATTTATTTATATTAAAAATTAAAAGTCACTCACTGCTAAAATAAGCATTTTCTAATATAAAACAATAATAACATTGCTTAATACTAATTGTGAAATACTTATCGAATTACATATTAATACATTTTGTTTAAAATTTATGATCTGAAATTGAATCTTTAAATTTATGAAAAAATTAAAACAACAGAAATGCTAAAATTGCATTAATTTGCAATGCAATTGTTTAATTTTTAAGTTGATAGAAAACGAAGTATATAATATTTAATGAGTAATCTTTCAAAAAGTATAAAGAACACTATTTCACTTTCTATTTTTGATTGTTTAGTGGAAAACTATAATAATAATTTTGTTTCACAATTAGACTTTTGTAAAAATTGTTTCAATAATATAATTTTTTTTCGATTGTAAATTTTATTACATAAAATTAAATATAAAACTTCTGTAAAATATGTCGCATTATAATTGTAAAAAATATTTCAAATAAAAAGTGTACAATCAGGGAACTTTTAATTTTTATATGTAACTAGCAGAGTATCCGGCGTTGCCCGGAATATTTTTTTGGCTTTAAATTATGGGTATACCTCTATATAGGTGGGAATGAATTACGTAATAACGTCATTATGTAACGGTACTGTATAACGTCATGTTTCCGAATATATTTGGCATTGGATGCAGAAAGGTCATTTAAAGTTCAAATAAATGAAATAACCAAAAATTTGCCTAACATTTTGCAGTATTTTACTAAAACCGTTACATATCTTGTCTATAATATTATATACAATCGATTTAGATTTGAAATTTTAGGGCATTTTCCGAACTTTAATATGAATCTTCCTTCATCTCAATCGGTGTTACCGTTTCAGAGATGTTGCAGTTCACAGCAGGAAATTTGGCCATAAAAAATTTTTATTTCACAATTTCTAGAAACACTCATATTTTGAAAATTTTCAAGGGATCCTGTATTTATTATTACACCGTTAGAAAGACTCATATACGGTCTTTTCAACTATATACAATAAGTATGGTAAAAGATGATAATAAGCCCCAGCAATGAGTAAAAATGCGAAATTGAACCAACAATTTTAATTATAAAAAATCCATTTCATACTTTATGTTATAGTTTATATATAAGGGATTTTACGGTTGGATTCAAAGGGTTTCAATAATTGTGTTAGGCGGGTTCGGGCTGTAGCCCATACTATATAAATTGCTTTTGTTTTGAAATATACATGGAAAAAAACAATTGGGAGGGATTTTAGGTATGGATTCAGAATCAGGATTACCTGTTTTTCCATAATATTTATTTATATAATATGTATCTGTGAGATTCTGCATTAGGGGGGATTTTAGAGTTGGTTTCAAAATCAGGATTATACGCTTTTTTTGTATTTATTAGTACTTATATATTTATTAGTATTTATATATTTATATATATTAAGTATTAGTATTTATATATTTATATTATTTAATTTTATTTAAAAATTAAATAAATTTGAACAAAAAATCCAAAATATTCTGTCGGTAAATTATTTTATTTTTGGTTTCGCACTTATTTCGTAGCGCCCTAATAAATATCATATTTTTAAATTTTTTTATTACAATGTATTACTATACACTGTTTATATAAAAGTGTTATGCTCATAAAAATAAACAGGGTTACAATTGTTATTTATTATATTATATATGTATGTATATTAATTTTTATTTTTTTGTTTGTAAATTTGTAATCACAAATTTTAAATCAACTAAAAAATTCTTCCGATGTTTGTATATATACACAAAAGTTCATTATTTTGATTTTGTAGCCAACTCTAAACTCCTTGCTAATTATATTTTTAAATACATATTTCAACAACAAAACTTTTAAAATTGTTGGGGTTGCCACCTCCAAACTCTTCCTAAACAAATGATCAAAATCCAACTTGATATTGTATCTAACTCTAAAGTGCATCGTACTTACATTTTTCATCACATATTCCAACAACAAAATAAAAAGGCAAAATAAATGTATGAGAAATAAAGTATAAAATGTTTTTTTTTTCTTTATTAAAATTATTGTTCAATTTCGCATTTGTGTCCTCTGGTGGTCTATTTGCCAATATAGACCGTACTTTAGGTATACCGTTGAAAAGTGTGTGAATACATCTTTCTAACTTTATGATAATGACTATAGAGTGTCCCAGAAAATTTCAGATATATAGTGATTTTTGAAAGCTTACATTTTTTTTTTGAAAATTTCCAATTTTAACTGCAATATCTCAGAAACGGTAATACTGATTAAGATGAAAAAATATGTATATTAACGATAGTATTCTACACAATATTGTAGAAAATAGCTTTATTTTATTTACAGTTCAATTAAAACAGTACAAAATGTTAAGAACATTTTGTAATTCATTTTTCGACCACTGGTTGCCGTTTCCGCAACCAGTGACATATATATTCGGAAACGTGACGTCATATAGTTAAAATATAATTTTTATTACATTTAATTACATTTCATTAAATTTTTTTAGCACATTGAATAAACAGAGCGAAAAATTAGAGACAATTCGTTTAAAAAAAATCTTTAAAGGAATCAGTAATCTCTTGAATATACTATTAGGACCAAGTGAGTTTTAACATTATATTCGCTAAAACCCAAATTTTAATTTTTAATTGAAATGCGATTTCATTATTTGCTAATACCGAAACATAAAAACGCATTTCAATTAAAAAAGACCATAATGTAATACATTTTTTTTCGTAAATAATGTCACTTAATATTTTTATGAATTATCCTTTTTTTACTTTAACTTTTTCTAATAAGTAATTATGTTTTCAAATTGATATAAGCTAAAAATGTGTAAAAACTGTATATCGATAAGAATGTAAGGGTATCTGTTCTTTAAATATGTATGTACAAATTTTTGATTAATACTGTACAGAAATGTTACTGAATCTGTTTTCTAGTTTAATTGATTGTGTGTATAGTATTTTTAAACATAAGCATATTATACATATAATATGTATATATTTCAATGATATTTTTTGAGAAATATATTATACACATGCATCTTATGTAGGGAGACCACATGTTACAAATGCATTCCTGAATGATGACTGCCGAAAATATTTTGTTATTAAAACTTAAACACAGTATTCTTAAGACCCTTAATTAGGTTATTTTAATTACTATTATATAAGCTTTTTATGAAATATTAAAAACAGTATAGACAAAAGTAAAGGGTGTTGGAAATATCCTTTTAATAATATAATAACAATACAAAAAATTGGTCAGAATATTTTTAATAGGTACTCCAGCAGAAATGGGTTAACGAACGTTAACAAAAATTTATTACAGGCGTTATTTAAAACGGTAAATTCATCCTGCCAAATTCGACAAAAATTAGGAACAAAATTTTTTTTTCCAATCTATAGTGCCGAAATGGGTTAATGTACCCCGGCAGCATAGATTGAATGAGCTGCTGTTTCAAAGTGAAATACTTGTACCAATTTTCAATTGGTTAAACCGTTTAAGCAAGACAACAAAAAAAGTAAAAACTTTATTAAGGCCTGGTGCTGAAACGGGTTAATGGATCGTAGCCAAATAAAGTCAGTAAGCTTCTGTGGTGAAAAGCTTTACTTTTGTAAAATTTCAACTCATTCGGTCAAATAGTTAAGATTGGACAACCAAAAACAAACCCTATAACTCCTTCCAGGCTCATTCAAATGTTCCTGCTAAATTTGGGGGCAACCGGAATGGTGGTTTTTCACTAATAGAGTACCCGGCGTTGCCTGCAGTATTTTATTGGCTTTATGAAATAAAACTTATTGACCTTATTGCTTTTGCATTAATATAATTTAATTAATATAGTTCACGTATTACTATACACTCACAGATGCTGGTAGATAATATTTTTATTTTTATTATATTTAATTACATTTCATTCATACTATTAGGTATACTATTAGAGTATACTATTAGGGCGAAGTGAGTTTTAACAATATACTATTCGCTAATAACGAAACATAAAATCACATTTCAATTATAAAAGACCATAATTTAATACATTTTTTTCCTAAGAAATGTTACTTCATGTTTTTATAAATTTAAGCACATTTTGAAATTAGTTTCATTCTATCCGTCCGTCTGATGTTTACAAAACTTATACACTGTTTCATATAGAGCAATGGAATATTAACCATGCATAGGTCTCTTAAAAGAGCAATATTGTAGAACAACTTTATTATGTTGCCTCACTGTTACAGCTACTACAGCACCTACAGCTCTTCAAATTTTGAAAAAGCATCTTTTTAAATGCATACATTTCAGGTTCTGTCAAACATTAGCACATTATACATATAGTAGGTATATATTTCACTGATATTTTTTGAGAATTATATTATACACATGCATATTATGTAGGTAGACCACATGTTAGTAATGCATTCCTGAATGATGACATGATGATTGTCGTATGGAGGACATTATTTCTCTTCTGTAATAAGTGCCGGAAATATTATGTTGTTAAAACTTAAACACAGTATTCTTAAGCTACTTAATAAGGTTATTTTAATTACTATATTATAATGTTAGAAATTTGTATTGAAACCTTTTTATGAAATATTAAGAACAGTATAGACAAAAGTAAAGAGTGTTGGAAATATCATTTTAATAATATAATAAGAATACAAAAAATTGGGCAGAATTCGAAACGTCAAAATGTCAAACAGAAAAGTAGTAAATTGTTTTCAGTGTAAAAAAAATTAAATTCAAAACAATCTAAGGCTATTCAATGTAAAGGTGGATGTAGAAATTGGTTTCATTGCCAGTGCGTGGGAATAGAGCAACATGATTATGAAAACGATGGAAATCTATGGATCTGTATCTCCCGCAAAACAACCAGAAGTAGAAGACATTCAACTTTTTCAAATATGAATTCAACATCAAAACTATCGACAGGAAGTCAACCAAAAAGCTCTCTAGTTCACTCTGATAAAGAATAATAACCGTGTTCTAGATAAATTGGTCGAAATTCTAAGAACTTTAAAGTTACACGAAGATCAAATGTCTAATGTAAAAAGTAAACATTAAATGCACATTAGATTCCATCATCGAGCAAAATATTAGTTTAAGAAATGAAAATGCATTACTAAAGGAAATAATTGAAAAAATACCAGATAGAGATTGAAAAGCTAAAGCAAAATCAGTATATTGATACACTATAGTTTTGCGGAATTGAAAATTACTAGATGAGAATACAAAGGAAATAATTACAAAAATTGTGAATAAGCTTGGCATTGATATCAAAGAAAATGATCTAAAATCCACACATAGAAAAAATGCAATAGCAATAGCAATAGCCAAATAGCCAATAATTTTAAAAATTAATAACCTACAGGTATGAAATAATATTATACAGAAAAAAAGAAATATAAAACTAGATATGTCAATGTTTAACAACAATAACGAGAATAACAACATAAATATAAGCAATAAGAATAACAAATTAAAAGCAATAAATCAGCGAAGCTCTGACTTCATATTTCAGTCTTTTATTTAAAAAGGCAAGGGATATGAAACGCAGCAACACTGTCAAATTCGCATGGGTTAGAAGTGGGAAAATATTTATTAGAAAAGGAGATAACACCAAAATCATTCAAATACTTAATACAAGTGATCTGAATGTGGAATTATATCCCAAGTAAATGGATATAATTGTGAAACACAAGTAAAATTTCAAAATACTAATTCACTAAAAATTATGTATTTAACGTCAGAAGTTTGAAAAATAAAAACGATGAAATATCAATTATATTGGATGAATTAAAAACTTTAATTAATTTAATTATATTCACAGAAACTTGGCTACTTGAATTTGAAATTGACACTATAAGACTTAAAAACTACAATAGCATTCATTAACGCTGGAACAGTCGCACAGGAGGATATGCTGTAATTTAATAATAATGTTCACGACTCTCTGAAATTTAAAACATAAGATATTTATTGTGATAACATCAACAGTATTATACATATAACAATCGACTATAACAAAACAAGTGTAAATATTGGTGCAATGTATAGGTCCTGAAAAAACCAAGAAAACATATATAAGTTTAATGAAAAGCTGAAATGTGATCTTATTAAATATTGCCAAACTAATACTTATATTTTTGGTGACTTCAACTACAATATATTGAGTGAAAATGATCTTGATGTTGAGTTATATAAAACAATAGTAGAAAGCAACGGATGTATTTTTGCTGATTTTTCTGTAACTCGATCAATCTCTCAAACCTGTTTGGATCACATAATTACAAAAAATCTACAAATAAAAATAAATATTAATTACCCCAATACGGATATATCAGACCATAATTTGATAATTGCAGAAGTCAACACACAACACACAACAATTACACAACTCCAACTATCACACATAATAATGAAGTATGTAAATGCCAATATCACAGATGTTAATCTGATCAAGCAAAAACTTAAAAAAAATCAATAATAAAGCGTTAAAGCGTTAAATGTCAATGAAAATTGTTCACACTTCATAAAAATACTTAAACAAATAATCAGTGATGCCACATATGAAAAAAATTGAAGATAAATAAAAAGTATAAACCAGACTGGTACGATAATGAAGGCATTATAATAAATAATATAAAAAAGTTTTGTCACAAAAAATTAACGAAAGACTATGATAACGAATATAATCGAGGTAAATATAAGTATTGGCTAAATAAATATACTACAATAAAAAGAAAAAAGGCAAAGCGTAATCCTCAAAGGACTTGGAAACATATTAAAAATATCATCAACAACAAGGCAAAAAAATTAAAAGTATTATGCAGAGGTGGAAAAATTATTGGCACAAAATTGTAATTCAACAAATTACTACCCGAAATTGAGAACGAATGCTAGATTTAAAATAAAAAAATCTCTCTGTTTGAAACAAAGAAACTTATTCAAAATTTACGTGATACAAATGCAGCAGGCTAACCAAGATACAACTGGATGACAAGCCATAAATTAAACATTAAACATAAAAAAAACCAAATATATGATAATAAAAAAAAACGAACAACTTTAATTACAATTTAAAAATAATAATAAATAATATTGAGATAGAAGAAGTACATCTATTCAAATACCTTGGAGTTTATATTGATTCCAAACTTAAATGAGACTATCAATCTAGTCAAATAGCAAAAAAAAATAGACGTGTTATTGGAGTTTTAGGACTACTAAAAAACAGGGTGCCCGATAAAATTAAATAATTAAAAAAAATTAAATATTTTATAATTTATTTTATTCAACAATAACATATGGAATAGCTATATGAGGCACTACATTTCAAAAAAACATTAGTATTCTACAAAACACCAAAACAGTGCCATGAAATATATATATAGTTTGGGAAGATGTACATCCATAACGACAATACATAACAAATTAAAACTATTACCATTGGAGTTACATATAAAAATGAAACAGATTATGGAAATATACAACATGGAAAACAATATAATAAAATCTAATGTAAGATTAACACACAATAATAAGGTATATACACACAATACCAGAACAGCTAACCAAATACATATTGAGAATACTACAATTAAACTCTATAGATTACATGGAGTCCCTGATTCATCAATAAATATTTTCACCAAGTTGCAAAACGAGATAAAAAAAAGTTTATAAAAATTAAATAAAAAAAACTAAAAAAGATCATTATTTAAATCTAATTAACTTCTAAACTTCTTATCGTAACAATTATTTTTATTTCTTTTGTTTTTTTCCTTAATTATATCTATTACTTATTGCTTTTAATTCAATTACTCTGTTGCTTTTCATATTTACATTTATATTTGATATTAGTGTGGAGTAATGTGTTCATATACTAGTTTTAATTTTGTTTTTGTTTTTGAATTTTAATGTTTGTTTTGCTTATTTTATAGTTTTTTTTTATACTTTGCTTATTAATTTACTGCTACATTTTAAATTGTAAATTAAATAAATTAAGAAATAACATATAACTCTTATTGAGAAATAAAAGAATAAATGAATAAACAATAGGTACTCGCGCGGAAAATGGTTAACGAACGATAACAAAAGTTTTGACATAGGCGTTATTTAGAATCGTAAATTCATCCTGCCAAATTAAACAAAAGTTAGAAACTAAAACTTTTTTTTGGCAGTCTATCGTGCCGAAATAGTTTACTGTATCACGGCAGAATTACTTGAATGAGAAACCGTTTAAGCGCCTCAACAAATAAATTAAAAACTTCATTGGCCCCAGGTGCCGAAACGGGTTAAAGGCTCGTAACCAAATCAACTGAGTGAGCTTCTGGGGTGAAGAGTTACACTTTCGTAAATTTTCAACTCAGTTGATCAAACCGTTTAAGCGCGACAACAATGTAAATTCAAAAATTTCACTGAGCCCTGGTGCTGAAACGGATCAATGGATCGAAACCGAATTAACCTAGTGAGCTTTTCTGCTAAAGAGTAACAATTTTGCGAATATTCAAATCAATTGATTAAACCGTTTAAACAAGACAACAAAAAAATTTATTGAACTTCATTCGGTTTTGTTGCCCTAACAGGTTGTCAGAACGGGAGCTGTACGACAACTTGTTTTTTTTAATCTTGTTCTTTTTTATTCTTGCTTTCGTAAAAATCTTGCTAAATCTTGTTATACCTTGTTATACCCTACACCTAAAGTATAGGTATGTATTCTGAATCAATTTTTTATTCTTGCTTTCGTAAAAATCTTGCTAAATCTTGTTATACCTTGTTATACCCTACACCTAAAGTATAGGTATGTATTCTGAATCAATCACCTCCTGAGTCCATTTAACGATGTCCGTCCGTCCTTTCGCACGATAACTCAAAAACTAGTAAATCTATCGTGATGAAATTTATATAGTAGGTTACTAATTACGAAAGGAATGCTAAGGTCGAATCTAGCCAAAATCGGTCCATGGGTTCGCATTCTGGAAGCTACAGAATGATTTCGGAGCAAACGAGATTATCTCCAAAACCAACAAAGATAGAACCTTTAAATTTTTTACAATGAACATCCTTCCCGTTTGATTTATGTCTCTGAAATTTAAAAGGCTTTGGTCCATGGGTTTGGCTTCCGAACCAGGCCCAGAGCAAATCAGATTATCTCCAAAACCAACAAAGATATAACCTTAAAATTTGGAAGAATGGTATTTTTTCATGTTAATAAATTGAAATAAAATGAAACAAAAACAAGATTTAAAAAAAACAAAATTTTGAAAACCAAAATTTAAAAAAAACAAGATTTTAAAAAACAAAATAAAAGAAAATAAGATTTTAAAGAACAAGATTAAAAAAAAACCAGATTTCGTAGGTAGCCCGCCACAACTTCAATAACAATTTGGCATAAGCTTTTTTTTCAGGCCAACCACCATGTAAAATTGGACATAAACCGGAAACAAAAAATTGTTTGGAATCCCGCCGGGCCGAATTCGTGTGACATATTGCATCATTGGTACCCGCCTAATGCTAGGAAGAACAGTTGTACAAATTTTTAACTCAATCGATCAAACCGTTTTGACAGAACAACGAAAAATCAAAAGAGCTTTAAAACGCTCTCGGGCCGCAACGGGTTATTGAACCGAAACGCGATATAGCGTACAACCCCTTCCGGGGTCGTAGAAATGTTCCTGTAAAATTTGGTTGTAAGCGGACTGGAGTTTTTACGTGAAAAGGGCACAAACTCAATTTCTTCTTTTTATATTAGAATAGCAGAGTGCCCGGCGTTGCCCGGATTATTTTGTTGGCTTTATGAAATAAAAATTGTTAACTTTTGTTTTTACGTTATTATATAGAATTTAATTAATATAGTTCACGCATTACTATGCATTTACAGATGCTGGTAGTTAATATTTTAAAATTTATTACATTTAACTAAATTTCATTTAATTTTTTTTTAGCAAATGGAATAAGCAGTGCGAAGAATTGGAGACAATTCGTTTACAAAAAATCTTTAAAGGAATCAGTAATCTATTTATTCAGTATACTATTAGAGGAAGTGAGTTTTCGCAATATTATATTAATCGCTAATACCGAAACATAAAATCTCATTTCAAAAAAAACCATAGGTTAGTTTAGGTTAAGATGGCTGCCAGAAAGGTAGTCTAGGTATAGAAGCTTTTCTATCCCACTCGTTAAAACCAATTTGAGCTTTTTGCAAAGCGAAGCTTTTTGCAATACTCTTCACATTTTTACCTGCTAGATCGTTAAGGTTTTTGAAGGGATATTGCCCCAAATGGGTATTCCTTCTTGCCGAAAAGGCCGGGCATGTGCATAGGAGATGGAGAGTAGTTTCCTCCTCTTCTTCATCTTTGCAGGCTCTACGATAGTCGTTTGCGAATAAGCCAAGTCTTCTGGCATGCTTCCCTATTAGACAGTGATCGGTGATTATACCCATTGTCATTCCAATGTCTGCCCGTTTGAGAGAAAGCAGATCATTGGATCGTCTTAAATCGGTTTTGGTATCAATCTTGTGATATTGCACGAGGTCAAGTTTGACCATTTGTAATTTACCATATCCGTTATTTCCTTTCGAAATAACGTTTTGCTTTTGCATAGAGGTACCCCTAGTCTTGCCCAATCCGGCAGGACTTGTAAAGTTGTACCAATTCTTGCGAGTTCAACAGCTTTTTCATTTCCCGGAATACTTCGATGACCTGGTACCCAGCAAAGCTGAATGCTAAACTGCCTAGCCTTCTTGTTAAGAAGTTTTATGCAGTTTGTTACAGTCTTCGAGGTTGTGCATGTAGATTCCAGAGATTTTAACGCAGCCTGACTGTCTGTACGTATTCTACTTGCTTAACAGTCAAAACACTTCTATTCAGTATAATCAAGGCTTCTTGAATTGCCATAATTTCCGCTTGGAAGACGCTACAATTGTCTGGTAATCGAAAATTATGACTGCTAATCAGATTATCTAAGAAGACCCGCATCCTACACTGTTGTTCATTTTTGAGCCATCCGTGTAGAATTGTACTCTTTCGAAGGTCATCACTGTGTTCGAGTTCCAACTCTCAAGGCTTGGTATGCTCGTCACATGAGATTTCCCGAAGAGTAAGTGGGGGACTTGTAGTCCACCAAGGCGGGAGTGGACTTGAATTGGTTTATGATATCCGAGTGACCTTCTCGTGAATTGATCCACTGGGATGTAGCTTTTAATCTCACAGCTGTGTTTGCGGCTGTAAATTTGCTATAATATTCTACAGGCATCAGATAAGGCATGATGTCCAATGTCCAGTGTGGTGGACACATAGTGTGGTATTTCTTTGAACCCTAGTGATTGCGTCCAATTAATACATAGTGTGGTATTTCTTTGAACCCTAGTGATTGCCTTGCGGTTGACCTCTTAATCAATTGCCTTCCACCATACTAGAACTCCGTACATAAGAATGGGTCTTACTACGGATGTGTATAGCCAGTAATTCATGTATGTCTGAAGCCCTCATTTCCTACTAATGGCTTTTTTGCACGAGCAGAGTGCTATTGAGGCTTTCTTTACTCTTTCTGAAATGTAAGCCTTCCAGCTTAACTTCCTGTCTAGAGTTAGACCTAGAAATTTCGCCCTTTCGCTAAAGGCAAGAATGGAGCCATTTAACAAAGGCGGCTTTATTTTATGAATTTTATATTTCCTTGTAAAAAGGACCAGTTCGGTTTTCTGTGGATTTACTGACAGTCCACAGCTTGTAGCCAATGTTGTGATTTTGTTTAGTGCAAGTTGCAATACGTCCCTGAGACTGTCTGGGAACTTGCTACTGACAACGACAGCAACATCGTCCGCATAGGCGATTGTTGTGCAACCCGCCTCTTCTAGGATTTTAAGCAGTTTATTTACCACCATATTCTAAAGGAGGGGAGATAGTACTCCTCCTTGCGGAGTCCTCTCTTCACCTTTTTGCAGAAGCATTACCTGAGTTGGCACTGACAGCCCTGCTCTTAGCTCCGGTTTTACTCCTAGGCTTATGAGTGCGTCTACAATTGCTCCCTGATTGACGTTATTAACCGCTCCCTCAATGTCTATAAATGCTACAAGAGTATACTCTTTGCTATTTAAAGATCTTTCAATCGAGCTAGTTAAAGTGTGAAGTGCAATATCCACTGACTTCCATTTACAGTAAGCATGTTGAGAGGTTGACAACAGATTTTTATCTAAGTTGCAGCGGATATGGATGTCGATCAATCTTTCTAAGGTTTTTAAAAGGAAGGATAACAGGCTTATACGCCGAAAGTCTTTTAGATGTGACTACTTTTGCCGGCCTTGGGTATGTACACTACTCTGACTTGTTTCCATTTATCAAGGCGAAAAGCCCCAAATTAAGACAACCACAGAAAATGCTTTAATATAACAATACCATCCAGTCCGCTTGACTTGAATGGTTTGAAACTATCTCTAGCCCATTGTAGTTTGTCTCCTGTAACCACCACCTCTGATATAAGGGGAGGAGGATTCAGAAAATAGCTTTGATTTCATCATTCCACCAAGGTGGTTTAGGTTTTCCCTTAGACTTACTTATGGGACACGAATGCTCTAAGGACTTATTGCGTTTACTAGGGACTCTAGGACTTACTAGGACTTACTAGGACTCTAGGACTTACTAGGGACTCTAAGGACTTAAAAACGTTTACTAGGCTATTTAAATCCTGGATATTTTTAGGGTGTTAAAGAGGGAAGCGTTGACTTTAAGTGCTCCCTATATTTGTTCCAGTCGGTTCTCTTAGGACTTCGATAGACTAACTTTATTGGAGGATTTTCGTCCAGATTGAAGTCAAGGTATCTGTGATCTGAAAAGGAATGTTCATCAGAAACTTTCCATTAGTTTATCTTAGAATAAATGAAATCCGAGACTAAAGTTATGTCTAGCACTTCGTGCCTATTACTAGAACAAAGGTCGGTTCCCTGCCTATGTTATAGATAAAAAGGTTAGTACTTAAAATGTAATCAAAAAGTGACTCACTTCTTTTGTTGGTATCCGAGTTACCCCAGATGTCATGGTGAGCATGAACGTCGCAGCTTATGATGACTCCAATGTTCATCCTTCTAGCATCCGCTACCAACCCTGCAAGATTGGATGGACGGAATGAATCCTGCGAGTCGTGAGGAAGATAGACCGCAACAACCCAGAGCCTTGAGTTTCTTGAGCCTTGAGTTTCTTTTAAGCTCGCCGCGATCAGATCAGCATCACTGTAATTATACATAAAAGTTCAATTTAATGTATTGTCAACAAGTATACACGCTCTAGGTTTGCATACCTCTTTATTATACAACAACGTGTAATCTGGTATCTTGAGTCCATGAACTTGCTTTTTGCCCCCCATGGCTCTTGGATCAAGATAATATCCTCGCCCGTTTTCCTGAGGCGGATTTCAAGTGCGGCGGAATCCGCTTTGGAGTGATGGAGGTTAATTTTGAGTAGCTTTATTACCTGAGCCATCCTTAATCTCCACCACCGTCGCGTTAGCTTCATCCTCAAATTCCATTGAGAAGCTTTTGGCATCATCAAAGGTGTCAGAATCAGATCTAGGTAGATCGTCTTCATCCTCAGCCTTGATGACATCATTCACTCTCTTTGAAGAAGAGGGGGATACTAAGTCAACAACATAGGATCGGTTAGAGTCTGCTTCTTATGTTTAACTTGGGCCTTCACCGACGATCCTTGAGGCTTCCACTTCATCCTTCTTATACACCTTCAGTGTTACCGCTATGACGCCGTAACTAATGTTCCCTTTGGCTTTTGCTAGGGGTTGTGGGGAGTCCTTATTGACAATGACAAGCGCCTGTCGAGATCCTCTTACTTCTTCCAATAGTTTGGCAATCTTCCAATTGTGTGTTGGAACTTGGAGATTTGACACTTTCATTATTTTGATGATCGTGTCTATTTCAGCAGATTCCCTAGGTAGCCATACCCTGGCTCTTGGTTTGCTAGGGATCTCCCACCTGCTTACGGCTTTGCGCTTGGCCCCCGCCCACAGATTTTCCATCTTACCTATCGCCATGTTAATTTCCCACCTGTTAATTTGACGTGGCCCTGATGGCAGCCAGCGTCTCTACAGGAAGGTGCTGGTCTCGGATTTTCTTCCTTTTTTCCTTCCTTGTTTCAAAGAAACAACAACTTTATTCCAGTTACTGGGAGAAATGCCCCCATCCTCTAATCCCTCATCAATGATTACCAGAATTAAACTATCCTTGACAATTTCATTGAACGGCTTGGTTACCTAGTTGCTCCCTAGCAACCTAGCATTTTTGGAACCCTGTGGTTCATCTAGTGACCTCTGTCTCTTGGACATAAGGCCCTTCGGTGAACCTGGGTTTTGTCCTTCTTGGGGCTTGACCTGGCCTACTACTGTTTTGGCCCAGGCTAAGGAGTTCTTTTGCGCCTCAGATAACTGACCAATATAGAGAGCTTAAACTCTCAATTATTTTATAAGCCGACCCTTTATCGAAGAAGGCTTGTTTCGACGGGCGCACTTTGCGTACCGTCTTTGGTTGTTCGCGACTTTCCTTAGCACTGCTAGTGCCCGGTTTGGTCACTTTACTTGCCGACTTTTGGGAAGTGCCGGGTAACTCTTTTTTCGAATCTTTTAACTTTTGTTCCGTAATTTGAACCCACGAGTACGAAGAAAAGGAAAGTCCGCCCTATGCAAAGATTCGTATACACAGGGTAAGGATAATTAATTCGAAGTGTCGCCAGGTACTCCGAATACTCCTTTCGCCACTGGGCTATTTTTAATACTGGGTCCCCAGTCAGGCTTATCATCCGTTCCGGTAAAACACGAGGTGTCAGTAATACGATACATAAAGACAGACCCAGTTTACCTTTCCGTTAGTACCTAACCACCTAGCTGGTGATTATTTCCGGTCGGCACCCATGAAGAAGGTTTGGATTGAGGATTTTTGCCGACTATAATATCTCGTGCTGATAAAAAAACATAATGAGAGACATTTTTTTTCGTAATTCCACTTTATGTTTTTATGAATTATCCTTTTAAGTACATTTTGAAAAATTTCACTCCTAAAAGTTTCACTCTGTCCGTCCGTCTGTTTACAAATCTTATATACTGTTTAATAAAGAGTAATTATATTAGCCACGCATAGGTATCTTTTTTATGTAGCAGTTACAGCTCCTACAGCACCTACATTTCGTAAAATTTTGAAAGAACTTCTTTTTAAGTGCATACATTTCAGGTTCTGTTTAACTTATTTATAATATAAAAAGTCAGGATTGTTTTTTACCATTATAAATCATTCATAATTTTTTTACGTTAACTTTTTCTAATAAGTAATTATGTTTCCAAATTTATATATATGCTAAAAATATGTGTAAAACTGTATATGAATAATTATGTAAGAGTTTCTTAAATATGTCAGGGTTGTTATTTTAAATATATCAGGGTTGTTCTTTACAGCAAGTAGAACACCACCTCCTCGCGAACAATTTGCAGATAGATAATCACGATCCTTTCTGTAAATGGACCAATTACCATCAAGAATTTCCTCGTTTGTAGACGAGTCGTTGAGCCATGTTTCAGTTATAACTAATACATTGAAATTACACGATTTGGCATCAACAAAAAGCTTCTTGAGCTTGCCTCTCATACCACTACAATTGTGGTAAAACATTTTAATGTTGTTTATGTCGTTGAAAGTTTGAGAGGTTTTTTTAGAGTAAGTAACGTTAGATAAAGAGATGAGATTAGAAGTTCGGTTGAAACTTGAGTAATTACTTAGAGTTTGGACGAAAAAACTTGTTATAACTCTCACGTGATTGATTCAAATGATTGTAGTAGTTGCTATTGCAATGATAAGCCTTAAGATCCTCTTCGACCTCTTTAACAGAGAAGCCTATATTTTTATGATATCGGAGATAAAGATCATATAAATCTTTATAATTAGATGGCAGGCCCTCATTGTGAATGAGAACTGATAGGTGAGTCCTAGTTTTACCTTCTATAACGGTGTTATACGAATCATTATGTAAATAGGCTAGGAAAAGTCTAACGTTATAGAGAATCCTCTCATCTCTGAATCTTGACAGAGCATATTTGCAATCTTCTGTTAGAGATTGCTTTGTCATTCTAACGATTGGAGAAACAAGTGAATCTTGTAAAACTAGTTTATTATTATTATTAATATTATTGTTATTATTATTAATATTAATATTAGGAATGTTATTATTTTGATTATTATTATTATTATTGTCGTTACTAATATTATTATTATTATTATAATTATTATCATTATTATCGTTATAATTATTATTATTATTATTATTATTGTCATTACTAACATTTTTAATATTATTATCGTTAAAATTATTATTATTATTATTATTGTTATTATTATTATTATTATTAATATTATTATTATTATTAATATTATTATTATTATTATTTTTATTTTTATTTTTATTATTATTATTTTTATTAATATTATTATTATTTTTTTTATTTTTATTTTTATTATTATTATTTTTATTTTGATTATTTTTAATTCGATTATTATTATTATTATTGTTACTTTTAAATTTATTATTGATATTACTATTAACTTTATTATTATTTATATTACAGTTACTGGTAACCGGTCTTAAAGTATCTCCTTGGATGAAGTTAGAGTACTTTTTGCTATTGGTAGCTAATGAACTCTGAATTGGAAATTTCTTTTTAGCTTTATTACTAAAAGGAACAGCGAAAGGATTAAGAAGAAGTGTTTTAGAATGCGTGTTATTATTGTTTGTGTTAATGTTTAAACTTGGATTAGTATGTGAAAAAGATTTTGATGTATTACTACTAGAATTAAACTCTTCTTTAAAAAGCTTTATTATAGTACCTTTTTTCCATCGTTTGTAATTTATTATTTCACAAACTTTGGATTGTAACTAATAAAGGTACCATAACTTTAAAAGATTTATATTTCGGTTTAAAGCTAAGATTCTTAGGAGTAATATTAACTATTATTACAGTATTTAAATTAAACTTATTTTTTAAAAACTTACTGAGATAATTAGAAGATGTGTAAGCTGCAAATTTAGTAAAGTACAGTGACTGGAGATCCGAATCCGATTTAGATTCTTCCTTAGCTGACGTCTGCCTACGATCTGCAGTAATTTCTTTTTCATTTGGAAGTAAAAATTGAACCTTCTTAGTTGGCAATTTAGAAGCATTTGAAGAACATTTTTTAATTGAAGAAGGATTAGCTACAGATGGTAATTGATCCAAAGTATCAGAGCTCAAAGATGTCGAAGTAGATGCGGAAATTTGTGGAACTTTTATTGTTGATAGAGTCAGTTTAGGTGAAGATAAATTGGTATTATCAGCACTACACTGAAGTAATTCATTATATAAAGAATTGTTTACAAAGCTTGATTTTGAAGCAGTTTCAGGAATAACTTGGTTCGAAAACGTGGCAGGTGATGTCCTCATTTTTAATTAAATATTGTACAGAAATGTGAATATGTTTTCTAATTTAATTAATTGTGTTTATAGTATTTTTAAACATCGTACATTATACATAATATAGCATGTACACATTTCAATGATATTTTTTGAGAAATATAACATACACCACATGTTAGCAATGCATTCCTGAATGATGACATGATGATTGTCGTATGGAAGAAATTATTTCTGTTTTTTAATAACTGCCGAAAATGTTATGTTGTTAAAATTTTAACACAGTAATCTTAAGATACTTAATTAGGTTATTTTAATTATTATTGAAAGTTTTGTATGGAATATCAAAAACAATAAAGACAAAAGTAAATAGTGTTGAAAATATAATAAATAATATAATAATAAAAACAGTACAAAAAATTGGGCAGAATATTTTAATAGGTGCGGGAATGTGTTAAAAACAATTTTTGGCAGTCTATAGCGGTAAAATGAGTTAATGTAACTCATTGAGGTAATGAGTATATGTAACTCATTGAGCTAAATGAGGTAATGAGTAGAATTAATTTGTATGACCTTCTGTCTTAAAGTGCAATACTTGTGCCAACTTTCAATTCGTCAACAAAAAAATGAAAAACTTCTTTGAGGTCTGATGGTGAAATTGGCGAATATATCGTAACCGAATTAACTCAGGAAGTTTCTGTGGTGAAGAGCTACACTTTTGCAAAATTTCAAATGAATTGGTTAATTTGTTTAAGCGTGGTAACAAAGAAATTAAAAATTATAATTGAGCCCTCGTGTCGAGACGGGTTAATGTATCGTAACCAAATCACCTCATTGAGTTTCTGTGGTGAAGAGCTACACTTTAGCAAATTTTCTACTCAATAGTTCGAACCGTTTAAGCGCGACAACAACGAAATTAAAAAAATTCGTTGGGCCCTGGTGCCACAATAGGTTAATGGATGTATCCAAATCATATGAGTGAGCTTCTGGGATTAAGAGCTACACTTTTGTAAATTTTCAACTCAATTACACAAACCGTTTAAGCGCGATAGCAAAATAAATTAAGAAATTTCACTGGTGCCGAAACGGGTTAATAGATCGTAACCAAATTAACCCAGTGAGCATTTCTGCTAAAGAGCAAAAATTTTGGAAATTTTTAAATCAATTGATTAAACCGTTTAAGCAGGACAACAAAAACATTTTATGAACTTCGTTCGACTCTTGTGCCCAAACTTGTGGGTTACCAGAACTTCATAAAAATTTGTCACATGCTTTTTTCAGACCATAAAACTCTATACAAAATTGAATATAAATCGAAAAAACAACATTTTTTTGAAGCCCACCGAGCCGAATCCAGCCAGTATAGTGCGCCAAATTTCTTCGGTACCCGCCTAATGCTATGGGTTAATGTATAACGGCAGAATTAATTGAATGAGCTTCTGTCTTAAACTGCAATACGTGCTTGAGCCAATTTTCACTTAGTAAAACCGTTTAAGCAAGACGACAAAAAAATGAGGAACTTCATTGAGGCCTGATACTAAAATGGGTTAATATATCCGTAACCAAATCAACTCAGAAAGCTTTCGTGTTAAAGACCTATACTTTTGCAAATTTTCAATTCAATTGCGAAAACCGTTTAAGCGCGACAACAAAGAAATTAAAACACTTCGTTGGGTCCTGGTGCCGAAACGGGTTAATGGATCGTAACCAAATATCCTGAGTGAGCTTCTGTAGTGAAGAGCTCCAGTTTTATAAGTTTTCAACTCAATTGGTCAAACCGTTTAAGCGCGACAACAAAGAAATTAAAGAATTCCATTGGGCCCTGGCGGCGAAACAGATTAATGAATCGTCACCATATCAACTGAGTGAGCTTCGGTGGTGTAGAGCTCCAGTTTTGTAAGTTTTCAACTCAACTGGTCAAACCGTTTAAGCGCGACAACAAAGTAAATTAAAAAATTACATTGAGCCCTGATGCCGCAATGGGTTAATGGATCGTATCCAAATTACCTAGTAAACTTTTCTACTAAAGAGCAACAATTTTGTGAATTTTCAAATCAATTGATTAAACTGCTTAAGCAGGACAACAAAAAATTTTATGAACTTCGTTCGACTCTGTGCCCAAACGGGTTACCGGAACTTCATAAAAATTTGTCACAGGCTTTTTTCATACCATAAAACCACCATACAAAATTGAACATAAATCGGAAATAAAAACATTTTTGAAAGTAAGTCGGTCGTAGAAATATTCCTGCAAAATTTGGTTGTAATCTGACTGGTTGTTTTTACGTGAATCCGGCCCAAACAAACAAACATAACTTCTTCCTTATATATTAGATTATTCTAATATTGGTATTTAAAACTTAGCTAATGTCATACGTCGCATTCTGGAGGAAGAAATCTACTAAATTACAATTATAGATTTTTGCAAAAAAAAAATTAAATTTTTTAAATTAATAAAACACAAAAATAAATATCATCATTTTTTATAAATATATATATATGTACATAAAAAAACATTAATATAAACAACAATAAATTCTATAGTTGTTTGGTTGGATCCATAACAAATAAAATGAAATTCTATAGTTGTTTCGTATAGTGATAGCACCATTGTAACTTTGAAATGTTTGCACAGCGAGGAAAAAAAAAGTTTTATATAAATTTGTAGTCTATTAGCAAAGATACCATTATAGTACATAAAGGGTCTTTCAAATAAAGCTTTCAAAAGTGCGCGCCTGTGTAACACACTTCAAACATTGACCGCACTCATATTATATGTTATTTTGACAATTAAAGGTTTGCCATTTACAATAATGGAGTCGTATACATTACAAAAACGTGTTGAAATTATTAAATTATTTTATGAAAATGGTCGTTCTGTAAGATATGTATTTCGGAAATTATGAAAATTTATGTTTATGGTTGATATAATCGTCCAACTGAGCAACAAATTGGTAATGTTGTGCGGAAATTTCAAGGAACTGGTGCAGTACGAGATCAAGAAAGACATCAGTATGCTCGTGGTGGTCATTCATAAGAAAATATTGGTGCTGTGAGTGATAGTGTTACAACTGACCCCACCATGTCAATTTCCTGACGTTCACAACAATTGCGATTTTCTGAGTCAACTGTATGGCGTATAATGCACAAATATTTAGCGTTGAAGTTTTACAAAGTTCAATTGGCACAAGAATTGCTACGACAAGGTCATTCCATGCGTCTTGCCATTTGGGTAAAAATAAAACGACGATTCTTCAAAAAAAATCACCTTTTCGTACGAAGCACATTTCGAGATCGGTGGCTACGTTAATAAACAAAACTGCTGTATTTGGGGAGAGGAAAACCCACGTGTGATTGAAGAGAAGCCAACGCATCCATAAAGCACTGCACTGTTTTGTGTGTATTGCAGTCTGGTGGTGTGGTTGGTCCGTACTTTTTCGAAAATGATGCTGGAAGAGCCAAGAGCCGTTAACGGAACCAGATATCGCAAGATGATCACAACTTTTTTATGGCCAAAACTGGAAAATATTGATACCAAGGACATGTGGTTTCAACAAGATTGGGCTACGTGTCATACAGCCAGAGAAACACTGCAATTACTGCATACAAAGTTTCCAGACCGGGTTATTTCCAGATTCGGTGACGTGAATTGGGCTTCAAGATTCTGCGATTTGTCACCGTTAGACTTCTTTTTCTGGGGCTATGTGAAAGAACAGGTCTACAAGGATAATCCTCGTAACGTTGAAGCAATAAAAGCAGAAATTATTCGAAGTTATTGGCGAGATAGAGTAGCAACTATGCCAGAATGTGTCCGAACATTTAGATAAAAGGATCAGGTACTGTAGAGACACAAGAGGTGGTCATATGGGAGATATTATTTTCACAGTATAAATGGCAAACATTGCACTTCAAAAATAAATAAAAACTTTTCTAGTTTCAATTGAAATTCTATGTCTTTTAATTATTTACTTTTAAAAACTTAATTTGAAAGACCCTATATTATCTTTGCTATTAGCGTACCGCAAAGTTTTATATGTTGAGAACTTAGAAAAATGTTCGTACATATTTTGTAGAATGATGGAATGATCTATTAGTAGAAGATTTTTCATATAATATATACTTATTTTGGGTATGGTTTGGATTAACGTCCGCGTCCGATTGTAATGACATTTATTATAACGGCACCTGGTAACGTCAGAAACATTTCATAGACGACCATTTTGACCGCCAAGCTTATTTGAAGGTCAAATTGATTATTTGAAAATTTTTCTATTATTTTGTAGTATTTTACTTTAATAGTTATATTTTTCGTCTACGATAGTATACAGGAACCGTTTTCTACATACCTAATTGTATATTTAATTTTTGAAATAATTTTTGGAAGTTTCTTTAAAAAAATTTATCTCAACATAGCATTTATATGTGCCATAAAGCCTGTGAAATTAATATAAAAGTTGGAGTCAAAATTTAAGTTTATATTTATCCGTTTAATGCCTCTAGCTTTTATTTTAATTTGACAGGCTTAATGGTACATATATAAATGCTATATTGAGATAATTTTTTTTAAAGAAACTTCGATGGCAACAATATAATTTAGAAAAAAACTACAGAAAAATTCCCAATTAAAAATTTATTTTCTACTTTTTTGTTTCAAAAAAAGCTGTTTTTTAAAAATTTTTTTTATTATTTTATTTTATTTTATCCTTTCTAGTCATAAAGAATAAGTACCTATTAGATTGTATTTTTTTTTTTTTTAGTATTTAAATAATGTGTGTAGGTATGTGTATATTAAATTTATATTATTAATATAAATATTAATTTTTTTTATTAATCTAATAAGATATTAACCACATAAATCGGACAAATGATTTTCAAGTTGCCCTTTTAATCAAATTTGTTTGTTTCCATTATTTAGTATGTAGATAAGATACATACGTAGATAAGATACTAAATATATTTCCGTATAACAAAATACGTTTTTTTTTTTAAACTAATTTCTGTTAATTAATTCTGTAATGTTCTAATACGATAGCTATTGCTATATTAACAATTTAGCATTTGTTATTGTTAATATAATATTCTCTTTTTTTAGGCGAATTTTCATTTCAAAATATTATGGGCGAATATTCATTTTGTAATCATAGTATACATAATTTAATTCTTTTCTTAAAAATTTCTGTAATTAATTCTGTAATGTAGCAAACTAGGTATTGGACTTTTGTTTTGTTTTTTTCTTTCAGCATTCATCGTTCGTCAGTACTAAATTTGCCGTAAAAATGAAAACTTGCTTAAAAAAAAAAGAATATTAACAAAATACTATTGATTATATGCTAATTGCAATCGTATTATAATATAACATTATACAATCGTATTACAGAATCGTATTATAACATCATCGAATTCTAATATACTTATATCGTAAACAAAAAATCCATTACTCTTAACGTAAATGTCTACACACACATATATATAATGCAACAAACAAAAATTTAAAAATGATTGCCGTTTGTGTGTTTTATGAAAAAGAAAAATGTATACACTAAATATATATGTACATATAATACCTACATATAGATCTAGTTTTGTTTATATGGCTAACTAGTAGAGTACCCAGCGTTGCTCGGAGTATTTTATTGGGTTTTGGGTTACGCAGAAACAAAAGTTAATCATTTTTATTTCATATCTCTACTTAATCATTTTTATTTCAAATCCTCTTAAATTTCAGAGACATAAATCAAACGGGAAGGAACACCACTCTGCCACATTTAAAGGTTATATCTTAGTTGGTTTTGGAGATAATCTCATTTGCTCTGGTGCTCGTTTGGAAGCTTCCAAAATCCAAACCCATGCACCAAATCCTCTTAAATTTCAGAGACATAAATCGAACGGAAAGGAACATCATTGTACAAAATTTAAAGTTTCTATCTTTGTTGATTTTGGAGATAATCTCGTTTGCTCTGGGGCTCGTTCGGAAGCTTCCAATATACGAATCCATGGTTCAAATTCTTTCAAATGTCAGTTTCCAATTTTATAGAAAAGGAAACATAACAGCACACTCTTGTACTAAAAATAAAGGTTCTATCTTTGTTGGTTGTGGAGATATACTCGTTTGCTCTGGGGCTCGTTCGGAAGCTTCCAAGATCCGAACTCATGAACCAAATCCTCTCAATTTTCAGAGACTTAAATAAAACATGAAAGAAGACCACTCTACCAAATTTAAAGGTTATATCTTAGTTGGTTTTGGAGGTAATCTCATTTGCTCTTGTGCACGTTCGGAAGCTTCCAAAATCCAAACCCATATACCAAATCCTCTTAAATTTCAGAGACATAAATCTAACGGGAAGGAACATCATTGTACAAAATTGAAAGGGTCTATCTTTGTTGATTTTGGAGATAATCTCGTTTGCTCTGAGGCTCGTTCGGAAGCTTCCAAAATCCGAACCTATGGACCAAATCCTTTCAAATTTTGGAGACTTAAATAAAACATGAAAGTACACCACTCTGTTAAATTTGAATGTTATATCTTCATTGGTTTTGGAGATAATCTCATTTGCTCTGGTGCTCGTTCGGAAGCTTCCAAAATACAAACCCATGGACCAAATTTTCTTAAATTTCAGAGTCATAAATCGAACGAGAAGGAACATCATTGTACAAAATTTAAAGATTCTATCTTTGTTGGTTTTGGAGATAATCTCGCTTGCTCCGGAATCATTCGGAAGCTTCCAGAATCCGAACCCATGGACCGATTTTGTCCAGATTCGAACTTAGCCTTACTTTCGTAATTAGTAACCTACTATATAAATTTCAATAAGATAGCTTTATTAGTTTTTGAGTTATCGTGCGAACGGACGGACGGACGGACATCGTTAAATCGACTCAGAAGGTGATCCTGATTCAGAATATATATACATGTCCATATCTAGCTCACTTCCTTTTGGTGGTTACAAACACCATACCAAAGTTAATATACCCTATACAGAATGGTGTTTCTTCATGTTTGATTTATGTTTCTGAAATTTGTGAGGATTTGGTCCATGGGTTCAAATCTTGGAAGCTTCCGGACGAGCCTCAGAGCACACGAGTATATCTCCACAACCGACAAAGATAGAACCCTTATTTTTAGTACAAGGGTGTTCTGTTATGTTTCCTTTTCTGTAAAATTGGAAACTGACATTTGAAAGAATTTGAACCATGGCTTCGTATTTTGGAAACTTCCGGACGAGCACAAGAGCAAACGAGCATATCTCCAAAACCAACAAAAATAGAACCTTTAAATTTAGTACAATGGTGCTCTGGCATGTTTTCTTTATGTTCCTGAGATGGATTCGATGAATTGGAGTGGCAATTCGGGTACCTGACACGCACCTTCCAAGGACTAACAATCTTCGAAATTAATAAAGATAGAAACTTGAAATTTTTTACAAGGGTGTCAAGCATATCCCAAGAGAATGCCTCTTTTATGTTCCTGAAATTCAAGTTGAATAAGACAGAAAAGGGAAGAAGTTCAAGCAACTGCCAAAAAAACTTATGGATTTTTAATTTAATTCGAATTATTCAGGTGTAGGGTATTAATAAGTCGGTTGCATCGACTTACTGTTACATTTACTTGTTGAATTTCATTTTATCCAAATTTACTATCACTCACCAGTGTATACTGTAGCTTTAATATGTATACGTAATAAATCCTTTTTTTTTATCTATTGGTTTTTATGTATTGCATTGCATTCGGAGATTTACATACAATACCTGTACAAAAACTATATTATGAATTATGATTGTAATATAAATGTACTGAATATAGTGTATTGTAGACATAGTAAAAATATTTGTTTTATTTTTTTCTCAAAACACAGGCATATTGTATCTAATGCTTCTGTAGTGAACACACTATATACCATACATATTTTATTATAATCACACATTTCAATCCAACTTAATCATACCTATTAGTAACCCAACATAATTTTTAATATACATAAAATGCTAAAATAAATAAATAAATAAATGCTAAATTTCATTTTTTATGTTATTTAATAAAATATTAAAGTATTATCTAATAATAAAAATTAAAAAAGTTTTTATATTTATTAATTTCGGAGACATGCTTGTTCGGTGTTGGGAGTTGTGTAGGAGATATGCGAACAACCATTCCAATTCATCTGAAATTTTAGGCAAATCAGGGATTCAGGAAGCAATATCCTCGTATTAAATTTGCAGTTTCTATCTTTATTAATTTCGAAGATATGCTTGTTCCGTTTTGAGAGTTGTATGGGATGTACACGAACAACCACTTCAATTTATCTCAAATTTTAGGTAAATCAGAAGTTCAGGAAACAGCACCCTCGTATCAAATTTGAAGTTTCTATCTTTATTAATTTCGAAGATATGCTTGTTCGGTTTTGAGAGTTGTGTGGGGGGTACCTGAACAACTCCTCCAATTCATCTCAAATTTTGGACAAATGAGGGATTCAGGAAACAACACCCTAGTACCAAATTTGAAGTTTCTATCTTTATTAATTTCGAATATATGCTTGTTCGATTTTGGGAGTTGTGTGGGAGGTACCCGAAGAACCAGTCCAATTCAGGATTCAGGCAAACACACGCTCGTACAAAATTTTAAGTTTTTATCTTTACTAATTTCGAACATATGCGTATTCGGTTTTGGGAGTTGTATGGAAGGTACCCGAACCCATGGTCCGATTTGGTTCATTTGCAATATCCGCTTTTACTTTAGTCATTGTTAACCTACAGTATATAACCTACATGTCATCATCAAGATATCATCATTATTTTTTGAGTTATCGTGTGTACGGACGGACGGGCATCGCTAAATCGACTCAGGAGGTGATCCTGATTCAGGATATATTTACATGTCCATATCTAACTCGCTTCCTTTTGGTGGTTATAAACACCATACCAAAGTTAATATACCCTATACTTTAAGTGCAGGGTACAATAAGTACTTTAAAGAAAATTATAAAAAAAGTAAAGTAATGTAAAGAACTTTTAAATTAATAAAAACAAATCCTTAAAATTGGCTACAATTATGCCAGGTATACATATATTAATAAGAGAGTCACATAGGTATAAAAAATTATACAATTGCAATTACATTTTTTAATTACATATTATTTTAAAATTTTCATGTAGACAACTTACGGCGCACGCTTTTATATGCACAGTAAGATGGCACAGTAAAAAGCCAGAGAGTTCCAGTGCGGAAAACATAAATATTATTTATTGCATTAAAAAAACGTATTAAAATTTTTAAATTTTTTGAATTCATAAATTCATATTTAAATATATATATGTATTATTCATTCTTATAAAAAAATTTATTATAAAATAAACTCCGAAATTTATTATTATACCTAATATATAGGCATTTACATATTAGTTCTTAACTGAAACTCACAAAGTTTGCATTTAATATAAGACCTATTATTTTAAAAATCTTTCAATTCTAAAACTCTCAAATGTGCACCCCATACATAGAAAAAATGTATGTATTATTCAGTAAATACGGTAATGCATTTATGAATCTATTCTTTAACATTTTTAAAATCACACTCGACTCAGTCAAAAAGAAATCGATTTTACGATACTTAAAATGTAATAGTAACCTTTTTCAACATCTTTGATATTTTAAATTCCAAATCTTTCAAATGAGAGAAGCTGTTAATAATTTAAAAAAAGTTCACTACTGGAGTGGCACTGACCACAATACAATATACAACTTTTACTTTTAATTTAAGGAATAAACATTTTTTACTGTCTCTTCAATTTTCATATTGTCATTGTTCATATTGCTATGTCTCACGTCATGTCTGTTATCTGGTTGTACTCTGTAAGTCAGTACTTGGTTAGTACTGTTTACTGTGCCACTCTTTCAATGACAAAATAATATAGATAATACGAACAATAAATAATACGTACCACAAATCATACTCATGGGCCTTGGCCATAAGTGCATAACTGCATACTATACTACATAGTACATACATTGAAATTTGAATTTTTAAAAGAAAAAATTACATATTTTAATTTTTTTAAATATATGAACTTATTATATTAATATGCATTTCATTCTCTTAAATTTTTCTTAACATAAAATATTAATTAGTACTAAAATTGTAAGTTCTAAATTCTACTCTCATATTATTGATATTATTTTTGTACGTTAAAATTTTTATAGTTGTTTTTACAACGTACATATTATGTACGTATATGTATTATCCTATTACAGCTAACACAATATTATTTTTTTTTACTTAAAAATTTCTGTTTATTAATTTGAACGTAAATATAATATGAATGCATATATAAACAAACATATATATACATTCACATTTAATAAAAATGTTTCAAATTTATTGTTGTTGGTTTAATCGTGAAATTTAAGTTTAAAGCCGAAAGCGCATACTATCATAATATGTATGTATGTAGATTATGAGATAATGTTATGTAATCATGTTACATGGTTCAGCTTACATCACATTCGAAGTAGTAAAAAAGTAGAAAAATTTTTTTTTTTATTCTTATTATACATGCATACAACATACAGTCATATGTAAATCAAAATAGAATCCATTTCTTTGAAAAATTTTATTTTCTGATTTTGTTTTTTTTTATAAAAATTATATTGTCAAATTTATGAATGGGTACCCACATGCCCCTGAGTAAACGTTTTATAAAATCACATACATACCTATATGCATTTGGTGGTTAGAAAAAATAGACACATTTCTATAGGTAGAAAAAATTAAATTCATAAATCGTAATTTTAATTTAAAACACTCCCTAAAAATTGTACATATTTACAAAATATAAATCATACCAACATATACATATGAATCTATGTATTAAATAAAGAGAAAGAGCTTCCGAAACTTTTCATTTAAGTAATTATTAAAAACAAAACATAAAATTCCAATAAAAAAAACAAAAATTGGAATTTATTACAAATTGAATCTACGTACCTAAACCTAATACTTTATATACTACTTATATACATACATATATTATGTCTGACAATTAAACTAAATTTAACTATTATAATTTTATTTATTCATTATATAATTAACTATATAATTATCTATTATAATTTTATTTTAACTATTATTAATTAAGATTATTATAATAACAATATAATTTCTAACTTAAATTTTTTTTTATCGTGTACTAAAAAAACAACTGCTACCCATTTCATACAAAATTTCCAAACAAAATTTTTAAAAAATTAAAATAATAAAAAATAAAATAACTTAGTGTAAATATAGAATACAATACTAAATCATAATATATGCGAGAGGCAAACATAAATACATGTTTACATTCTGAAGTATATATAAATAAGTATCTACCTCAAAAAATACTACATCGATTTACGAGCTAGTAAAAAGCAAGTACTAAAAAGAAAGAAAGAATTATTATGTAAATACATAGAAAGTCGTGTAAAAAAATGCTTATGTGGCAAGAAATTTTGATAAGCTGTATTTTCTAAAATACCAGCACGATCAAAAAGATAATAACATATTTTATTTTTCCTGTCTTCGTTCTTTCTAATGATGTGCAAACCATGTAAATCGGTCCAGTAGTTTTCTCTGAAAAAGGATCCAAAAAACAAGGCTGGCGTATTTATATAATGATGATAATGATGATGATAATTACGAATACTCATTCCAATAATAGGAAATTTTTATATACAATGCACACATTTATTAGCTTTTATTTTTACAAATGTACTTTCATACACAATTTGTCTGTGACTCAAACAACTCCATACAATTTTCAATGTACATCATATACCTAATACTTACATATTATATTCACATTCATTCTTTACACAAAACAGAAAAAAAAAACAAACATAACAAAACAAAAAATATGTAGATAAATACTTAACATTACTTAGCTACATATAAATACATTTTAAGTGTTAATTGTGTTAATACATAGTGTTAAATAATATTTAACACTATGTAGCTATATCAATACATTTTTATATCATTCATATTCAAATTTCAAACTATATGTATAGCAACAGTATATAATATTGTATAGAAACATAAAAAAAGAAAATAAAACAAAAAAATATGTTAAAAAAAGAAAATAAAACAAAAAAATACCTATAGCTATAGGTACTTAACACAACGTAGCTCTATAAATACATTTGTATATCAATCATATTCAAATTTCAAACTATATGTATAGCAATAGCATATATTGTATAGAAATATATAATTGGGTAAAAAAAAGAATAGAGAAGGAAAACAAACGCTCATATATTAAACCAAAAAAAACAAGAAAGGTTGAAGTTGAACTTGAATTTAATGTTATTTAATATTTGTATGTAAACTCGGTAATTTGTAAATTTTATTCAAAATTAAAATTTAAAGTGGTCAATAGTTTTTTTTAAGGTTATTACATTCAATATAAACAAAAAAACGAAAAGTAATTTTGGTTAATATCAAAACGAATATTAATTTTAAATTGTAAATTTGGTTAGTAATAAAATTAATATTAATTTGAAAATTGTAAATTTGGTTACTATGAAAGAAATATTAATTTTAAATTTTTGATTAGTTGATAAAAGCTTTATATAGAAATAGAATTTAGCAATTTTAAAAGCAATATTTTGTAGAATAAAAATGTTATTGATAAAAATGAAAGTGTTGAACATACAAGTTAATCAGCACATTTTTAGATAATAATTTTGTCATGCCTGTTAAAGAACAGATGTATTAAAATGTTGTTTAATGCACTTTATAATAATTTCTTTTTTTATGATATCTTTTCAATAAAAATTATCAAGAAGACAAGATGTGTTTTTTTTTATACTTTAAACAATAGTGCATCATTATTTTTCAAGAAAGATTTTGTTATCCGCTAAATCAAACCTATAACTTCGAAAGTCTCTTTGAAATTTTAAAATACATAGCAATTAGCAATTTTTTACACTACTTTTCTATGTATTTAAATATTTTTTCTTTCTTTTTATTACTTGCTTTTTATTAGTCCGTACACAGCTGACAATAGTTTTCAGGCCACTTAAAAACTATACATTTTTTTGACTTTCGATCAAATGAAATATTTATAAAATATTAATACGTATTTTTATTTTAAAATACCATTTTAAAAAAAGGCTGCATTTTCTGTACCACTATAAAACATTCTTAAAAGAACTTTTAAAGACACAGTTAATTTAATTTAATTAAAACAATTTTCACTTCGAAAATAAGTTAAATTAACAATTTATGAGTAATTTGTATACTGATTACGGAGGTACACAGTTGAAACGCAGTCGGAGTTTTATTCCTAATTTACTGCCACAGTTTTAAAAAATACTTTTCTACTATTGCGAAACCATTGCGCAATCTCTTCCATTTATCTCTCTCTTCGGGTAGATATACTACCCAGTGGAAGACAGCACACATACATCCCATCCCCAAAAAAGTAGAAAAAAGCGATCCCTCAAACTACCGTACTATTGCTATCACTTCAGTCCTCTCCAAAATAATGGAAAATTTAATAAATAGAAAGCTTCTGAAATATCTACATAATAAAGGATTGATTCATAATCGTCAATATGGGTTCCGAACCCATCGGTCAACAGGTGATCTCATGACATGCCTCTGTGAAAGGTTCAACATCAGCCTCCACCATTCAGGGGAGTCCGATGTTGTCGCTTTGGATATTTCTAAAGCTTTTGACTGAGTTTGGCATGATGCTTTAATTGCTAAATGCAAAGCAATGGGCGTAGCTGGTGTATTTGTAAAATGGATTGGAGATTTTCTTTCGAATCGTTCGATTCGTGTCCTGGTCCATGATTATTCTTCAGACCAATTTCAAATTATTAAATTGTGTGTCCCTCAAGGATCTGTGGTGTCCCTCAAGGATCTGTTCTCTCTCCGACACTTTTCCTAATATTTATAAACGATCTTTTGAGTATAACCTCCAGTCCAATCCATAGTTTTGCAGACGACAGCACGCTCGTTACTTCTTATGAAGAGAACGACAGTAAATATTCTGCTTCGCTTGAGCTAAAATTCGACTTGGACAAAATTTCTAATTGGGCAAAAGTCAAATTTTTACTCTAAGAAAACTCAGTGCTGTTTAGTCTCTCAAAAAAGAATCACTTCAATCCCAACTTCAACTTTTCAAGGGGAAGTTTTGCAGCATGCGGGTGACCTCAACATCTTGAGCAAGGAGCTAAATCAAAAATTAAGTTGGTCCAATCATATTTTTGGTATAGCTAAAGATGCATCAAGGTGTATGGGTTTCCTGTATCGTTGTAAAGCCTTCTTTTCATCTTCTGATCTCCTAAATATCTATAAAACATATATAAGACCAAAGATGGAGTATAATGCACATATTTGAGTAGGAGCCTCCAAAACGGCATTGGGATTTCTCGATAAAGTGCAAAATGGAGCAATTCGTCTAATAAATGATCCCAATGTCACCTCTACGCTCTCTCCACTCTGTCTACGGCGCCTAACAGGAACACTTACCCTGTTTTATAGATACCTTGTGGAGTTGGGTTCTTGCTCTAACGAAATTAAAAATTTGATGCCTCCTCTCAAAGCATTTCAAGGAGGAACAAGGAGAGCCTCTGCAGCTCATCCCTATGTAGTTCAAATTCCCAGATGACATAATTCGGCTTGTGGAAATTCGTTTGTAGTACGAACATTGTGAATGTGGAACTATCTTCCAGCTCATGTGTTCCCTAGAATTGGTGATTATTACATTTACAATGTGCAAAGATTCAAGGTGAATATTAACAACTTTGTTCGCAATATGCCTGCCAATTTGAAATCTATTTTCATTCCTTAACTCAACTTCCTATGATCAGGCAGTACAGTAGTACTAAAGATCGTATAACCTATTGTTTGGTCAAAAAAGGGAGCTGGTGTTTAGTGGGTTAAAGTCCCACACTCATAGAGGAATCGTGCATGTTTTCACTCCTCTATAGTGTCTTTCGATGATTCCCACCTACCCTCGCAAAAAAAAAAAATATTGTACTGAGGTCTATATTGAATGATAAAAAGTTGCTTAACGTATACACATTGATATAAGAAGTTTGGTACCAAGATAGACGTACTAAGATCTTGCATTTTCAAATCCAATATCGATATTTTGATGGTGTCTGAAACGTAGTTGTATGCTGAAAAATCAACGATTTTGTTAGAATTCCAGGCTTTAAAATATATCGGTGTGATCAAATAAAACCTAATAGTACAGATCAAATAAAGCCTAACAATTTCCTTTCTCTCGTGGAGATGGCGTAGCATTTTATGTCTATTGTGACCTTACTGTAAAACAGTTAATTCACTCAGTTGAAACTAATGAAATTGAATTTATTTTTGTAGAATTAAAATGTTAAAGTAGTGCTGTTTTATTAGGGAATGTATAATTTCCTCATCTTGCATTATATAACCTTAAGCATTTTCAAAGTGCTTTGGATAGTTTAGGTAAGTGTGATTATTATTGAAGGCTATTTTAATATTGACATACTTGACAATATTTGTTCTTTAAAGTCAGTTTTCTTCTTTTTAAGCAATAATTTTTCTTTAAATACAATTAACGGATTAGTTCCTACTCGTTTTGGGGAAACACCTTCATCGTTGCTAGATCTATTTTTAATTTCTTTTAAAAAACGAGATTTGGTAAAAAACTTGGTCTAGTATCATTACCACGAACGACTGATCATGACTTTATCTATATGCCTTACAAAATTCCAATTGCTAAGCCTAAACTAATGATAAAATACCTGAGATTATAAGAATTGTAATTTAAACAAACTTAGCCAACGCACTACCAAGTTTCTTGGGCCTTCTGACTATAATTTAAACAACGTTAATGATAAGGTTGAATTTTTCAGTTACTTAGTACTTAATCTTTTTTAAAAGCCTGCTCCTTCTGGATCTTTTATTCCGCGAATTGATGCAATATCATATTTTAGTGCTCAAATTCAGAACTTGGCTAATGAGAGAGATGCAGCCTATGAGATTTGGAAGCGTACCAGAGATACTGGTGACAAAACTTCTTATAATCGCATTAGAAACAGACTAAATCTTCGTATTAGGCAGTAGAAGAAATTATCTATTTCCAAGATGCTAAGTCCAAATCTCACTCCTAAAACTTTCTGGTCTCCTACAACTAAGGCTTATCAGATTAGGATTGTTAAAATTGACAGGTCGGATGATGCTGACGATTTTGATTTGAATGAACTAAATAGTAAATTCGTGGTACCACCAAAAGCTTTTTGATTAAGCATTCCAAATATTAAAAATGGGTAGTTATTTAATACTTTTTCCTTTTGAAATTTAGCCTTAGATAAAGTTTATCTAACAATTGGTGAAATTAAATATGAAGCAATTGGTCCTGACTTAATTCCCCTTGTTTCGTTAAGTTGATTTTACCTATTTTTCTACCATTTCTGAATCACCTGATTCACATTTATAATTCAATTTTGACTATGGATATTTACCCTCTGGCGTGGAAATGTGCTAAGATAATTCCAATTTCAAAGAAGCCTAATCCTACAATTATAATTACAGACATATTAGTATAACTTCTTGTCTCTTCAAATAACTCCTCTGGGGCCTCTTCTTTTTAGTTTTTTTTTATAAATCGAATCTATGCTTGTCTGATTGAAGCTCATTGTAGATTATATGCAGATGTTCAAATTTACATTAGTAGTCCTGTGAATGCTATTCACAAATATATTGGTAAAATGAATAATTAACTTGATGCCCCTTGGGCTTATGAAAATGGTTTAAATCCTTCTAAATCACAGCTTAGGTTATACATGTAAGAAGTATCGATACAACAGCTTTACCTAAAATGAAGTTAAATCTTTCAGTCTTGGTATATATTATAAAAGCTAAGACTTTGGGTGCTGTTTTTAATAAAGCACTAAAGCGGAACGATTACATCGATTTTGTAGCCAAGGGTGTTTTTCACTACTTCGAAATTTTGTGAATTTTCTTATTTTTTAAATAAAAATACAAAACAGAAGCTTATACTATAATTAGTAATGCTTGTGTTTGCTTATTGCAATGTGGTTTACTCTGCTATAAGTGTTGGTGAATTTACAGTTTTATATTATTTTCAATTAATTCAGTTGCATAATGGTCGTAGATTTGATAAGATCAGTGACGTTTCTAAAAAAGTACTCCTTTCTAACTAAAAGTCTACACCTTTTCTAACTTCTTGAACTATAGATATTTTTATAAAATTATTTCCAAGACGATACCAACTTATCTATATAATAAATTAGTTATTGGTCGATCTTGAAGAGGTTTAAATTTGAAATAATGGTATGCATAGGCATTTATCAGTTTTGGTTAAGGTTGCACTTATTTGAAATTCGTTACCGAGTGCTGTCAGTTGTGAACTTTCGCAGCATAAATTTATAAAGGCCTCTTGGGGGTATTTAATTTTTTTTTAAATTTATTTGGGGCCAAAATCTTAGTCGAAAATATTTTATATAATAATTAGGCAGAATGGTGTTCCTTCATGTTTGATTTATGTTTCTGAAATTTGTGAGGATTTGGTCCATGGGTTCAAAACTTGGAAGCTTCCGGACGAGCCCCAGAGCAAACGAGTATATCTCCACAACCGACAAAGATAGAACTTTTATTTTTAATATAAAGGTGTTCTGTTATGTTTCCTTTTCTGTAAAATTGGAAATTGACATTTGAAAGAATTTGAACCATGGGTTCGTATTTTGGATACTTCCGGATGAGCACAAGAGCAACGAGCATACCTCCAAAACCAACAAAAGTAGAACCTTTAAATTTAGTACAATGGTGTTCTGGCATGTTTTACTTTATATTCCTGAGATGGATTCGATGAATTAAAGTGGCAATTCGGGTACCTGACACACACCTTCCAAGGACTAACAATCTTCGAAATTAATAAAGATAGAATTTACAATTTTTTACAAAGGTGTCAAGCATAGCCCAAGACGATGCCTCTTTTACGTTCCTGAAATTCGAGTTGTATTAGACAGAAAAGGGAAGAAGTTCAAGCAGCTGCCAGAAAAACTTATGGATTTTTAATTTAATTCGAATTATTCAGGTGTAGGGTATTAATAAGTCGGTTTGCATCGACTTACTGTTACATTTACTTGTTTTAATATGAAATTGTACTCTCATTTGTTTGAATGAATGCACTAATTGGTACTAAATATTCAAACGTTCTCATGGTCTGAAAAATATTTTCACCTGTGGTTTGTAAAAACTAAATCGTAATAGTTTTTATACATACTTATTCATATTCAAATACATTATTATTCCCCAGAACGTATTTGTGATAGAAGTTGAATCTACTTTTGAAGTATGAATAAAAGTATATCTATTATAAGAAGTAGTCCCACTCTTTCTTACTAATGCTAATGCATTTTTTTACAACAAAAAATTCTATTTGCAAAATTAGGTACAATATATTTTTCTTTGTCTCTTATCCACTTTGTATAGGACTGAGGTATAAGAAAAAAAAACAACACTATACTCATTTTTATAATATAATTTTAAATGCCACCCAAATTGAGATTGATTAAATCAATTTCAAATATATTATGATTGAGGAAAGATAGGTGAAAAATAAATAATAATAGGTGAAAGATAAAATGTTTGCTTTATATAAGACCACCCAAATGAATATTTAATTTATTTGAATTTTAGTGTATTTTAATTTCAAATAGTTTTTTTTAAATTTTTATCTTTTTCCTTTATTCATAATTCTTATTGTTATAAACTTTTTACAATTTCAATAAATTTTTGTATATGTTTATGTGGGCTAGCAAGAACATTTTTTGGTCACGTGGTAAGTGGAACTACTTCTAATATACATATATATGTACTTGGGTACGAATAGTCGGTAGATAGTCGTATGCGGTATAAGGGTGTAAAAATTTTAAATTGGATTTGGTGGGTGGATTTTTCAAATTTATTTGAATTGGATTTTGTTGGTGGATTTTTCAAAACATTTTTTCGAAAAATTTGTACGAAATGGGTAACTGTTTTGCTTTTTTTAAAATACAATGGTTGAAAAAAAATTATAGGCTAGTGCAGTTTTTTTTAGTATTTTATGTTAAAATAATATGTAAATAAAATTGTAGTTTTTATTTAATGTGTTTATTTTAGATATGCTAAAGAGAAAATAAACCAGGCAGAAGGAAAATAGGCGGTTTTTAAAGAAGCACATTTTTCAAAAGACAACACTCACAGATTAGAATACTGCTACCTGGATCACAATTTGTAAATTTAGTTAGAATTTTATATATAACACATAAATTGTTAAAAATCAAGAGATACTTTTTCAATTTTAAGGAAAATCTTTATAATTAAAAAAAAATCATTAACACATGTAAAATTATATATTGAAGCATTAATTTTTGTGTTTTATTTTGAAAAAAACAGGTGCCTAAGTTACAGGTGCTTAAAATTAGCAAAATTTTAATTTTTGAGCCCTAATAGCTCTTTTCTGTTTAAGAAGGTAAAAAAAAAAGTTTTGAGGTAACTTATACTAATTCTAAATTATACTAATTTCGAGCACCTATTTAAAAGTTATAAAACAATAGGTTTAGGGCGGAATTTAGGTTTCACAAATATTACGCGTTATGAAAAACGGTGATATGCGAGACTATATTTTGTTACAAATAGTTACAATTTACAATTTATCAATGAAAAAAAATGTTAAATTTTCTAACAAAAACTGCAAAAATCAAATTTTTAATCTTTTAATAACAAAAATAAATTATAAATTTCGTATTAAAAATAAAAATGTCATAAAAAATTCTTATGTACATATAGAAGACAATGTATGCACATACAAGACATTACTAAATTTAAAATGTAGTTTCGTATTGCAAATTAATTTTAAAAAAATTGAAATTCGTTTAAATTTCTGGGTATATGAAATTTTCTTTTTTATTTTTTTCTAATTGTTTTTGTAGTTCATAATATGGACCGTTCTGGCAAAGGTTCATTATTATTATAAAAATTCGACAACTTGGTAGCTAAGTTTTATTCTCCGTTTCACTTTTTTATGGTGGTTTGTTTTACTGGCGCATTAGAGTTTTCTGATATACTATCATCGTTAATTGTTCTTACAGTTTCGGCTTTTAATTCTTGTTCCTTAATTCGTGTCCCTTATCTATTAATTTAAGAATATCGTTTTGATTCATATCTTTGAATTCTTGTCCACCTACAGACTGAACAATGGTTACTATAAGACTGAGCTCTTCATTTGATTCTCAGACATTTTCTTTTAAAACCATTTCAGACCATAATGCATTCAAACAAGCATTTAATCTAGAAGATTTTAGTTTGACACACTCTAAAATAGAAAAATCTTTTCACAATTATATGGCTTTCAGAATTAATTTTGCGCTAGAATCAGAATTAATTTTCAACTAGAATCAGAATTAACTTTGTTTAAAGTAATTTTAAATATTTGTTGAATTTAATAAGTCTTGAATGTTGATATAATTCTTGGTCTAAACTCTAAAGGCTGAAAAAGAGAAGTGGTATTAAGTGGTAAACATATAGCTTCACTATTTGAGTGGTCTATATCTTTCAAGTATTTTAAAGTGTTTTTTATAATTATAGTTTTGGGCTTCCAGGCCAAAGCAGTTAAATAATCAATTATTAAAAATGCTCGCTGCATCCCAAGCTTTACTATTTGCTCTCCAGTAGACCGGTAATTTTTTCCATTACGCGTGCAATGAAAAACAATTAATTAACATAGGTTGCATTATATAGTCACCTGAAACATTGCAGACTTCTTCTGTAATTATAATCAATCCAGCAGGATATTTCTTTGCAACTTCTTTCTTACTTTTAAGATTATGTGGAGAAAACCAAATCATAAGAGCTTTTTCCACTTTCTTCAATAAAATATCTATCTCGCTACTTAATTTTTTAATTTTTTTTTAAATGTATCAGAAACACAGGAACACCTTTTTTTATTTTATGTTTATTTCTTAATTTATTTCTTACTACAAAAATACAGAAGATTTTTAAATATAGCAAGTTATTCCAACACTAACTTTTTCTTTCTTTTTTTAGTTTTTTATTATTATTCAAAATTACAGAAAATTAGGCAGATACAAATTGCTAAATCAGCATTATGTTGCAATCAATTTTTTCTTGCAATAATTTTCGGTCAATAACGTTTGGCAATTTGTATCAGTACAATTTTGTACAGGTAATAAAAATTTTATATATTATTATTTTTTTTTTTTTAAATTTTACAATTTAATTCTTTTTATTTATTTTATTTGTTTTATTTCCTACCTAATATTGATTCAATATTAGACAAATTAGGTAGAGTTCAATATTTTACAACCATAGACTTGGGGAAAGGGTACCACCAAATAGAACTTAATGAAGAAGACTTTTGTAACACCCCACCGTTTGTACGAATTTAATAGAATGCCTTTCGGCTTAAAAAATGCCCGAGCCACTTTTGTTTTTTCTTTCTTTATTTTAATTTATAATTGGTTACAAAATTAGTTTATACATACAATTTAAATAGTTTATTCATGACCTTAGCACAAAGCTGTGTGGTCTTATAATTTACATATGTATACAGACGTAATTAAAAAGCAAAATTTATAACAAGTTAATTAAAAATAATACCAAAATGAATTAAAATATTTACTATTGCAAGTTAATTAAAAGAAAAAACAAAAAAAATAAACAAAAATAAAAAGTTTACAAAATGTGTTGTTTTACAAAAATTCTAGAAGTATACAATAAAAACAAAATCATAAATTAGTATAATGTTAGCAATAATTTTAATACTTGTATTCGTAATGTTGGTAATGTTCTCAAAACATGCTGTTAATATTGAATTAATAATGTTAGTGATAATTAGTTCTCAATTGACAAGTCCTTCACTTTCTTTTTGAAAAAAGAGAAATTGGTTATTAATTTTAGTTCTTCCGGTAAGATATTGTAGCTTTTCAAACAATTGTATAAGCAGTTATTTCTTTAGTTGCTAGTTCTAAAAAGTGAAAGATAGAAATTGGCTTTGTTTCTTTTATTATAGTTATGATTTTTGAGTCTTCTATTTAAGATAAAACTATGTTTTAATTGGTTGTTTACTATTTTGAAAGCCGTTGCAAGCAATTGAAATTTGCTTATGACCGCCAGACTAAGATATGGGTTCGTGTATAAAAATCGCGATGGTTAAAAAATTGGTAACCGTTGAATAATTTTTAAACGCTTTTTGTGTACTGTCTCCAGTTTATTTAGGTACACTTGTGGCGCCCTGCTCCATATAGGATTTCAATAGCAGATATTAAACTTAATATATGACGAATATATCGCAAAAAGAGCTTTGTTTGACAAATAGTTACGAAGTCTTCTTGTTATAAAAATATGGGCAGAATTTTTTTTAATAATTTCTTCAATGTGATAACTCCAATTAGATTTATTATCCAAAATTAGCCCTAAATAGTTAAATTGTTTTACAATTTCTAACGAATCGTTTTTATACAAAAAATTATTCTGAATATCGAAGACTTTGTTTTCAAACAACATAATTTTTGTTTTTTAACGGTTTAGAATTAAACGATGTTTTGTCAGCCATCGAATTGGCAATTCCACTTTGGTTATTATCTGCATATGTTAAGACCGCGTGATCTGCGTATAGCTGAATTTTGCCCTTTAATTCAAGTTGTGTTAGATCATCAAATTAAAGCTTAAATAGAAGAGACCCTAAAAGTGAACCCTGTGGTACACCTTTAGAAATTGTTTTTCCTGCACTCAGAGAATTGTTAATGCGTACCATTTACGTGCGACCCTTGAGGTATGATTTAAAAAATTTAATTGATTTGGTGAAAAATTTAAGTTTGATAATTACCTAAGTAAAATATCGTGATCAACACAGTCAAAAGCCTTCTTGATATCAAGAAAAAGGCTGATGAATGAAATTCAGAGGGATCATATTAATAAAATATGTGTTGTTTATCTAGATGATATTCTCATATTCAGCACTAGTTTAAAAGAACACATAAAAGCAATAACAACTATATTAAAATTTTAGAAGAAAAGTAATAGAAAATACAAATAGAAAAATGTAATTTTTCGAAAAAAGAGACCGAATTTTTAGGTCATATTTTGACTGAAAATGGTCTTGAACCAAATCTGAATAAAATCGGAGCTATAAAAATTTAGAGTTACCTACAACAGAAAAACAGATAAAAAGTTTTTTAGGATTGACGGGATATTATCGTAAGTTTGTTAGCTGCTTTTGAAAATATAAAGAACCTTATAATTTTGCATCCTATTCTAAGATATCCCAATTTTGACAAGTCTTTTACTGTAAGAACACCCTGTATGCTTCGCATCTCGAACTCTTAACAACCATAAGAAAAATTATTCGGGAACTGATAAAGAATTTTTAGCCATAGTTTGATCTGTGAATTATTTTAGACCTTTTCTTTATGGTAAGAAATTTAAAATTTATACAGATCATCAACCTATAAAGTTCTTACATGCCAAATATAAAGGAAAAGACTTATCTGCTAGTTTGATGTCTGGATGGATACTTAAACTAGGTGAATATCAATTTGATATCGAATACATAAAGAGAAGGGAAAATAAAGTTGCAAATTTTCTTAGCAGACTAGAACCCAATGAAAATATTCCGGAACCGGAAGAAAAAAATATGGAAATAGTTATGGTAACTGAAAGTGAATCTAATTCTAACATAATATTTAACATTGAAAATGAAAATGAGAGTATTACAATGGCAACAATTCAATCCGCTGAATAACAACTTCTATACCATTTACACTTCAATAAAATCTTTTTCAAAACCAAACAAAACCTTTTCAAAACCAAACAAATCTTTTTCAAAATCAAGCAAATCTTTTTCAAAACCAAACAAATCTTTTTCAAAACCAAACAAATCTTTTTCAATTTCAATAACAACTTTTTCAATTTCAAAAGTAAACTATTTCCATTTCAAATAAAACTATTTCAATTTTAATAACAGCTATTTCAATTTCAAATAAAACTATTTCAATTTCAATAACAACAACCATACTTTTGTTTTACACTTAAAAAATAAAATAAAAAAATAAAAGAAATAAACTAAAATTAAATGATTACTTTAATGAAGTAGTAAACCTGACACTGCTGTTGGTAATTTAACCATCATATTCATAATGTAATTATTGCAATCAGCGGGCGTTATTTTTTCCCAACTTTACTCTAATATTGTTTTAAGAACCACTGAATTGGTACAATTCATGGTTGCAAGGCTGCTCTTTACATGAGCTTTGACTTTCGAAAAAACATTTTCTATCGGATTAAGCATCAGTGAATATGGCGGCAAAAATTTAAAAAAAAAGGGTGTAGCATTACACAGGTCTTTAACCTGGCGCGTTTTGTGAATCTTTTCATTGTCCATTATAAACCATGCTCCACACATGTTATTGCGGGTTTCGAGCTTTTCAATTAATTCTCGTAAAAATATGCAAAATTTGTCCGAATTACATGTAGAATCACTAATTATTTTGCAGTGTACGATTCCCTGTGTATTTACTGCGCCTATTAACGTCACATTTCTTCCTCTCACAGTCTGAATCTCTACATTTGCTCGGATACCCTTTTTTGAACATGCTAGACTCCTCCGCAAAAGCAAATTAAAACTCCCAAGCTCCCTATTTTCTGGACAAGTCTGGCTAAATTCTAAAGCATAAGTTTTGCGTTGCTGTATTGTTGACAAGCTGTTCATCCTGTCAACTTCGTATCTTGCTAGTTTTAAGGTTATTTGAATCTTTTTTAGCCCATTTTTCATCAATTTTCTCTAACACGTCTTCTGTTAATTTTTCCCGTCTCTTACCACCACGAGGTTTATTTAACAACGCACAAACATTTTTTTTTGTATGCTGCTAAAATTGTTTTAGTAGAATTGATATTAATATTTGCTACTTTTGCAGCATTTGCTACGGTCGCTCCTTCCTCGCATACTTGCTAGATTAAAATTTCTTTTTGGGAGAGAGATATATTTTTTCGGCGATTATTGTTTATTGTTGATGGTTCTATTATGATGTTGCTTAATGGTTCCATAAAGAGTTTTTTGAATAGTTTTTATTTATTTTTTATGTAATTAATGGATTTTTTTGTATTTTAATGTAATTTATTTTTATAAAATGGAATATTTTAATTTTATTAAATAAAGTTACATAACTTACAAACTTGCAATAAACTATTGTAAAATCAAACTATAATTTAATTTTATTATGTTCTTTATTATGTTTACATTCATTATTTTTTATCATATCAATTTCTTAATGAGGAACCAAAATATGAAAAGCAACAACAACAATGTATATAACCAGTAAAAACAAAATGTAAATAATTATATAATTTTTATTCATTATTTTTCAAATGGATTTATATATATTTTGACATCAGTGACGGGTACGAATATATACAGACTCTCTTTATCAAAAATAATTAGCACACATTTTGAAGTTAGATTCGAAATAAGGTATTCCCTTGATTTATAGCTTGTCTTTCCAAAAAAAGCTTTTACAATATGGTCTGGTACTTTTGAATAGTCAGTTACATTCATCTTATTTAGAAATTTTTTCAAAGAATCTAATTTTTTTCTGTTAATAATATTTTTGATATTGGAGTTCATCTTTAACAAAAAAGAAAAAAAGTGTAATTGTAAAAAGTATGAAATTACATTATATACCTTCAACTTGTAAAATGCAACGCCACTAATAATGATTTTGCTTTTGAAAAAATATAAGATAATATAAATTTATTATCTATATATATTATCTAATTTAAGTAAACAAAAACAGGTCAAACAATTTTGTAAATTCAACTTTATTTTTCAAAAAAAAAAATTTTTTAATTTCCATTCGCTGCATTTTTTATTTTGCATTTCGTATGGTTGTTATTGAAATTGAAAAAGTTGTTATTGAAATTGAAAAGGTTTTTGTTGATTTTGAAAGAGTTTTGTATGGTTTTGAAAGAGTTTTGTATGGTTTTGAAAAAGATTTGTTTGGTTTTGAAAAAGATTTGTTTGGTTTTGAAAAAGATTTGCTTAGTTTTGAAAAAGATTTGTTTGGTTTGGAAAAGGTTTTGTTTGGTTTTGAAAAAGATTTTATTGAAGTGTAAATGGTATATATCAAATATTAATTGGAGAGGAAATTGTTAATAAATATAAAAGACAATTAATAATAACAAATAATAAAATTGTAGAAAGAAAGAAATTATTTCTAGAAGAGCCATTACATATTTATACAGCAGAATATGAATTTTTTGAAAGAAAGAAGAGCCATTGAATGAAAGAAAGAAGAGAAATTGAATGAAAGAAGAGCCATTACATATAGCAGAATATGAATTTAATAGAATAACAGAAATATTTAGGAATATATCTCAAAAAGGCAATAACATAACTTAGTTCAAGAAAAATTAATAGAAATGCTGTCTAATAACAATAAATTGAAATTTATAAAATGTTTTTATTAAGCTAAAGAAGTTAGAACTGAAGTAGAAGCTGTGAAACAAATTTCTTTATATCAACAAAAGAAAACTGTCACTTGTTCTGCCAGGAAAGATGTCACTCAGGTAGGAAACTTACAATCAAATAAAAATTCAAATTTATTTTCCAAAATTATTAAAATTAGTTCAAATTGTTATTAATCTTGAAGTCTGCCAAGAAGTTAAATATGATAGAAATCCAATTAAATCTAAGTTTAAATATAGCGAAAATCGTACAAATATTAATGACGTAATACATATACATATACATACACAATTATGAAAATTAATTTTTTAACAGTCATAGATAAATTCTCCAAATTCGGAGCAGCTTATTTTTAACAGAGAAAAATTACTTAACGTTAAAACAACAATTAGATCATTTCATCACTTTTAATTACATAAAAAAACTTTACAATTTTGTTCTTTTTATTTTATTTTTTTTTTGTTATATTTTACATTACAAAAAAAATTGATTGACATTGAAAAAAAAACGCCGAAATTTGATTACATTTTATTCAAAGCTACTAAAAATTTGTTCATAAAAAGTAAACATTTTTATAAGTTAATAATTAAAAGATTAATGACTTTATACTTTTACTTGAATCAGCTGTTGTGGTACTTTTAAGTACATTGGTTGATGAACTTTTATTTGACTGAAATATATTTGATTCAAAGTAAAATTTTCTGTTATTTGAGTTATACGTATGTATATTATTATGTTTTTTACATCTTAACCATAATATTAAAACTATACTTAGTATTAAAATTACAACTATTATTATCCTTATCAAGCTATACGATTAAATTTTATGATACCTTAATTTCTTAATTACCGACCGCATACATTAGTGTATAAGGTAGGTATTTTTTTCATACTAAAAATTTGTACCCGAGATTTTGGCAAATATGCACTACTCCGGTGTGGAGAAGACTGAACATTTTTTAAGCATGATGTCTGTGTGTGTGTGTTTGTGTGTGGGTGCGTGTGTGTCTGTGGCAACGTGTACAGCTTAAACGACTGAGTGGAATTTTTTGCAATTTCATATTTAAGGTTTTGACGTAAATATCTCGGATTGATAAGCTTTTGGAGCAAATCGGACAGCCGCAAGTGGTAGGTTACTAGTGTACTTTTTAAGTTTTTTACGAATCTTTCATAACAGAAAAATGTAATGAGAAAAATTATTAAGAAGAAGTTGTTACACAAGTAAAGAGCAACAACTTTGCCATAGAATATTTTTCGATCCGACTAACTTTAACTTTTTTTTTAATTCCAAATTTCATACATAACACTCCATATGAATTTATATGAACAATTTTTTTTTATTTTTTTTTTATATCTCTAAAAATTTACATATATATATGTATATGTACATAGGTATGTACTTGTATCTATGAATATTATTCTTTTGTTGATGACATAAAATTAAAACGGTAAAATTTTTGTTAGCAAATTCAATATTAATCTTATGTTTGTTTTGCATTTGTTTACAGTTTGTATTATTTTTTACTTCTAATATTTTTGAATGAAAAAAAAAATCATGTACATTACATAATAATGTAAATAGATGTATGAATGAATGCAAATATATTTTTACGATTTCATTGCTTATTATTGTTATTGAATAAAACAAAATGTTGTTAAATTATTAGAAGTTATTTTGCTTTGATATAAATTATTATGCAAAAAATCTATAAATTTTGGCATTGTACTTTTATTATTAAATCTTAACTTACAATTATTATTAAAAATAATATGTAAAAAAAATATTTTTTAAAAAATGCTTTTATCGAAACCAAATTCGCCCCCTAAAAAGTAGAAATTAAAATTGATTGCAAAACTTTAGCTTTTTTGACTGTTATAATATAAAAGTGAATTGCAAGCAAGCAAGCATTTTGGACTGTTATAATATAAAAGTAAATTGTTGTTGCTGTGTGGTCTATTTCATAGTTGTCTATATTAGGTAAAGGAGTTATTAATATTAAATTAATTATAATATAATTTTGCGGTATTTTTAGAACAAATACTAAAGAATCATTTTTATATACCATTATTTCCCTTTTCATTAATGTTAGTTTGAAAAAATCGATATTAAATAATGATATTTCTTCTGCTGTCAGAATGCTGGGATGGACAATGTTATGTTTAGCAGATGCTATATTATCCTGTATTTGATTAATTTTATCTTCTAAGTATCTTATTTTAATTATTTGATCTAAATAAAGTGAGTTAGTTAAACTTTGTTTACTCGTTTCTTTAATTTCATTGTAAGTTCGTAATATTTTTAATCTATCCTGTTCTATTGTGTTTTTAAGAGTAAAAAGAGATTTATTAAAATGATTGTTTATTGATATTTGAGAACTTAATGTTGTAATGGTATTGTAAGAGTTTTCTTTTATAATATCTAAGTAATTTAAAATCTCTTCCCTGTCATCATTATCCATAGTTCAAAATAATCACTTGCTTGCAGTTCCTACTACATTTATTAAACCTCTTTTTTTCTATGCATAGTTGATGGAATAATAGATCTAATTTTGGCCTGATTGTTAATTATTTAACTATCTAACAAAATTTTGTTACTTATATTTAAATTAGCAATATTCGATTCTATTTGCGCTAATATGTCATTTAACTCTAAAGGATTAATTATATGAAGTATCGTTGAAGTTTCGTACACTATTTCTATTTCTTTTAAATTAATTTGTGTACATCCCAGATCCACATTTATTGGTTCAACTTGCAATAAACCTTCTGCTAAAGGTGTTATAATTGTCAACAATACCAATATTAAAAGTGTAAATAACTGTAAATTTTATAAAAAATTTTGGTCAACATTTTATATGTTGATACATGGAATAAAAAATTTTACTTAATAATAAAATGTAAATTGTAGAGTCAGCTAATTTCGTAAGAATAAGATTCAAAATAAAAAAATATTATTGACTAATTATGTTGTGAAAGGTCAGTATAATAATTGAATAATGTTTATGAATGAAAAACATAATTTTAATTGTAGAGAGTAAAAGAAATATTTGTTGGAAATTATTATTATTATTATTGTCGTAAAATTTTTAGGGTCGTTTTATATTAGCAGAATGAATGTTATTTAATGTAAACCTTTTGTATTTGGGCTATTCTTTATGCCTGACGGCTTTATAATTTTTAACGAAACGTTTTGCTCTTTGTTCGTCATAAACCTATCTTGCTTTATTAGGTTTTCCAATTCTGTTTGTTTATGCTAAAATTAAATTTTTCTTATTTTTGTCTAAATTTACTTTTCTGGTTTGAACTTCGGTTGGAATGTTTTTGATTGTTGAGTGAAATTTCTCATTATAACATCTAACAGATTTTTGCATTAATTGTTTTACAGATAAATTTTGATTTAAAAATTTTAAAATTGTAAACTTTTCAGTTATTGAGTTGTGGAATCTCTTTATATCACTATTTCCTGTATAATTATTAGGTTTTGTAAGATGTAGAGTAATTTCTTCATCTTGCAGAAATTGTTTTATTTGTATAGTTTTGAATTCATTATCAGCTACCACTTTTCTTGGTTTTCCTAATTTGGTTAAGTGATCTTCTAATTGTTCTATTAACGTTAAGGGTTTTTTGTCTGTTAAAAAGTAAGCGCTCCGATTTTGAAAAATTTATCTATGCTGTTAAAAAATTTGTTTTCATAATTGTGTATGTATATTATGTCATTAATATTTGTAAGATTTCCGCTATATTTGAACTTAGATTTAATTGAATTTCTATCATATTTAACTTCTTGGCAGACTTCACTTAATTTAATTTAAATTAAGACAGACTTAATTTCTACTTGGTGGTATCTTTTCGCCAAGTCTATGGTTGTAAAATATTGGGCTCTACTTAATTTGTCTCATATTTTATTTTATTTTATTATAAATACCAAACAAGGTATGTAGGTACATATTATGTGAATACAATTATTATTTTTTTTTCTTTTTTTTAACAATGATACAAGTAGTATAGATATGGCGGTTCTGGATAAAAAGCTCTAAAGCTTATAAAGCTCGTTCGTTATATTTGAAAATTAAGTTCAACTGTAATTTTAAAGTTGAAAGTCATGGAGACTTTTTATTTGATTGTGAACTTGACTAAAAAAGTTTTGAAACAAATAATAATAATTTTGAACTAGTTTTCTGTTTCTGTGAAAATATGAGTTTATACCTAAAATTTTTTTATAAGAAATGAAGTAAGTATTTTATTAAGTTTTAAAAGCTTCTTTTCAATATAAAATTATTAAAGTTTAAACTTAATTTAATATTTTCCTGAAAAATTCAAAACAAAACAAAAATTTTAAACTTAGGTTTGAATTCAAAGTTTATAAAGCTCGTCTTTATGTTTGGAAATTAACCTCAACTGCCATTTAAATTTCAAAACCTTAAAAAAGCCATGCAGATTTTTTATTTAATTGTGAACTTGACTATAAAATGGCTGAAATTATATTGTTAATAAATCATGTAACATAATTTGAAATCGTGATCAAGTTCAAGTTAAAAGTAAACAAAACTTTGGTTTAAAAAACTTATTTTTTAATATTAAATAACAGCATTGCATTTTTTACTAAAAGTTTAATAATTATTATTCATTAAATAATATCTTGTTTATTTGTTCATCGAAGCCAAGCCATCTAACCAAAACTTGATTTTCCTTTTTTCTTATTATTTTTTCTACAAGGTAAACATTAGGAAATTTAACAGATGTAAGTTCAGGTTCATAAAAACTGCCCTTTAATTGTTTTTGCGTGTAATCAAATAAATCGTATGTTACTGGATCAGTTCTTTTTATTTTCGCTATTGTATAAATTTCTGTTAACCCATTACGCTGATAACCTTTTGCAAATATACCTTTAAATTTACTTATACGAACAAAATCTCCAACTTTGTATTTTGCCTTTCGGAATACGTAGACAGTTTTTAATAATAATTTCTCATTTTTCTTTGTAACATTTTTAGGTGGAAGTTTAATTGTATGATGGTATGTTGAGTTATATTTTTCTACTAGCGATGACAGAATAGTTAACCATTTATATGTGCCTTGTAAACTAAATTGTTTCCACGTCGTGTTTTTTAGGGTACGATTGAAACGTTCTACAATTGATGCTTTTAATTCTGAATATGTATGGTAATGGTTAATTTTATTTTTCCTCACTAGATTTTGAAATTTTTTCACCCTTAAAAATATTTTTCATTGCGATTAAAACATTATCAGCGCTTTTGTTTTTAACCGGTTCAGCATACATCAAAACCGCATGGTTATATTGTGTTGGATTTAACACAAGACATTAACGATTTGTTTCATATTAGAACTAATATTTTTTCAAAAGAATATTGTATATGATTCTGAGATACGGGTGATTTGAACAAAAACAACTGTCAAAAGTATGAAACGATTGAAGAAACACCAACATATATTGCATGTATGTATCAATAACTGTTAATAAATATTTATATCCCTTGTTAAATTTTGCCAATGGAATCATTTCAACCAAATCAATTTGCCAAGTATCATTTAAACCCTTTTGAATAAATTTTCTTCGTGTAAATTTTTTTCTAGCACCTCTATGAATTTTTGATGCAACTTGTAATGTCGACTTTATTCTCGTACCATTTAATTAAATTTTCCAAAGTGATTCTATAATTTTCTATTGTATCACATTTACATGTGTCCGCTCCAGAAGTAGAATTATCATAAGCCCATGCACAAAAGGTAAAATGAGTACCATAAATTGAAGTGTACTTATTTACTCCAGAATAATTTTTAATGTGTGTGTATAGATATAATATTACTTTCTTATGATCATCTAATAAGACGGAGGAATAAATATTTGAGAACTCCTCTACTTCCATAATTCAAAATGACTGTACTAAGAATATGTTCGCTGCTTTTATATTATTTTTCAATTGTATTTTAAATTCACTTTCTTATCAGATACCGAACAAAAATGATTAACTTTATTCATCCATTTACAATGATGATTGCAGGACCATCTGGTTGTGGGAAAACAACATTTGTGTGTAATTTAATTGAAAATATTTACAGATTGATTTATCCGAAAATTGAAACAATAAAACGGTGTAACCCAGAAATTTCTGCTATTCCGAAAAATATAGATTTTCCTGATATAGACTTTTATACCAGTATTCCCAAAGAGTTTAGTGGGAATGTAAACAAACTACTTTAATTGTTTTAGATGATTTAATGCTAAATTCTGCAAATAAACAGGTGTGTGAACTATTTACTAAAGGTTCGCACCATCGTAATTTATCTATTGTATTGTTAACGCAAAACGTTTTTCATCAGGAGAAATTCTCAAAAGATATTTCATTAAATTGTAAATATTTAATGCTGTTCAAAAACCCTCGAGACAAATCGCAGATTTTTCCTCTTGCTAGACAACTATATCCGGAAAATATAAAGCGTTTCTTGAGAGTATATAATTAGTCGACATCAAAACCGCATGGTTATATTGTATTGGATTTAACACAAGACATTACGATTTGTTTCGTATTAGAAGTAATATTTTTTCAAAAGAATATTGTATATGCTTCTGTGATACGGGTGATTTGAACAAAAACAACTGTCAAAAGTATGAAACGATTGAAGAAAACCCAACATATATTACATGTACTAGGAAAGTGCAACAAGAAGAAATTTCATGAAAATATTCTTAAATATTGTGATGATGATATTATGAAAACTATTGCTGAAATTGCAATTAATATATTAAATGGAAATAATAAAATAACACCAGCACAAAAAGCAAAATTAAAAAAATATAAAAAACAATTAAGATTCCTAGCCTGTGCAAAGAAGAGTATAAAAGCCAAACGAAAAAATTTAGTTCAACATGGTGGATTTTTACCAACTTTATTCGGTACTGTATTATCTGGTGTAATAGGAAAATTGCTCAGTAAGACATAATGTAGCGAATGATTGTTATGTCACCAGAAATATTTTCAAAATTTAGTAAATTATTTCAAGATTATAAAAATTTGGATATATTAGATCAAAAAATGAAAAAAGTTTTATATGATAAAAAATTAAAACCATTGCAAAAATGGTACTTATACCGTCAAAACCTCCTCAAATATGGAATTAACAAAAGACAAGCAAAAAGATTACCAGACAAGGCTAATAATCTTACATTTGATACAGGTACTCAAACAAAATTCTTTTCTAAACGAAATGCATATTCAGAAACAGAATTTCCTAAATACAAATCAACATCAACACAGACCAATTTTGTACCTTTAGTTACTGATGATGTATTTGAATATGACCCTAAAAAAGAACATTCAGATATGGATATCGATTTAACACATTACGATTTGGATGATGAAAATTCATTTAAAAAATTAGCTCAAACTGAAATGTTGAAAGATGAAAAATTAGTGGAAAGACTATCTCTAAGCTCTGATTATCGAATGTTTGAAACACCGAGTGGTGATGTAATTACCGTTGCTGTACCATCTCCTGAAAAGAAGAAGACACTAAGATCGGCCGGCAGTACAATATCCTCAACTATACTCTCACAGTTTCCTGAAACAAAAAACGAAAACTAAAACCATTACTAAGAAGTCCAAAACTAAGAATTTCATCAACACCGGAGTGGACAACATATAAATAGTGCAACATTTTATGTTTTAGAAGAATTTAACAAAGATGGATAGTCAAGATGACTTCTATGTAACATTCTTTATGCAATTATAATCTAAAACTATTTCCAGACATCACTTTAGCTTCATTCGAAAATAAATTACCTATTCACTTTGATTTAAGAAATGGAAATTGGAAAGTTGATCAGAAATATATCTGAACGATTTCCTACAAACAGAAGAATTTAACAAAGAGAAATGTGCTTTTATCAATATTGGGCAAAATAATGTTTACATAAGAAACATTGAAAAATCTCTTGAAAAAATCAAAGTAACCAAATCTATAGGTTACACATGTTATTCATATAACGATTCGGAATTACATTTGGATGATTGGAAATTTAATTTTTTACCAACGCTTATTAAAAATATAACTCCTAATCCGGGATTTACTCGCAACCAAGTTTTCAAAGAATTTTTTAATGAAGTTTTGACATATATCTCTATTCCTAAAAATTATGATGATGTAACATTTAAAGTGTCAGAATCCAACCGAAGCGATTTAATACGAATATCGCAGACATTTGATGAAGATAGTTTCTATATAAAAGTTAATCACAGTTATAATATCAAAACATTATTAACTGAGTTATTTCAACAAAAAAAAAATATAAAAAATTTCAAAATAACATTACCTGAACTATTCAAATTAGCTGTTGCTAATAATAAAGATGAATTGAATGGAATGGTGATGGTTTATTCAGATATAGTTGAATCATCTGTTTTTGGAAGTGGCAAAGTGCGTGCATTGAGAGCTATCAACATAGAAAATTGTAGAATACCTACCAATATTGAATTTGAAAATGTACATTACATACCTGTAGAAAAAAATTGTTTTGAAACGATAGCGATTAAAATTTGCAATCAATACGGTGATGGAATAAATTTTGCTTCCAGTTACTATCCAACAAAAATTGTATTACATTTTAAAAAGCATTGATTGCTCCCCAATTGAAACAATATAAATACTACTACTCAAATATGATATCCTGTCAAACATGGAAAGAGCTTATGTGAGATATTATTCCTCTCAAGTAGGTGGAGGAATCAACGATATTGGGCCTTTCTTACAATTTTATCCAGCTATACAAAAAGGTCGTGGTTTTAGAAATATATTCGGAAGTTTAATTCGTTACTTAAAGCCCGTTTTTACATCAGGTTGGGACTTAATTAAAAAAGAGGCTGTAAAAACAGGTAAAAATATTTTTAATGATATAATATCTGGTGCAAACATAAAAGAAGCTGTAATTTATCAAAGCAAAGGCAGCATAAAAAATTTACGAAAATCAGTAGTTAACCAACTGCATTCGATGTATGGTTGAAAACGAAGAGCCCACAAAAAGAAATCAAATTTCAAAAGAACTATTTTCAAAAGGTTATACAATACTGGCTTTTGATTTATCAGCAGACGGCTCGGAAACAGATACATGACAAAGTTTATTAAACCAGGGAGTAGTAAAGATTGAAGCAAGACTGAGTTCTCCATTAACTTCAACATTAACATGTATTGTGTTTGCAGAATTTGATGCTAATATAGAAATTGATAAAAATCGTAACGTTTACGTAAACATATAAAAAGGAAGTTCAGGCGACCCTTTCACCTCACTTAAAAATAGCATGTGCTATAGTAGATTTATCGTTCTGTACGGATGATAACAATACAAGATTTGTAAAAAATCTTGTTTTATGGAATAAAAGAAAAATGTAAAACTATTTCAAAAGAATTAAAGTATAAATTCCCAACCAGAGATTTAAAAAGAACAGAAATCAAGAATTTTTCTTTTGGGTATATGGACAACAACAAAACAACTAATAATTTAATAAATTTATTGAAAAAATTCGAGATAGTGTTGACAAATGGAAAACTTAAAGTTGAATTTTTAACAGCATAAATAAATGGAAATACTAAAATAAATGATATTTCTCATTTACAAAACAATAATGAATACACTTCAGATAGAGAAAGTGTTGAAATGTAATAGTGCAACAAGAAAACTATTTAAAGGTGTTTTTGCTGTTGATCAAATACCGAAAAATATTTCAAAACCTGGTATTTTAGTAATAAATACCGACACATCTGCTAAAAAAGGAACACATTGGCTAGCAATTTTTGTATCAGTTCAAGGCTGTGTAGAATATTTTGATTCATTTGGAAATCCACCATTCCCCAGTGAGATTGTGAAATTTCTACAAAATCAATAAAAATGTTTTATTTTCAACAATAAACGTTTAAAAAGTGACTTTACATCAGTCTGTGGCCAATTTTGTTGTGTATATTTATGGATGCGATATAACTGCAAGAGCATGAAACATTTTATTAATTTATTCAATAAATCATCCCCACTTAAAAACGATAAAAAAATACAAAGAATGTTTTCGAAGAATTTTTAAAAAAAGAAAATGAAACTAAGAAAACTATTTCGAACCAATATAAATATAAATTTTTCAAATATATATTCCATCAGTTTAAAAAAAATAAAATGGAGTCAACATCAAATATCGAAACATTTGAAAAACAAAGCAAAGGCAACAGCAACGAATCACAAGAAAATTTCTTATTAAGTTACATTTATATTTGGATAAAAAACAAACAACAAAAATACAAATTGGATTTAATGTTGAAAGTTTCGCTGCTACAATAATTTTCCAACGTAATCGTAAAGTTATTAGCGAAATGAATTATTTGGAGTGGTATGCATTTGATCAAGATTTTACAAGCAACCAACTCCATAAATTAAATTCAAATAAAGTTCCACTAAAATTTAATTATGCTGGAGGAACAATTAAAAAACTTACATTGGAACTAGATGAGTATACCCGATTTTGTCTTATGTTAGACTTTATTCAAGCAGTGATGTCATATAACAATGGAGCCTAATTGAATGTACGAGAATATGTATTACAATATTTTGAGAGATGTATTGCAAAGAATAAGCTTAAACTGGAACAAGAAGATTTCTATATTTCTATGAATTTGCATATAGCTCAATGCAACTATTTCCGGCTCTTTTATGAAATACCATTATTTATGTCTGAAAAAATGTATTGGTCAACAATAAATAAAACAAATATTTTTTAAAACCAATTTTTATTATTATCTTTTATTAAAAACATATATAAATTCATACAATTTTTTACAGCACATCTTTGCAAATTTTCCGTATTTTGATGGTGGGGACAAATGGTTATGAAATTCCTTACTTTTTGTAGAGGTGGAATTTTATTATCTAAATTGATAACTTTAACTATTGAATTTGAAAAAAACCTATCCTAAAACCTAAAAATTGTTTTTTTTAAGACCTTTTACATAAATGATATCAAATGATGTTAAATGTTTCTCTAAGATATTTTTTAATTGTAGATATTCTATAAAACCATCATTCCAGTCCAACATATTAACTTTCTTTTTGTTATATTCATTTTGTTGTTTAGCATCAAAATTTAATTTTTCAAATGAATATGGTGCTTTAAACATAAATAGCATTGATACAAGAGAACCATCAGATATCATAGAAAATTATTTTAAAAAATATTCTCTATTATTTCCAATAACAAATTGTAAATCAACTATAGCCCTCCTGCTGCTGCTGTTGTTGTTGTTGCTGCTGTTCATTTTTTATTCTTTACTACTCGTATATATTAAAATAAACCAATAGTGTAATAGCAAACAATAGTAGCAGCAGCATTAGCATTTTATTTATACTTTTGATTTCAGCAACCATCTGGTGGGGGAGATACCTAAAGATTATACAGAATGGAAAATTTTTTTTCAAATCCTCCATCAGATCTTCGAATCTTCAAAGACCGTTTCAAAAAAAAAAACAAAAAAAAAAACACAATCTGATCTCATCCGCTTGACTATGGGAGAAAACTTGCTGTCTCTCTCTCTCTCTCTCGCAGATTGTTATTATTATTATTTTATTTTATTTTTTTTAATGTTTATTTGTTGTAAATCAACGCTAAAGTCTGGCAACAGTTGACCCGGAGACATGGCGATGACATCCGTCGCAGCCCTGGGATCTCAGCCCCTCCCGGCGCTCGGGCACTTGGGCGCTAGATCCCAAGAGCCGGGGACGTTGTTAGAGTCAGTCTTCCGGAAGTCCGTTACCGGAACCTGTCCTCCGGAAGTCCGTTGCCAGAATCAGTCCTCCGGAAGTCCGTTGCCAGAATCCGTCTTCCAGAAGTCTGTTTCTAGAACCGGTTCTCGGGAAGTACGTTGCCGGAGCTGGTCTTCCGGAAGTCCGTTGTCGGAGCCGGTCCTGCTGAAATAAGGCTAATATTTAATAGGACTAAGGGTAATAATAGGGGGTAAATAAAAAAACAAAACAAAATTACTATTATATATTTTTATTTTAATAATTTTTCTGGAGAATTTATATCTACAGCAGGAATAAGGTTTAACAATGCCATATTCTATCTATCCTTGTCACGTCCCGTAAATTTAAAATAAAAATAAATACTATTTAATTCAGCCAATTGTGACTGAGTTCTTACCTTTTTGGAGAATCGCTCTGGCATGAAAAATATAGTGATTTCCTTGCTTAATGGGTCTTGCACTTCACACAGTACCACTGTTTGTCCTCTTTTCGTATCTAAAAATCTCCAATATAGTACCTCATACATTTTATCTTTTATCAAAAAACCAATGTTTCGGTATGGTTCATTTTCACCCTTCCCCAACGAAATTAAGTTTTCAATAAAAGCCTGCAAAATTATATATATATATATATATATATGTAAATAGATATAGAAAATAATATAGAATTAATTTAAGAATAAGAAAAAAAAAAAAATCTTACCATTTTTATATTTGTTTTTTTTTTTTTTTTTTTTTTTTTTTTTGTGGTTTTTTTCAATATGAACTGATTTTGTTTTTGAAATAAGTTAATTAACATCAGTTTATATACATTTGTAAAATATTATAGAAGAAAGAGAAAATCATGCCTCCCTACCTACTATATGCTTTTAACATGATATAATATCATTAAATTTTTTTTTTTTTTTTGTAGCCAATATCAATTTATTTGTAATTATGATGAACACACATCTAACCACAAATATTACACATTAAATATTTATGAATTTATTATGCAATACCTGTTGCAACTTTTTCAATGTAAAAATTAGTTGTTATTAAAATAAAATATAAAATGTAATGTAAATATCATTGAAAGACATTATAAAAAAAAAAAACATTGATTTGACTATTTAGACATTGTTACACATTCATTTGACTCATTAAACATATGTGTCTTATTAACATACTTAAAACTTTTAACACACAAACACACACACACACACACATGTTCCAGACAGCACATTTTTTATTTAGTAAAAATTTTGTCTAATATGATGCAACATTGGTTAGTACATATCTATTACTATTATTTTATAATTTAACAGAGTATTTCTATATACTAAATAAAGCATAAATTATGTATTTGTCAAGTTGTTGTTGTTTCATTAATTTATATTGATTATTGATTTTGTGGTTAGAAAACGTAACTATCTAAAAAAAAAAAAAGTTATTAAGAATAATCCTGCAACTTTGTTGCTTTCATTAGATATTATTTACACAAATTAATTTTGTAAATACATATGGAAGTTAGACATACATTTTTTTTTTTTTAATTTTACAGGTTTTAAATGTTTATATTTTTTTTTTATTGAAAATTAAATATTCCTTTCACTTTTTTATATAGTGTTATGATAAAATAATATAAAAAATTTTATGTATATTTTAAATACTTTGACATCTATTATGAAAAGTGCAAGTGCAATTTTCCACATCATGACTTTGTTGGTATATAGTTTCAATTTTGTAATAATTTGATTAATATGCAACATTGTGTTAATTCATTAGAAAAACTCAATATTCCTTTTATGTTCTGATATGTTATATATATACATTCAAATTATGCAATCAAGTTAGTTTCGGTTTATCTATATAAAATTAGAAAAATTTGTATACATATACAATTAACTTCTTGAGTTTACGTGTTAAATCACTAAATTTAAGACTAAGTTAAAGACATTTATAGACTAAATTAATATTGTTTTAATATAAGAAAAGGACACTAACAAAAAAAAAATAAAAAATAAAAATGAGTTCAGAAAACAAAAGAATTAAATTGCAATATGATAAATGTGAAAAAGTGTTCACAAGATCTGACAATTTAAAAAGACATAAATGTGAAACACAATTAAAACATAATTGTGAGAAATTTAAAAAATCATTTAATAGAAATGATAGTTTATTAAGACATAAAAAGAGACATCAAAAAAATTTGGAAAATGTAAAATTTTGCAGTAAGAGCAAATCAAACGTTACTACCACTTTGTGGAACTACCACATGCGAACAAATAAACATAAAAGTAATGCAGCAGAAGTAATTAGATCTAATGTTAGACACATTGATGAATGTTTTCAAAATAGAATAGAAACGTTTATTAGAGATAATGATGATGAAAGCATACTAAACCCATCAAACTTTCTGGAAAAGGCTCAGACCGATATAATTGAATTATTGATGCAATCATTAAAAAAGCACAACGCTATAAAAGTAAATCTTGAGCTTTTTGGTGAATATATAAAGCCAACAGAAGAAGAGTTTGAAAATATATCAATCAAATCTTCTCAAACTCGAATGTTTAGTATTACACAAGCAGATGATCTTAATGATTTTTTTCAAAAGGCTAAAGAACTTATTCCACAACAAGCAGAAAACTTCCAAGAAAAAGACAGTGGTTGGGAGTTAATCAGGATTTTATATATTGAAATAAATATCAATAAATTTGAACCAATACGTGTGTCTAGTTATATTAAACTACCGAAAAGCATAGAAAACAAAAAGCATGCGTTAATATTCAAAATAAAGACAACTTCTGTTTCAAGTGGTGTTTAGTATCAGATTTACAAACTTGCATTCAAAATGCTGAACGAACATCTTCATATAAACTTAATAATATTTCTCTGTCCATAGTTGAGCTAGAGTTTGGCGATGTACGACAGTTTAATTTTAGCACTATGCAATTTCCAGCTAAATTGAACGAGTTAAATTTATTTGAAGAACTAAATAATGAAATAAGTATTAATTTGTTTGGACTGGAAGTTATTAATAAAAAATATGAGGTTGTAGGACCATTCTATTTAACAAAATCAGAAAAAAATACCATGTAAATTTATTGCTATTGGAAAAGGATGATAAATTTCATTTTGTTTATATTAAAAATTTATCAAGGTTAGTAAGTAGTTATACATGAAATTTATATTTGTAATATGTGTTTGCAATATTTTCATACATTACAACAGCGTGATTTACATAAAATTGAGTGCAATAAAGTCGTTACAAAACTTCCATCTATTGAGAAAAATACACTCGAGTTTAAAAATTATCAACAACAATTAGAAACACCTTTTGTTATTTATGCTGATGCTGCGAGTATTTTACAACCTATTGCAACATGCAGTTCTAATCCAATGATGTTTTCAACAACAAATATTCATCAACATGTTCCAGTAGCTTTCTCCTACTACATTAAATGTTCTTTTGATAATAATTAAAGCTGTTACAAAGAGTTTGTTGGAGCTAACTGTGTTAAGGAATTTGGCATATCGTTAACAAAAACATGTAGTGAATTATATAAAAATATACTTATGATGCCAAAGCCAATGAATCTATTAACACTTGATGAGCAGCTTCAACAATTAATTCAGGAAAATTGTCACATATGTGGTAAGCATTTAGCTTTTAATGATAGAATTAGAGACCATTGCCACTTTACTGGTAATTATAGAGGACCCGCTCATTCTAAATGTAATTTATTATATAGGCGGCCAAATTTTTTTCCTATATTTTTTCACAATTTTTCCGGTTTTGATTGCCATCTTTTATTTAAAGAACTAAACGAAGTGAATGGACATATTGGTGTCATTCCTTTGAATAAAGAACGTTATATTTCATTATCTAAAAAAATTACAATAGATAAAAATCATTCATTTTATTTACGTATTCTCGATAGCTTTAGATTTATGGCTTCTAGCCTTGATTCTTTATGTAAAAATTTAAATGAAAACGTTTTGTTTCATATAAAAAAAGAATTCATTAATAATGAAAAAATTAAACTTATGACTCGAAAGGGAGTTTTTCCCTATGAGTATTTAAATTCCATTGAACAACTTGATGAAAGAAGTTTACCTTCACAAGAAGCTTTTACCAATCATATGACAAACACATCATGTTCTGATGAAGACTACCTTCATGCAATTAATGTATGAAATACGTTTGATTGTCAAAACTTATGGGACTATTTAAAACTTTACCTTAAAACAGATGTGCTTATTTTGACTGATGTTTTTGAAAATTTTCGAAAAATATGTTACAAAATCTATTCTTTAGATCCTGCAAATTTTTATACTACCCCAGCTTTGTCATGGGCAGCTATGTTAAAATACACGGATATCAAATTACAATTATTAACTGATATTGATATGTATAATTTCTTTAAAAAAGGGATACGTGGTGGAATTAGTCAGTACTCACTTAGACATTCAGTAGACATTCAGACCTTTTTGTGCTGAAAACAAAGTTCCACCAACAGGTAAAATTCCCAAACTCTTAGTTGACTTAACAAACAAACACAAATGTTCCACTAGCTTTCTCCTAATACATTAAATGTTCTTTTGATAATAATCAAAGCTGTTACAAAGAGTTTGTTGGAGCTAACTGTGCTAAGGAATTTGTCATATCGTTAACAAAAACATGTAGTGAATTATATAAAAATATACTTATGATGCCAAAGCCAATGAATCTATTAACACTTGATGAGCAGCTTCAACAATTAATTCAGGAAAATTGTCACATATGTGGTAAGCATTTAGCTTTTAATGATAGAATTAGAGACCATTGCCACTTTACTGGTAATTATAGAGGACCCGCTCATTCTAAATGTAATTTATTATATAGGCGGCCAAATTTTTTTCCTATATTTTTTCACAATTTTTCCGGTTTTGATTGCCATCTTTTATTTAAAGAACTAAGCGAAGTGAATGGACATATTGGTGTCATTCCTTTGAATAAAGAACGTTATATTTCATTATCTAAAAAAATTACAATAGATAAAAATCATTCATTTTATTTACGTATTCTCGATAGCTTTAGATTTATGGCTTCTAGCCTTGATTCTTTATGTAAAAATTTAAATGAAAACGTTTTGTTTCATATAAAAAAAGAATTCATTAATAATGAAAAAATTAAACTTATGACTCGAAAGGGTGTTTTTCCCTATGAGTATTTAAATTCCATTGAACGACTTGATGAAAGAAGTTTACCTTCACAAGAAGCTTTTACCAATCATATGACAAACACATCATGTTCTGATGAAGACTACCTTCATGCAATTAATGTATGAAATACGTTTGATTGTCAAAACTTATGGGACTATTTAAAACTTTACCTTAAAACAGATGTGCTTATTTTGACTGATGTTTTTGAAAATTTTCGAAAAATATGTTACAAAATCTATTCTTTAGATCCTGCAAATTTTTATACTACCCCAGCTTTGTCATGGGCAGCTATGTTAAAATACACGGATATCAAATTACAATTATTAACTGATATGGATATGTATAATTTCTTTAAAAAAGGAATACGTGGTGGAATTAGTCAGTGCTCACTTAGACATTCAGTAGACATTCAGACCTTTTTGTGCTGAAAACAAAGTTCCACCAACAGGTAAAATTCCCAAACTCTTAGTTGACTTAACAAACAAACACAAATACATAATCCATTATCGAAACTTAAAACAGTGTCTTCGAAACGGTTTAATTCTTAAGAAAATTTATAGAGTGCTAAAATTCACACAAAGCAATTGGTTAAAAAAATATATTGATTTAAATAACTCACATAGGTCAGTTGCTAAAAATGCTTTCGAAAAAGATTATTTTAAATTAATGAATAATGCCGTTTTCGGTAAAACCATCGAAAATGTAGATAAAAGAAAAAATGTTAAAATAGCTACCTCTTGGGAAAGTCAAGGAAGACATTTAGGTGCACGAGCATTAATAGCAAAACCAAATTATCATAGCCACTCTAGATTCACTGAAAACTTGATAGCCGTTCAGCTTAATCATACAAATGTATATTATGATAAACTTATATATTTAGGATTTACAGTACTAGAACAATCTAAAATGCTTATGTATGATTTTCATTATGATTACATTAAACCTAAATATGGCAGTAAAGTTTTTTTAAATTCCACAGACACTGGCAGTTTTATTTACACTATACAGACAGATGATTTTTACGCTGACATATACAGTGATATACTACAACGTTTTGATACATCCGATTATCCATCTGACAATTTATTTAATTTCCCTCTATTGAATAAAAAAGTTCTTGCTCTTTTTAAAGATGAATTTAATGGCAAAATTGTTTCTGAATTTATAGAATTAAAATCTAAAATGTATTTTCTTCAAACACATGAAAATAAAACTGTTAAAAAAGCAAAAGGAATGAAAAAATATATTGTCAATAGGTTAACGCTAGATAACTATAAAATTGTTTGTTAAAAATTAAATTTATTTAAGAGAAAAGAAAATATTTAGATCACATTTACATACAATTTATACACAGAATTTAAATAAAGTAATTTTAAGTTCATTGATAATAAAAGATATGTAATCGCAGATAAAATAAACACATATACTTGGGGGCATTATGCCATTGAGCAATAATTGTAAAAAAAAAAAAAAAATCAAGTTTTTGTTAGTTTAGTTTTAATAAAAAAAATATAATTTAAAGATGAATAAAAAGAAAAAAAATATATTATTTAAACCAACAGGAACAAACTTGTTTTTTATTATTACAAAAAAAAAAAATCGAATCTTAAGTGTGTTCAATAATTTTTAGCTTAGCGAAGTTTTTAAGCTGTTGAAAACTTTAAATAAAAAAAGAGATAAATAAACAAAGACAAATAAAAAAACGTTTCTTAAATATGGAAATATATAAATTGACAGTAAAAGTTTAGATAAAATTCAAATTTATCTGATTATTTTTTATATTTTAATTTAACTATAAAACTTCTCAAAGTTCATAATATTTCATTATATTTCAACCGTTTAACTCAAAACTTTTATTATTTATTTTATAAATAATATATTTATTATAACAAAACATTTCATTTAAAATTATTTTGTATACATTTCTTTATGTACCTATTCAAATCAAACTTTAATAATAATGAATTTTGAAAACTTTTCATACTTTACCTTACTAATTTTTTTGCTTAAGTTTAGGAGGACTTAAATTGTTATAATAGAATATAAATTTGACTTTTGGTAAATATGGTGAAACTTTAATAATAATAATTTTGTATTTAAACCAAACTTTAAAAACTTTTCATATCTTCACCCTACTAATTTTTTGCATAAGGTTAGGATACCTCAAATTGTTATAATAGAATGTAAATTTGACGTTTGGTAAATATGTTTAAACTTTAATAATAATTTTGTATTTAAACCAAACTTTGAAATTTTTAAACAAAACTTTAAAAACTTTTCATATTTTTATCCTAATTTAAAATATTCAGCGCTATAGGTTTTTAAATTTAAAATGTCAAAGACACAATTCTTTTTACTAATTTTGAATACTTTTTGGACGAGTGTATGCAAATAATTTTTTTGCATACTTTTAGGAGGACCAAAAGCTTTAAAAAAGCTCCTCCTGCACCAGAACCGGCATATCCATACTACTTAAATAATTTGTACCTAGGTCTACTTTTATAAATTGGTGTTCAAATAACTGACTCGCTCTAGTAACTAGAGATATACTAGACAAGTTATTTTTTACAGCAATTATCACACCGCCTCCTCTTGAACAGTTATTAGAAAGATAATCACGGTCGCGTCTGTAAACAGACCAATTACTGTCCAGTATTTTTTCATTTTGAAAAGAGTCATTTAACCATGTTTCAGTGATAGCTAGTGCACTAAAATTACATGATTTTGCATCAATATATAATTGTTTAAGCTTACTTCTCATACCACTGCAGTTGCGATACAAGATTTTAAGATTATTGATTTTAAGTTTGTTAATGTTATTAGCTAATGTAATAATGTTTATATTATTGTTAATAGAAGAAATTGAAAATTTATTTGGAGTTGGCCGAAAAAACTTGTTAAAATTTTCTCGCGACTGAATATATCGTCATCGATCTCTTTCAACGTTAATCCCATACTTTTATGGTATCTAATATAGAGATTGAGTAAGTCTTTATAATTAGATGGCAAACCCTCATTATGTATCAGAACTTGTAAATTAGTTCTTGTTTTGTCTTCTATGATACAGTTGTTGGAGTCATTATGCAAATATGCAAGAAATAGTCTTACATAGTGTAGAATTCTCTCATCTCTAAATCTGGAAAGTGCATACATGCTATCCAGGCTTAGTGATTGTTGAGACATTTTTACAATTTGAGATATTAACGGATTAAGCGATAATATATTTCTGTTATTATTATTAATATTATTATTATTATTATTACTATTATTATTATCATTATTATTATTATTATTATTATTATTATTATTATTATTATTATTATTATTATTATTATTATTATTATTATTATTATTATTATTACTAACATTATTATTATTATTATTACTTGACGAGCTTGTTCTCGGTTTGAACGTTTCCCCTTGTACAAAATATTCCATATCTTTTTCTAACTGATATTTGTGTATCTGAGATAATATCAGTATTAGTTGGATGTGTACTGAAATTAACTTTTTTTGAAATTGCACATGGATTGAGAATAAATAATTTTGTACGAGTCGATAGATTAGTGTTATTGGAGTGATTCATTAATTTTTTATTATCTTTTATGTCTGAATTGTTGTGTAGTGTAGAGTCAATGTTATTATTTTTATATATCTTTTTTCCAAAACTTGTGAGCTAGTATATCATTGACTTTGGATTTTGGTACAGTAACTTTAAAGGATTTGTATTTTGGTTGTATTTAAAATTCTTAGAAGTAATATGAACTACGTTAACATTATTACAATTAAATGTACGTGTTAATTTATTATTGAGACTACTTACTGTTGAAGAAGCTGGAAGTTTGGAGAAATATAGAGCAACGTTCCCAGGTGTTTTAATTTCTGTCGTCCTGGACAAAGTGGGCAATTGATCAGAAGTCACCTCATTTGTTGAGTCATTTTGTAATGAAATGTCATTAACAGTATTTACGTATGATTTCGGCAAAGAATTCACAACTGGCGCAGCAGCAGCACTCACAGCATGTGAGTCAGATGAAGTTTTTAAAGGATCAACTACCGGATCTATTGAGCTGACTACCGGTTTCGTTGACCAAAAAGTAGTAGTTGCTCTTATAAAAGAATTGTAACTTATTGGCTGTACAGTTTGAACCAAGCTTCTTTAGAGTTTTCGTTGATATAAGTTTGATTGTGCTTATATGTAACGAAGGATGCGTCGAAACTTGCATCGGCTTTGATACACAGATTCCTTACGTCTTTCTTTAATGTACATATTTCATCATTCAGCTGTTCAATATTATTTGGTGCACTGATACCCATAGAATTAAGTAATTCCTGCAGTTTAATATTGAACGATCCCTTCAACTCCTTTGACCAATTCTCAATGTATTCTTGAGTACTGTTAAGAAGTTTTGAAAACATCTCATTTTTTATAATAGTTTAAACATTCTGCGCATCGAGTTAAACTCTAAATTGACTTGATCAAATCACATTTTACGTATAGTTATAGATGCAGCTAAATGTATGGATTTTTTTGTATCGTTGGAAACCTTACTCTTCTGCATCAGATCTTCTCAGTATCTATAAAATGTAAATTAGGTCGAAAATAGAGTAGAATGGACACATATAGACTGCAGCCCCTCCAATAGCATGTGGTTATTTCGATAATTTGCAAAACAAAGTTATTCGTCTTATTAATGATCCCGGTGTTACCTCAAAGCTTACTTCGCTTAGCCATCGCCTACAGTTCAGGATCATTGACTCTATTTTACAGATATCTTAAGGGATAAACACCTCTTCTAAAGAAATTAAACCGTTAATATAAACTCAAATAAAACTCAAAACCTCCATTCAAGTTTCTCTACACGAAACAAGGAGTGCGACATATGCCCACCTCTATACAGTAGAACTTTTAAGATGGCGTAGCGCGGCTTGTGGAAATCAGCTTTTAATGCGCACGTCAAGTATGTGGAATGATATGCCATTTCATATGTCCCCAAGGTTGGTAACTCATATGTGTACAATTTAGTAAAGTTTAAAATCTTTTTTGAAAATGTCCCTTCAAATTTTCTTGCCCATACTTCATCATCCTAAATTTTCTAAATCTTTTTTACCAAGAATCCCTCCCACATCCTTTTCTCGCAAACTAAAATGTACGATTGAATCAAATACGCCATCCTCAAGTTTGGTTTAAAAAGGGGGTGGTTTTGATTGATTAAATTCCAACACTATGCGGAAGAATCATGTGCATTTCTTCTGTGTGACTTTTAAAGTTTTCCAGCAGCTAAAGTTTGAAGGGGCTTTGATGACAAAAGATATATATATTTGTTAAGATTAAAATTAGAGGCTCTTATTATAAATACTCAGAAAAGGAGTTTTTATAACAAGGCTTTCTTAAAATTCTCTATTATAGATAATATAGATTCCTATTCAGGAATGATATTGGACAGGAAAGTTAAATGGATAGATCACATTCATCATACAATTTGCAAAATAACACCATATCTATTCATACTACGCCGTATTCGCAAATGGCCTAAATGCTTAATACATTCCTCCTTCATGTACTTCATATATTCGTCCTTCATTTTATCAAACATAATTTATCTTAATCCAATATGGTGTGGAACTAGTCAATAGACATTGCGACAAAGAGATACCGTGCACAAATAGGCAGTTAAAATTATCCACGGTTATCCGAATATGTTTCTTACTATTATGTTATTATTCAGGAAAATACACAAATCTCAATAATATTTACAAAGGACAGTTATATCTTACTGCCTTCAAGGTTGTACATAATTAAATTAAGCATAATTTTATTTTAAACAGAGAGACAAACATGCACAATCATAATACGTGATATTATTCCAATATTTCTATTTGTCTTTATTTAAGACAAATCAACAGCAGAACATTTGCTTATTCAAATGTTTAAAACTATATAATGAGCTATATAATGGCCTTAAACAGATTAATTCGATTGGTAAGTTAAATGAAATTAATAATCATATACCTACATATTATTCAAGAAAATAAAATTTTATTAGTTAACGAAAAATAATATGTAAAACAAGTAATGAAAAAAACAAGGGTTTTCATGCACAAAATTAAAAAATATTCCATAATAAACCTAGAGTGTAAAGTATATAAATATTGAAAAATAAATTTATAATAATATAACTTACGTATTTTATTAATAAAAATTATGAATAATAATGTATATAATAAGAAAAAATTGAAAAAAATCAAATCACACTTTCGTCAATTATAAGGTAACCCTATATTGTTCAGAAAAATTTGAACAAAAACATAATGTTGGTGCTTTAACTTTTGTATATTACATCAAAAAATTTCGGAAAGATACCCAAGTTGCTACTTCTTTAAAAAATTAACGAAATTACTTTGGAGGCCGTTATCTTACAAAACTTTAGAAATAGATCCTCTCCATAACTATTTTTAGCTGGGTATGAATTTATAAAAAAAATTTTTTTTTTGTTTTTTATACCGGGTATATTAAATTAAACCGGGTATAATATTATTATTATTAGTATCGGGTATAATAAAATTACTCCTCCGTTTGTAACACCTCGAAATAAGCGAGCTAGATATATCTTCAAAGGTATGGATCGTATCAGAATGAAATTCTAAGTCGATTGAGCCATGTCCGTCCGTCCGTCCGTCCGTCAGCACGCTAACTCAAAAACTAAGAAAGCTAGAATCTTGAAATTTACATAAAATATTCTGGGAGCAATTTGTAGGTTCCCTATTTTTTTTGGTTGAGTTCCGACCAAAACTTCGGGTAGCTCTCGAACACCAAACTTTTAGATCCCCAAATTTTTTTTGAAATAGAGCTATCCAATTTTAACTACTGATAGATCTTATAAAAATATTAATTTTATTTTTAATAACTTTTTTTTGTAGCTCCACCCGTTACGGAGCTACAGCTCCCCAAAGGTTCAAAAAAGCTCTATATTTAAATTGTTATAGCACAAGTTGTGTAAGGTATATTTTCATTTTGAAAACGCCAAACGATTACTGCTTTTATTAGCTTTAATAGTATATATACAATAAATATATACTTGTGCCATACGGTGTCTTAATTTACCGTTATGCGAAACTGAATTATTGCAAAATCCTTTAACCCTTCTACCTTCTAAATTGTTTAAGTTGGAAACTTGAAATTTTAACAGAAGTTAGATCTTTGAAAATAAGTATGAGTAATTTTTTTGTATCACCACCCGTTTAGGAGCTGTAAGGGATCAAAAACTGAAAATTTATTATTTTTAAACACCTGTAACTTGAACACCTGTTAAAATTTTTTTGAAGTGATATACAAAAGTTAAAGCTTCAACATTATGTTCGTATTTCTGTTAACAAATTTTTTTAATAATATAGGGTTACTTTATAATTGACGAAAGTGTTACTTGATTTTTTCAAATTTTCTAACAAAATTCTTTAACGAATTTTTTGCATTTTGTTTTACTCGATAATTTGAAATTTTTGAGGATATAACGCGTAGTACAAAAAAATGTAAATAAATAAACAACATAACGGTTGCTTGAACAATTTTTATTTATATGATATTGATATACATACATACTTACATGTGATTATAATAATACTTATACGATATGTAAATAACATGTTGATTTACATATCGTACATGTCACTGATGAATGAATGATGAGAGTATAGATGTATATTATATAGCGCCGTATTTACATACATATATTATGTATTTTATTGTACTTATAAGAAATTATTCTATGAATGGAAATATTTTTAAAGAAATATTGCAATGTATGGCGATATACTTATAACAATATAAGTATACTATGTGCGTATTAATATTTAAAATTATATTTACTATTTTGTACTAAGTAAATTTTATATACATTTATCGCTTAGTATTAAATGGTACTATAGAATATTTGAAAAAGTTTTGGATTGATAATCGTTATGTGGAAGTTTAGAATCTGCTTTTGAAGAATGTACATATTAACATATAGTTTGAATATATGTACAATCCATAGTTCTAGAAATTATAAAATTTACCGAAATTATTTTAAAATACTAAAATATTAAAAAAATAATATTGTAAGAGTGACAGGCTGTCAACATACTAACGGTTCGTACGAATATCTAAGAGTTGACAAAGGCAACTGTATTCTTTCTCGTTTTTAAATTAAATTTAAATTAAATTTTGAATTTAAATAAAACATTTTAACATTTGCAATTCAAAAAGGATTTATATATGATAAGTTAATATGTATAATTTCTTTTGTTTAATATACTAATATTATATTTTCAATCAAACGTTTCTTTTTTGATCCTTTTTTATATTATAAATAAAATTGTTCGGATTTGTGGCTTATTGCCTATTTGATTCGCCAGTGACTTTGATTTGACATTTTTATTATTTATTTATAGTTTTCTGTTTTCACATCTCTTACAATGCCTAAGTGTAATAAGGTCACATGAATCGAAGTAAGTCCTGAGTCTACGAAAGCATGCGCTGGTAGCTGTGAGGGGTTCTTCCATCCTAAATGCATGGGATTCACAGCTCCATTGGCGGATGGGGTAAAAAATTCGCCAGGTTTAGCCTGATACTGTAAAACCTGTCGTAAAACTTCTCCGGAAGCTTTACAATTGTCCATGTAGAAAATGGGCCTAAAAATTAATACCCTAAAAACAGCATTCGAAAGTCTAGCAGCGCCTTCGAATCCTTAACGGAAGATTTTGATAAATTTAAAAATTTTAATAACCTGCAAGTTCCTAATTGTAACGAAATCTCGTAACGAAATCTCGAATATGTGGAGAATATTATTTTATATCAAATGTAGATAAGGAGGATGTTTGCAATATGTAAATTATCTGTAGACGTATTTTAAAAACTTTTTAATATTATTTATCACATAGTCCAAAAAAAAAAACAAAAAAAAGAATTCTTAAATTTTTAACATTTAGCGATTATATACATAAAGGTGAAGAAAAATCATATCATTATAAAATATTAATATTTCGTTTAAAATTGAACACTTCAATTTAAAAAAAAAGGAATTTAAAACAACCCATTTAACTGCGAAGATGAGCAAGATAATCCACTCATAACAAATGAACCAAGGAGATGAACAAGGGAGATGACATAGGGAATATTTAAGAAATTTTTTTTGAACAGATTCAATTCTGAATATATGGGTTTTATAAAATGGACTCCACACCTGGCTGGCATATTCTAAATTGGGACGAACTAAGCAAGTGTAAAGAGATTTAAAAACATAAGGGTCATTAAACTCTCTAGCCCATCGTTTAATAAAACCGAGCATAGAGTTGGATTTGTTTAAAATATATGTATAATGAAGATGAAAAGAAAGTTTACTATCAAAAAATACACCCAAGTCTTTTGTAGAATTAACTTTAGGGATAGTTTGAAGGTTAAAGCAATAATTATATGAAATTGGATTAGAACGGCGAGTAAAAGTAATATAAGCACATTTAGTAATATTTAGTTGAAGATTATTGATATTACACCAATTATAAAAACAATTAAGGTCAGCTTGTAATCCTTTCGAATCGTCGAAGGAAGTAATTTTCTTGAAAATCTTCATATCATCAGCATAAATTCTAATATCACAATGTTGAATTACGGAAGTGACATCGTTGATTGCAATAATAAACAAAAGCGGTCCAAAGTGGCTACCTTGAGGAACACCTGTAGGAGGTTTAAATTGAGAAGAAATTGAAGATCTAAAAGAAACACGGTAGCTACGATCAGAAAGATAAGAATAAATCCAATTAATAAAATACAGTGGAAACCCCAGGTACTGCAATTTTAAAATAATAATACTATGAGAAAGTAAATCGAATGCTTTACTAAAGTCGGTGTAAATTACATCCGTTTGAAAACAATACTCCATATGTTTCGGAAATGTAGCTGTGGATTCCACAAGATTGGTGACTGTAGATTTACTTTTTACAAAGCCATGTTGATTGGGTGATAAAAGGCTAGTGCAATGATCATATATAGAATCGAATACTATTAATTCAAAAATTTTAGAAATAGAAGATAATTTTGCGATTGGGCGATAATTGATAACATCATTTTTGAGGTTTTTTTTATGGACAGGCTTAATAAGAGCTATTTTCCAAAGTGATGGAAAGATTCCTGAAGATAAAGAAAGATTAAATAGCTTAGAAAGAGGGTCTGCTAAAAACATAGAACAATTTTTTAAAAATAAATTGAGAATACCATCAGTTCCGGGACTAGAATTATCATCCAATTTATTCAAGTAACATAGTACCAAATTAGGATCAATAGTAATATTTCTAAGCGTTGTTTTAGTAAAATTATTTAAATAGGAAAAATTAACTGAGTCAGGATTGAAAAACGGTGGAGAATAGCTTGCTGAAAAAAAGTCACGAAACCATTCGGAAATAATTGAGGAATCACAACTACTATTATTATTATAATTCATAAAAGTAGGATATTGATCACATTTTCTTTTAGAGTTCACAAAATTCCAAAACAATTTAGGATTAGATTTGATAATTAAAGACATACTCTGCACATAATTTGAATAAAGGTTATCGGACAATAGTTTAAATTCATTAAATAACACGATAAAAGCGTTAAAGTCATAACTATCATTACTCTTAATAAATTTTCGCCAGGCTTTATTTTTTTTATTTTTAATTTCTTTAAGATTTTTAGTGAACCAAGGCGGACTAGAATTATTACTTCTGTCAATAACAAACGGTACAAATTGTGAAATAATAGAAACAATGGTTGAATAAAAACTATTTACTAATATATTTATATCGACGGAATTTAAAAACTCAAAATAATAGGTGCTTAATATATAATTAATACCATCGTAGTTAGCTTTGAGAAAATTGTAACGATAAGAAAGTGCTGATTCAATATTTGGAAGTAAAAAGAGCTAAAAGAAAAACAAATAGGAGGATGATAAACATCAATTTTTACAAGTTCCAAAGGACAACTAAAAAAACAAATATTATTCCAGTTAGTTGTGAATATAAGATCTAATTGATTACCTGGATGATTACAAATTGATGATATCTGTTGAAGATTAAACGAATTAAATGCATCAATTAAAAGACATTCTGTATTATTCACTAATTCTAAAGGAATAAGATAGGCTTCTTCATCATGCTGTACCCAGTTAATGTTTGGAAGGTTGAAATCCCCACAAAGAATTATATCATCGTTGTTCTTAACATCACCAATTATTGACTTAATAATATCAATATACTTAATAAAAAGATCAATATTAGAAGTAGGAGGAATATATTAACTGACAATGAAAAGATTAGCTGATTGCAATTGAATTTTTATAGCAACAATTTCTATTATATCGTGAGCATCACCCGGGGGAATTATTATTTCGTATGAATTGAATGTATTTTTAATAGCTATCAGAACACCTCCACCTTTTCTAAGATTTCCAGACAAGATTGATCCATATCTGTCTTTTCTGTAAACAGTATATAATACCGGGAAAATTTCTAAATTATTAATAGAAAAATTAAGCCAAGTTTCAGTTAAAATAAAAATATCAAAATCTAGCAGAGAACAATTTTAGTTTTAGTACGAAGTCCTCTAACATTTTGATAATAAATGGAAAATTTAGAAGGAGTGCAATTCAAGAGAATAGATTGAGATGAGTTAATATTAACTAAATTTCTTTCCATTTGTATGGGGACGAAAGTACTTGAAATGGTTGTCTATCCTTTGCAGATAATCGATTCTATTAGAAGAAATGTGGGAAGCATAAGATTGAAGATCAGTTAGAGCACTCTGTGGAGAAATATCAAATGTTTGATGGTATATTACAAAAATGTTATGGAGTTCATTTACATCCGTCGGAAGACCCTCTTGTTGGATTGCAACTTTTAACGAAGTGTTCATTTTACCGCCTATACAAACGTCATTAGATTTATCATGTAAGTAAGCTAAATACAGTCTTACATTTTCAAAAATCTTAGTATCCCTTAATCTAGCCAAAACATATCTAATATCATTATTATTTTGAATAGATTTTTGAGTTAACTTAACTACAGGTGGTAAAAGAGGATCGAAAATTAGTGGATTTGGAGTAGAAATACTAGGGTTAGCTACTTCTGAAATAGCAGTTATATTTGAATTAGGATCGTTGTATGATGAATTTATATTTTTTAAAACTGCACTGGATGGGTAGGATTTCGGAAGAAAGTGGCGATGAATTTAATGAAGTAGGCGGATCACGGGAATTAATTGTTTCTCCATAAATAAAATTATAATATTTATTTGAAATAGATTTTTAAAATTTGGAGAGCTTATTATTTAAGAATGAGTCGCTATGATGTTTATTAATAAAGGATTTGGATTTATTAATAGAGTTGGTAGAATTTTTTAAAGAAACATGATTAGAAGTTTTAATAGGTGGAATTATTTCAGCGGGGAAATGTAAATCAAGTAAACTTTTAATATTAGTTTCAGGTGTAGCTGAAGGAATAGGGTTAGTAATAGACTGTTTTAAATTTATAGGACTCTTTTTATTTTAGAAGAAGTTTTATTACGAATGTTATTAGGGTTAGTAAAATTTATACTCATGTCTTGAGAAGTGTTACTTACTTTATTAAAGGATTCTTTTCTTTTTGATGAATGTTTTACATTTACTTTTCGGGGCTTGCTAATATTAATAGTTGCACCAATTTTCTTCCGTATATTTTTATTGCTTGAGAAATTAAGAGTTGAATGATGCGATCTGGACCAGAAAGTAAAAAGCAATGGTATTTTAATTTATTAAATTTGATGCTCTTTGGTGTGACTAGGAGACAGGAAACTGATAAGTTGTTAAATTCCCGTTTTATAAATTCACGCATCCTACGTTCATCAAAAGTACAGGGAACTCCTTTAAGAAATAATGATGTGGATGTTTTAATCATATCATGGTTTGATGATGACGAGGAATAATTATTTTTATTTAATTTCTTAATTCTTTGAATCCAATCCTCTTCAGACCACTGAACGCCAAGCTTATGAATATAAATAGAGTCAGTTTGGGTTCCATTTTCAACACTACTGCACTAGGGAACTAGATTAATTGATTCTTCAATATTCAATAATTTACTAAATTCAGCATGTTTTACAGAAGAAAAAGATTTGAGAAAATCACTGTGAAGTGATTCCATTTTAGCCATCAACAAATTATGCTGCTCAGCTATAATATGTTCAATCACTGACGCATCATATAACATATGAGAAGGACCAGCTTCTATAGAATCTTTAATGTTACGGACCAGTCGGTTACATTGATTCGGAAGGGCTGTTAACACTTCATTTTTAACTGAATCAATCGCATTTAAAATATCGTGCTCATTTTTGTGACTGGAAAACTTATTACAAAATGTATCAAACGATTTTGGCATATCATGAAATGCGTTTGTATTAGAGTCTATAGTCTGGTTAGTTTTAGAAACCAAACCGGATTTCGCATTATCCAGATTTGTGAATAAATTATGTATGTTATCAAACATACTTCTCAACAAACCTTCGTAATTTTGGCAGTCGTCACAAATAAAATATGAGTTTAGAGTTGGATAATACCAATCTCTACTTAAACCCATACACACTCCATGAATCTTCCTTTTACATAACGCTTTACAAATAACAAATTTAGATGTGTTATCATTAATATAACAGTTTTCTAAATTGCATTTAATTCCATTTTACACAATAAGTTTTATTTTTATTTATAATTCTTAAAGTAAAATAAGTTAAAAAGAAAATGTGCACAGTCAACGCAAATTAAATTAAAGTTTAAAAATAATCCAAGTTCATATAAATTGCAATTCAAGATATTAATAATGAAGGAGAAGTAAATTTTAATATTAATAATCAACAAGGAGATCCGTACTATTTGGAGTGGACTATCAGAGTCAAATTCTAGGTCGATTAAGCTTTGTCCGCCCGTTCGTCCGTCCGTCAGCACGCTAACTCAAAAACTAAGAAAGCTAGAGTATTGAAATTAACACAAAATGTTTTTGGACCAATTTGTAGGTTACTTTTTTTTTGTGGTTGAGATCCGACCAAAACTTCGGGTAGCTCTCGAACACCTAACTTTTTGATCTCCACTTTTTTATACAAATTTTTCGAAAGTTCTACATCGTTTGAAGTAGAGTCATGCAATTTTAATTACGGATAGATATCCTGAAAAAAATTGTTTTATGGAAGAACTTTTTTCTGTAGCCCCACCCGTTATGCAGCTACAGGCCCCTAAAGTTCGAAAAAGCTCAATATTTAAATTATTATGACACAAGTTCTAAATTGTATATCTTCAATCTGAAAATGCCACACGATAGCTGTAACTATGGTCTTTACAAATATGTATATAATAAATATATACTTGTACCATACGGTGTCTTAATATACCGGTATGCGAAACTCAATTATAGCAAAATTCTTTAACCCTTCTATCTAAATTCTTCTATCTAATTCTTTATTCTTCTAAACGGTTTTAGTTAGAAACTTGATATTTTGAGAGAAGTTAGATCTTTGAAAATAAGTATGAGTTATTTCAGAAAATAGTTTAAAACGCCCTCCGTTTAGGAGATGTAAGGAATCAAAAGCAGAAAAATCTATATTTTTAAACACCTGTAACTTGAACACCTATCAAATTTTTTTTGAAGTAATACATAAGTAGATAGGTAGGCACTTGGGCCAGACAGGTCAGTAGGTCAAGGTCACCCGGAAGTAGGTCAAGGTCACCCGGAAGGCCAGACAGGAAGTATGTCAAGGTCATTTTAAAAGTAAGTCAGACTGGCGGCGATCGTCAGTTGTTTATAAAGATTGTATACTTGGTTTAAGTAATAGGTATGCAGGAAAATAGTAGGAAAAAAAAAATGCTTTTTCATACAATGTAAAGAGAAAAAAAATGTACCTATACGTTTCTTTAAAATTAAAAAAAAGTGCAAACTGGTTTTTTACATCTTAGATGAAGAATCAACAAAATTAATGCAATTTTGAGATGCATTTTTTTTCTTTTTTTCTTGTTTTTTCTTTTTTTTATGAAGTATTTAAAGAAGAGGAAATAAAAACCATTAATTAATTGCGAGTATCACCGTATAAGATTTTATTGTTATGTAAGAATGTTGACAAAAATATGAATAAAAAGAAAACAAACAGAAAATCAAAAATATCTAACATGTGGTTTAAGTAATAGGCGTAAATGGATATAGTAAGAAAAAATGCGTTTTTATAAAAAGTAAAGAGAAAAATTTAAACAAATTAAGTGTACCTATGCGAATTTTTAAAATTAAAAGAAAAAAGTGCAAAGCTGGTTTTTAAATCTGAATCAACCTTGACCAAATTGATATTTTGAGATGAATTTTTTTCTTTTCTTTTTTGTTCTGATGAAATATTTAAAGAAGAGGAAAGAAAAAATTATTAGTATTTTAAGATTTTATTGATATGTAAGAATGTAGAACAAAAAAGATGTATTCTTATGTTGTGTTAAAAAAAAAAATAAAACAAATTTATTTATATGTTTGAAATAATTTTTTATTTAAAAATATTTTACAATTTTATAGATATCTGTGCTGTTTTAATCTAACATTTTTTCTTTTAAAAGATACATATATACATTATAACAATTTTTAACAGCACATCTGAAATTGTTGTTTAATAAGTGTATAGGACAATTTGATTTAAAGTTATCAATCTTTTGTAATGTCGGTAAGTTTCTGCTTAAATCTTCTATTTTATCACTGTCAATGTACTTTTGAAGGAATAGGTTTTTTTGTTCTCCTTTAACATAAATTTTTCAGCTGACTCTAAATAGTGTTTTAATATACATTTTACATCTAAATGTTCAACTAGACCGTTATTCCATTTAAGTCCATTTATTTTATTTTCGCAATACTGGTTATTATATTTCATATCCAGACTAAGTTCCTCTGAGGGGTACGGTGCTTTGAAGTGATAGACAGTTGGAATTAAACTTCCTTTTTCAAGTATTTCTTTTAGGAAATATTGCTTTTCATTTCCTTGTAAAAATTGTAGGTCAACTATGAGAACTCGTTTAACCATGTCGACGGTTTGTGTAAGAATACTCATTAGAATAAATAAATTTACATTTATATTCACTTCGGCAAAAGAGCTTTTCATATAAATATAGGTTAACAGTGCTATTTTTAACTAATACAACTATGCTATTTCATCCATTTACAATGATGGTAGCGGGGCCATCATGCTGTGGTAAAACCACTTTTATTCATAATTTAATAAAGTATAAAAAAGAAAATATACAACCACATATTAATAAAATTATTTGGTGTAATCCAGACAAAAATGCCGTTCCAAAATATTTAAAAGATGTGGAATATAGTAACACTATTCCGGATTTTAATGACAATAAAGAACCTTTGTTAATTATTATCGATGATATGATGTTAAATTCCCATGATAAGTATGTATGTGATTTATTTACTAGAGGATCACACCATAGAAATTTATCTGTAATATTTGTAACACAAAATGTTTTTCACCAGGGTAAATTTTCAAGAGATATTTCGCTTAACTGTAAATATCTAGTACTTTTCAAAAATCCAAGAGATAAATCGCAGATATTACCTCTAGCTCGCCAAATATATCCCAATCAAATCAAAGCATTTGAAAAAGTATATAATGAAGTGACGTCAGAACCATACGGGTATATATTAATAGATCTTACTCAAGACGTTAATGATATATTTCGATTAAGAAGTGATATATTTGGAAAAGGTTTGTGTTTTTGTACAAGAGATCAATTAGAACAATTTGGCAAAGAATATGAAACGTTTGAAGGTCAACCGTCATATATTGCACCTATTAAAAAGCTCTAAACCGAAATTTCAGAAAGTAATTATAAAACATTGTGACCCTGAAGTAATCAAAACATTTTGTGAAATTGCTTTAAATATTTTAAAAGGTAATTGTAATCTAAGTAAAAAATCAACAACCCAATTACGAAAGTATAAAAAGGAATTGAGATCCCTCATTTGCCGCCAAAAATCTATAAATAATAAAAGAAAAATCATTATTCAACGTGGTGGATTTTTACCTACACTTCTTGGTGCAGTACTATCAGGGATAATCGGAAATTTTATAAAATGAATAATACAACATTTAACAAAATGATTATACGAAAACCCGAGATTTATGAGAAAATGAAACAAAATGCAGACTTTGAATTAAATGAGTTGGATAAAAATATGAAAAAAATATTGTTAAATAAATATCTAACAGACACTCAAAAATGGTATTTATACAGACAAAATTTATTTAAAATAAGAAACAAAAATAGATACTTAAAAATACTTCCTAGAACTAAAGAGGAGAAAGTAAAAATTACGGAAACAAAAGGTACTCAAACTCGTGCAAAACCAATGTATATAGATGCGGAAGCTCAACTGCATTTTCCTGAAATAAGAATGTAGGAATACAAGTTGTTCCTGAAGAAGAAGAAGTATATGAAAAAGAAGCTGATGACGAAGTATTTGATGATGAAATTCAGGAAAATGTTTTAACAAAAGCATTGTCAGCTCCTTCAGTTGGAGAACGCCTTAGAAAAAGAAAATCAATTAGAAATCGAAATGTACAAATTTTTGAAACTGATACAGGGGACATTATAACTGTTCCTTTAGATAGCCCAAGCCCACCAACGAAAAAAGAAAAAACTATAAATAGCAAAGAGTTGAATAATTCATCAAGACGTGTTTTTAAGGTCAGCAGTAGGTAATACTCAAACAGAACTTAATTTTCCAATTCGTAAGAATAAATCCGCAAGCTCATGGACAACATACAAGTAAATGATAAATTTTATGCCACTTTACTCAGTGATTCATCTATGAACTATTATCCAGAAAATTCATTATCATCTTTTACAAATAAAATGAATAAATACATGTGTGATTCGAGGTGGAAAGTCGGTATTTCAGAAATGTATGTAAATGATTTCGTTCCAAATGTGTATGGTGAAGAATAGGAAAAAAGTACTCAAATATTTATTAAAGGTATGCAGAAAGATATGATAGGGGTTGGAACATCATGTATTCCATACATAGAAAAACAAATGATATGCGACTGGAAAGTTTTTCTACTACCAACACTAATTCAAAATATACGCCCACTTAATAGGTTTACAAGAAAAGAAGTTGAACGACAGTTGATTTGGGGAATTTTTAATTTTATAAACGATGAAGTTCATTATACACAACCAATAAAAGCTGAGGAGATACCTAAAAATTTAAGTTACACCACAATATGTGTTACTAAGCCTAAAATAGATATAAAAATAAGAGCAAATTACGCTTATACCCTCGAAGGACTTTTGACAACATGTTTCAATCAAGTATCTTTTAAAGTTACAGATTTTAAAAAATATAAATCACGTGTAATAGAAGCTTTCAAAACTTTTATAGATAGTGTACAATTGATTCCCATTAGTAAACCAGATATGTTTTTTATATACACAGATATAATTGAACCGCAAAAACTAGGTGATAAAGATATAAGGTGTTTAAGATCTGTTAACATACAAAATTCTTTCACTGATACTGTAAAAGAATTCAGTAATATTCAATATTGCAATGTGGAGAAATCATTTAATAACATTTCATTACTTTTATGTGATAAATATGGATACAAAATAAACTTTTCTAATAGTTCAATTCCAACAAAAATTGTATTACATTTTAAAAAAGTATAAATAAAAGCGATTTTACAAAATTATATATTATTTTATTTTATTCATTATGGAGAGAGCGTACTACAAATATTATTTAGTTCAATCAGGAAAAGGTCTTGAGGATAATGGTCCTTTGTTACACTCAATTGTACCTTATCAAAGGGGACGAGGGTTAGGGAGCTTTTTCGATGGTCTTTTTACATATTTAAAACCAATATTTACGTCTGGAGCTAATATATTTAAAAAAGAGGTTATTAACTCTGGTATTAATGCATTATCTGATATTGCCACAGGTGCAAATGTAAAAGAAGTGGTTCAAGATCGAAGTAAAGAGATAATGAAAAATGTAAGACGAGGTGCAGTTCGGAAACTCAATGAAATGTATGGACAAGGCAAAAGAAAACGAAGAAAATCTATAAAAAGACCTCTCATTAATAATTTAAATTATTTTACGTCGAAGCGACGCAAAGTTAATAACAAAAACAAACAAAAAGATATTTTTGAATAATTATGATTGAATGTATGAAATCAGAGCTTGATATTTTTAAAACACAGCCTATTCAGTCAAGTATTTTACGATCTGAAGAAGTTTCCTATAACCCTATTGCTTCTTTAGATAATCCGTCTGTCATAGAATTTGTTTCACTAGGGCACGGTGATACATATAGAGACTTGTCTTCGACATATCTAAAATTAAAAGTACAAATTTTAAAAAAAGATGGAACTCAATGGAATAAAGATAAAAAAACTGATGGAACACCTATACAACAACCAAGTGTGGTTAATAATATATTACATTCATTAATAAAACAATGTAATGTTCAACTAAATGGAAAGAATATATCTCCATCAGATGGCAATTATCATTACAGAGCTTATATTGAATCATTGTTAAATTATGGTACGGATGCCGCTACAACGCATTTGGAGTGTGGTGGATGGATGCTAGATAAGCCAAATATAGCAAAAACAGATAATAGTGGTTCAAAAGAACGTCAAAAATTATACCAAAATAGCAATGTAGTGGAACTTATGGGGAAATTACATTTAGATATGTTTAACCAACCTACACTTCTCATAAACAATGTCGATGTTCGAGTTGTCCTAACATTAGAAAAACCATATTTTTACCTCTTTGCAGATGATACTGATGAATCTCAACTGAAAATTTTAGAAGCCACTTTATTTATGAGACATGTAACAATCAATCCTAGTGTGCTATTAGCACATAATGCTGTATTGGAAAAAACTAATGCCAAATACAATTACAAACGGGTAGAGGTAAAAACTTTTACCATTCCACAGAATAGTTCATCAATATCACTTGATAATGTTTTTATTGGACAGTTGCCAAACACAATCATTTTTTGCATGACAGAAAATACAGGTTACTCTGGAAAAAGGTCAAAAAACCCATACAATTTTAAACATTTTGATATTTCACAATTTGTGTTAAACGTAAATGGTGTTCAAATACCTAATTCAGCAATTGAAACCAGTTTTTCAGATGAAAATAATTGCTGTACAAGAGCATACAGTACACTTTTTTCGGGAACTGGAATTTACCATAATGATAAAGGTCATCAGATAACAAAAACCATGTTTAGTAATGGGTTTTTCATTCTAGCTTTTGATTTAACTCCAGATGCATGAGGAAATGAAGTGTGTCAAGGTCTACTAAATCAAGGTACAGTTAGAATTGAGGCAAGACTATCAAAACCACTTACATCTACACTGACTGCTATTGTTTATGGAGAATTTGATGCAAGTTTACAAATTGACAAAAACCGAAATATATTCTCAAACCTATAAATAGCATATATAAAAGTAAATTTGAATATTTGACAAAATGTCACTGTCTTGTGCACTTCTGGATGTAACATTTTGTAGTGATGATAATAATACCTTGTTTGCGAAAGATATTTGTATAGTTGGTTTTAAAGAACCTTGTAAAAAGTTTGTAAAAGAGCTCAAGTATAAATTTCCAACTAGGGATTTTATAAATGATAATTTTGATAATTACTCTTTTGGAACTGTGTACAACGATAAAATAAATAAAGAGCTCTGTCAAATACTAGAAAAATTTGATGTTATTATAAGAAATAAAAAAATCAAAAAAGAGTTTTTATCTAATTATATTAAAGAAACAACTAAAGTATATGACTTGAATCAATTTGATTGATGAATACCTTAGAGATAAGTGACGTATTAAGATGTAACAAACACACAAGAAAATTTTTTAAAGGAGTTTTTGCTCTGGATCAACTCCCCAGAATAATTGAAAAACAAACTTTTTTAATTGTAAACACTGATAAATCAAAAGATCCGGGAACACATTGGTTAGCTATTTTTAAGCCAAAGAATGGCTGTGTTGAATATTTTGATTCGTTTGGTAGAAAACCAGATAAATTAGAAATTTTAAGTTACTTAAAAAATCAATGTATAATTTTTAATAAGAAACAGTTACAAAGTAACTATTCAGATGTTTGTGGGCAATATTGTTGTGTTTATACATGGTATAGATGTTGCGGTTATAGTATGTACGCTTTTTTAAAACAATTTAATAAAGAAAATCATATAGAAAATGACAAAAATATAATAAATACTTTTCACCATATATTTGAAAATTATAATATTTCTCAATCATGTCTTCCTAAGAGATATAACATTTAATAATAAACTTTAGTGTAATTAAAATAATGGAAGAGCAAAGTCCTAGCATTAATTTGTTGCTGAGTTATACATACTTTCTCAACAGAAGTCACACATTAAAAATAGTTGTCGGATTTGACACAGATTTTTTTGAAGTTGCAAGTGTTTTTCATTGGATTGGAATGAAACCAATTATTTTAAAATATCATGAATGGTGTAAATTTTATGACCTATTTCATAAAAAATTTTCCAAGCAGTCAATTAAAAATTCAAAATTATGTTTACAAAGTGGATTAAAATCTACAGTAGGACAGAATCTTAGCATTAACAAAGAGGAAGCTGACGAGTTTTACAGTTTGATTGATTTCCTACATGCAGTAGTTGCATATAATAAAACTGCAGAGCCAAATGTAAAGGAATAAGTTAAAAAATACATAAAGACCTGTGAAGAAAAGAATGTTGCAAAGTTGAAAGAAGAGATTTATATTCCGGTTCAAAAATTTAATATACGATGTAATTTTTCTCGACTCTTTTATGAAATACCTGTATTTTTACAAAAAAAAAAAAAAAAAAGATATTAAATAAAACAATTTTGTAACTATATAATTTGTTATTTATTTCATTATTTATAAATTAGGTATAATTTGTTATTTTATAAATTTGGTATAATTTCTAAATAATCTGGATCTCCTTCTTCATCACTGATATCCCATTAAAAATCATGCCAAGATCTAAAATAGTAAAAGAAATTCATATAGATCTGTATAGAAAAGAATGTTACAAGGTTAAAAGTAGAGATTTTTATTCCAGTTCAAAAATTTAATGTATGATGTAATTTTTCTCGGCTCTTTTATGAAATACCTGTGTTTTTACGAAAAAAATTAAATAAATCCATTTTATAACTACATATACATATTAACATTAAGTACATTTAAACATGAATCTGAAAAATAAAGCAACTAAATAAAAGAAATTTATACCTTTTTTGAAATTTATATTTATTTATGAATAATAAAAACTTATATAACTATAAACCAATTTACATCTTTTATTGGTAATTTGCATGTATTTTACCAAACGACTCAGATATGTCTATAATATTTAAATTTAAATTTTTATCTTTATATACAAAATGTTCTTTTTCTTTTATTTCTTTTACAAAATCTGAATTCTCAAAAATATCAGAATATTTTTGAGGTACAAATATAATTAAATTGCGGGTCTCAAAGACCCACATAAGACCATAAATGGTCTTTATTTGCTTAACATTTATTATATGATATAGAGCATCTTGCTCCATATCTTTAGTTTTTAGGAAACTTTTTCTAGTTTCCACATTTTTGTTATTAAAAGCTTCTTTGAAGCTTTTTTTTGTTGGTGGTTCTTCTTCTTGAAGAAGAATGATTTCTTCTTGTTGTTGTTGTTGAAATTGTTGATGTTGTTGCTGTTGTGGTTGTTGTTGTTGTTGATGATGATGATGATGATGTTGTTGTTGATGAAGTGTCTGCGATTCCTGTTGAGTTCTTATTCTTTTCCGTTTAATTGGGGCTAACTCCTGTGTTGGCTCTATTTGCTGAGCGTAGGCGAAAATTTCTGCTGTGTTTTCCATTTTTGCTTCCTTTTTTCTGTATTATTATTATGTTGAGCTCTGTCTTTGAATTGACATATCTTAAGAAAAATTCCACTTTATTTATACTAAATTTTTCTAAAAAATTGTATTATCAATGTTTAGAAATCAAAATCCTTAAGAAAACTAATTAAAAATAAAAAGTTGTAAAGTAAGTTGTTTATTAATGTAATAAATTCTAATTGATAATAATAAAACTATAATTTTTTTATATAACATTTTTCGCAACATTGTTGCATTTAACAGTGTTCTAAATTTAAGAAAACTCTTCTACATAAATTCCAATTATACTTTTTTATGAAAGAATATTATTTTTTATTTACCTATTCCTAAATTATTTATTTTTATTAGTAAATATTTTTCTATTTTTATTTTTTCTATTAACATTTTTGCAACATTGTTGCATTTAACAGTGTTCTAAAGTTAAGAAAAAATCTTTTACATAAATTCTAATTATACTTTTTTATGAAAGAATATTATTTTTTTATTTACCTATTCCTAAATTATTTATTTTTATTAGTAAATATTTTTCTATTTTTATTTTTTCTATTACCATTTTTACAACATTTTTACAACATTGTTGCATTTAATAGTGCTCTAAAGTTAAGAAAAAATTTTCTACATAAATTCTTATTGCACTTTTTATGAAATAATATCATATTTACTTATCCATTGATTATGACTATTATCAAAACCTAAATATTTCACATATACTTTATTGCCTTTTCGTTGTAAAATTTTTTCAATTAAATAAGCATTGGGGTCTTTGACACTAGTCAGTTCCTGTTCATAGAAGCCACCACGAACTAATTTATTTTTATAATCTTTTAAACTATATGTAATCGGGTCTGTCTTGTTTTTGAAAGCTATTTTAAAAACTTCAGTTGAATAGTTAGGTTCATATCCTTTTTGAAAAGTACCTTTAGACCTTGCAATTCTAACAAAATCACCAACATTAAATTTTCCCTTATTAAATATTTTAGGGTAATTATAAATTGAACGAAGAATTTGTTTTTCATTTTGTGATGTAACTTGGTTTGGTTTTAACTTAATTGTACTATGTTTTGTGTTATTATATTTTTCAATTAGTTTTGGTAAAAATTCTATCCATTTAAAATTTCCTTGTAAACTAAACTGTTTCCACATAATTGATTTTAATGTTCTGTTAAACCTTTCACAAACACTAGCCTTCATTTCTGAATAAGTATGATAGTGATTTATTTTATAGCTTTTCATTAAATTTTGCAATTTTTTGTTGAAAAATTCTTTTCCCTGGTCAGAATGAATATTTTTTGGAGACTTCCCCTCCCTTTTAAAAATCTTTTCCATACTTTTAACTACGTCATCTGCTGCCTTTGATTTAACTGTTTCGGCATATGCATATTTTGAAAATATATCGATAACAGTTAAGAGAAACTTGTATCCATTATTTACTTTTTGATAGGCCGACATAATTACAAGATCAATTTCCCATGTATCATTTAACCCTCTTTGAGATATTTTTCGTCTCCGAAATCTACGTCTAACTGGACGATGAATTTCAGATACTATTTGTGCTTTTGACATTATTATTGAAGAGTTAAACTGCAAATGTGAATTTGAATAAAATCAGTAAATATATATATATATATATATATATATATATATATATATACTGATATATATATGTAAATAATTTTTTGGCTATATTGTGAAAATTAAAAACGGTAAAATTAAAAGATTTTGTTTAATGCTGTAATTTAATAGTTTAATACAAAATTTTTACAATATACATATTAACAATAATTTTTTTAATTTTTTTCTTTTTGAAGCCATAAGGAACTGAAGTATAATCATCTGCAAAAACTCGTTTTCTGGAATTTATTCGATATGACTTTATTTCAGGAACAGTGATGACTCTGTGATCGTATGTTCGGCGAATACTAGGAAATGTTATATTTATTTGTTGAAAGTTGTTTAATTTTTTAACTAATTGTTTCATAGAGCCAAAATTTATTTCTTGTGAAGCGTTGTAATTTAAACGAATACCTTTCACTTTGCAAACAGTTTTTTCGTATTTGGAGTTGGTACTATATATTTTGTATGCATAGTTCTTTGCACCACCACTAACAAATTCTGTAATATAGCTTCCAATTCCATATTCTTCAAGCTCATCTGTCATATCTCCTATGAAAACTCCAGTTGGAGGGTTATATTCTCCTTCACGTGACTTTTATATTTGCTTTTGCAATATGATAAAAAAAATAAACAAGTTTTATTTTAAAAAAAGAAAACACACTTTTATTTAAGTTTAGTAAATTTATTATAACATTGATATGTTAAGACTTAATCGAGACTTAATTCTAATTAGAAAATGTACAGGTATTTATATATTAAAAATTGCATATTCAACAATTTATACAATTTTATTTTAAAGTTAATAATTTTGGTGTAATCTGAGCAATTGCGTAATTTTGTTATTATGGGAAAATAATTGATTTTATTTTCTCATATTGAAATATGAAGCTATTTTAATTTATTTAGAAATAACAGGAAGTGCTGACGTACTGTCTGTTATTTTCGTGGGAATAGAGTTTGGCAAATATGTAACTTCTCCCTCCTCTAGATAAGAATTCTCCTGAATTCTTTTATTAATTTTTAGATAACCAAATTTTTTTAACAATGCGATTGCTCCAATTATTCCAATTACAAAGAATATTATATCGAGTACATACGAACATTTTTTATGAAATTTTAGTTCTTTAATTTTTTCTATATTATTTTCTGTTTCTATAACAACATCATTGAAAGTAACCTTATTCTTAAAATTAAAAGTTTGATTTAATGGGTAATAAAATCTTTGTTGGATACTTTCTTTTACATTTGAGAAATTGTGATCTAGTATTTTTAAAGTGCAATTATTGAAATGGATCAAAACATGATCTGTTAAAATAATATTTCTATTGTCACAAGATTGATTTACTTTTATCTTATTAGCATTTTTAATTACAATAGTTTCTTCATCTATCTGTATAATTTCGGTTAATTTACAATTTATTAGTTCACAATTATTTTTAAAAATACAATTTTTACTTAAAGATAATTCATTTAATGTTTTTAATTTTTCATATTTGTACGTTTTATTATTATATGTAAAAATAATTTCATTTGGATAATTGATTTCTTTATTTTCTTTATTTGGAACTGGAATGATAATTTCTAATTGAATTGTTTTAATTTTTCTTGGGATTTTGATTGCAAGTAATAATGAGTCTTTTTCGAATTGAGCTAGACCTAGTTTTATGTATTGTAATTTATAAAAATCTATTTCGTATTTCTCTATTTCCTCTTCTGTTAAAATATTTGGAGGTACAATTCCATGCCTAATAGAAGCTAAGTTATCTTGAATTATTTCTATTTTTTCTTTAATCAATTGTATCTTAAAGAGTAAATCTAAATATAAATTTTGTTGAATTAGTGATTTCTGTAAATTATTTATTTGGTTTAATAGTATACTTCTATCACCTTCTATAATTGACTTAAGTTGCTTAATTGTTTTGTGAAATTGTTGGTTAATTGTAATTTGTTCATTATAATTTGTTATAAGTAAATGATTATTATGGTCTACCGTTTGTAAATGTTTTTCTATATTTTGTCGATCTTGTTCGTCCATCGTTCCGAACAACCATTTAGACATTGTTCCGACACCATTTATTATTCCTCGTCTTGGTCTTTTATTAGGAATTATAGTTTTTAATTTGTTTTTTAAATCTAAAATTTCTGTTTGTAAAATTGTCTCTTGATTTGAATTTAGTACGTCTGTTCTATTTGAAATGTCATCGAGTAGATTTAATATTTCAGTTGGATGTATAATATGAATTATAATGTCAGTTTGGGTGACGAGCTGTTCTTTGTCTAAGTTTACTTTTACAAATCCTGTATTTGAACTTATGTTGTTTATCTCTAATAGATTACCTGTCACGGTTTGTGTTGTCATCATTATTAGTATTGTCATTATTGCTAATATCTGTAAATTTTAATGGTTTTTTAATATTTTTTATATGAATATTTTCTAATTTCAATTTTTTTATATTTGGGTTGCTCTTTGTGCCTAACAGCTTTGTAGTTTTTTACAAAACCTGTTGAACGAGTTTCAACATAATTTTCTCTCTTTTTGTTTAGTTTTTCAATTTTCTTTAATTTTACGGTTTCTAGATTTTCTTTTACTTTTTCAGGTTTGATTTTATGATTTTGTACTTCAATTGGAGAGTACTTAATTGTTGAATGGTATCTGTTATTATAGATTCTAACAGCTTGTTGTATTAAACGTTGTACAGAGAAATTGGTTTTACTTAACCGTAGTATTCTGAATTTTTCCGCGATAGTATTGTGAAATCTTTCTATATCTGCATTACCAGTGTGACTGTTTGGTTTTGTCAGATGTAGACTTACTTCTTCTTCTATCAGAAATTCTTTAATTTGGATTGCTTTAAATTCATTATCGGCCACGATTTTCTTTGGTTTGCCTACTTGAGAGAAATGTTGTTCTAATTTTTCAATGATAGTAACCTGATTCCTATCGTTAAGATGGTATGCTGTACCAAACTTAGAGAACTTGTCTATAATTGTTAAGAAGACATGTCTCATAATGACGTAAGTGTCAATGTGAATTATATCATTTACTTCTGATGGAGTTTCACTAATTTCAAATTTGGGTCTTATCGGTCTTCTGTCATACTTGACAGTTTGACAAACTTCACATTGATTAATTACAATCTGAATTAACTCTAGTAACTTAGGATAATATATTTTGAACTTAATTTGATTATATGTTTCCTGAATACCGGAATGGAAACTTTCTCTTATATGGTAGAGAGATATTTGTTTAACCGTTTCGATTTCAGTTTCTATTTCTTGTGCTCTGAATGAGCATTTTATGAATTTTATTGCATTATCATTTGAGTACGTTTCTATCAGCTTTTCTTGCACAATGTTATATTTTGTGTCTGAAATTTCTGAAAAGATTCCTACTTTACCTTTATTAAGATATTTTTTAAATATTTCGCCTAATCTATTAAAATCATATTCTGCTATTGTTATGATTCTTCTTCCAAAAAGAGTTTCTAATTCTACTGTTTTGTTGTTTGTTAAAATTATTTGAGTTTTATACTTATTTACTATTTCTTCTTTTATGGGAATATGGTTCAACAATTCTTCGCTTGCAGAATGAACTGTTGCCATTGTACTATTACATTCAATATTAAAATTTTTAAGAGATTGTATAGAGCTTTTATCATCCTCTCCTTCATTTATATTATGTTCTATTCTGCTAAGAAAATCTGCGACATGATTTTCTTTTCCTTTAAGATATTCAATATGAAATTGGTATTCGCCTAATTTCAATAACCATCTTTGATGCCTAGGTGATAGGTCTTTACCTTTCTATTTGGCATGCAAATATTTTATTGGTTGGTGGTCCGTCAATATTTTAAATTTATTACCGTAAAGGTAGGGTCGAAAGTAGTTTACTGACCACATAATTGCTAAGAATTCCTTATCTGTAGCGGAATAATTACGTTCATGACTATTTAAGGTTCGTGAAGCAAAACATACAGGATGTCCTTCCTGTGACAATACAGCGCCAATCGCATAATTCGATGCGTCTGTTGTCAAAACAAATGGCTTTTCGAAATTTGGATATTTTATTACTGGATGGCTTGTTATTAAATGTTTTAATTTCTCGAACGCTTCTATGTAGTTTGGGTCGTTGATATTAATTTTTGTATCTTTTTTTAAATATTTCGTGATAGGTTGCGCAACTTTGGCGTAATCCTTCACAAATTTCCTGTAATAGCCTGTCATTCCTAAAAAGCTTTTAATCTGTTTTTGAGTTTTTGGTAGTTCTAAATTTTCTATTGTTTTTATTTTATTGGGATTAGGTTTTAAACCGTCTTTTGTTAATATGTGCCCTAAGAACTCAGTCTCTTTTTTCATGAAATTACATTTATCTATCTGAATTTTCAAATTTTTTTCTTCTAATACTTTGAAAATACTATAGATTGCTTTCATATGTTCTTTCAGAGAGGTACTGAATATTAGTATATCGTCTAGATATACTACACAGACCTTGTTTATATATTCTCTTAATATTTCGTTCATTAACCGTTGGAATGTTGCTGGTGTGTTCTTTAAACCAAACGGCATTCTATTAAATTCATACAGTCCATGTGGTGTCACGAAAGCTGTCTTTTTTCTGTCTTCTTCCCTAATTGAGATTTGGTGGTAACCCTTTGCCAAATCTAATGTTGTAAAGTACTGAGCTTTTCCCAGTTTATCTAAAATAGAGTCAATATTCGGTAATGGGAATTTATCGTCCACTGTTACGTCGTTTAATCGTCTGTAGTCTATCACGATCCTAAATTTCTTTTGACCGGAATTATCTGTTTTCTTAGGTACGACTATCAATGGGCTTGAATATCTTGAATTACTCTTTCGAATAATTCCCTGTTCTTCCATTTCTTTAACCTGTTTTCTGACTTCTTCCTCGTGTTTTGGAGGATATCTATATAACTTTGAATTAATTGACTGCTCTGTTGTCGTAACTATTTCGTGTTGAACTTCGGTTGTTTTAGTTAACTTATCCCCTTCTTTAAAAAATAGATTACTGAATCTTTTTACTAATTTTTGTACTTCTAACAGTTCTTCTGAATTGAGATGATTTAACTTTAATAAATTTATTTTGGGGTCTATTGTCTCTAAAGTGCATATTTCATTAAATTGATACGGCATATTAACAAATTTTATATTTTGTCCATTTAAAGTAATTATTCCTCTTTCAAAATCTATGATACTATCTAGAGTTTTTAATAGATCTGCACCTATTATAATTTGGTATTTTCGATTAGGTAATTTTTTTACTTTCCATCGTATTAGTGCATTGGATGGAGTATGAAATTCTAGTGGTGCTACCGTATGAATTTCAAAGTTAATCTGATCTTTGCTATTTATGGTTGAAAAAGGGATTGGTTTTATTTTTATTTTTTTAAAACCTTCTATATCGTCATCTATAATACTAAAACTAGAACCTGTATCAATAAGGGCTAAAAATTTTTTATTTTCAATTGTTACACTAATAATGGGGAGTTCTTCCGAGGCTAATTTAGAAAAAAAGTTAAGTTATTACATTCACTTTCAGAATTTTTTGTTTGAATATTTTGAACCTCCATTTCTTCTGTTTGTCTTTGTCTAGCGTAGCTCTGTTCTTGGCGATTTTGGCCCGAGTACTGTCTAGAGTTTCCTGACTTAGTATAGAATCTATGGGGTTGAGAATTATCCCTATTATTATTATTATTATTAACATTATCCCTATTAAAATTGTCCTTGTTACTACTAAAATTTTTATTGTAACTATTTCGATTAAAAGACTGATTATTACTGCTTTTTTTATTGTCGAAATTTGAATAATTTTTTGAATTTTTATTATTTTTATGATTGTTTTTATAATTATTTTTGAAATTATTATTATTTATATTAGTTTTCCTAAATTCCTGCCTTATACAAGAATCTTCATATCTTCTAATATTCATAATTTCTATTACTTTAGACAAATCATTTTCATTATATATTCGGTCCAGTAAAGTTCCCTGTGACATTTCTTTTATTGTATTTAATAGAAAACTATCAATATTGCTTAAATCTATATAATTACTATCACTATAATATACTTGAAGCTCATCGGCTTTATATTTTAAATTTTGGATTTGTATGACTAAATCACTTACCGAGTTTACACGGAGGTCTGATATCTTCCTGTAAATTTCAGCTGGTTCAATTTCTGGTTTATATCTCCTTTTCAGTGTTTGCTTGATGAGTTCCCAGTTGTCAGGTTGCGGGATGTTAATGATGGTATTTTTGGCTTCACCCTGGATTTTTTCGTTAAATATTGCCCGAATAGCAACTTTTTTGATGTTTAAATCGGTGATATGATTAATATAATATTCTACGCTGTTGACAAATGAATTTATGGTTATATCATTCGTTCCGTTGAAAGTAGACATATGTCTAACTTCTTTCAAAACCCTTTCTTTATAATGGTTTTGAGCATCGATTTGTTGATAGTGTTGCAGCTGGGCAGATAACAATTCTAGCTGCCTATTTTGATTTGCAATTTGAATTTGAAGTTGTTGTACAACTTCGATGTTTACGGTCTCGTTCTGATGTTCCATATTTTGTTGTTCCATGATGTGTCTGTTATTATCGAATGTTATAGATCTTTTCACACTTTTCATAAATTGTTGTGTTTCTTATATTTTTGCTTTTTTATTTTGGTTTAGTGTTTATAAAATGTTCAATTTTTTTTTTTTTTATTTTACACTATGAACGCTTTTATATTTAATTTTATTAATTGTTTAGTGTGTATTAAAGAGTTTTTAAATTTTGCACTATGAACAATTTTATATATTATTGTTGTTATTTTTTATTTTATTTTTTATTAATTGTTTAGTGTGTATTAAAGAGTTTTTAATTTTACACTATGAACAATTTTATATATTTTGATTCGTATCACTGGATAATTTTTTTTTTTATATAAAACTTTTGTGCCTTAAGCAGACTCACTTAAGGTTTGCGAAGGAAAGTCTTGTTTCACAAAAAGTTTTTTATTTATATGTTTTAAATTATCCTACCGACTGCGCCACTTTTATATTTGCTTTTGCAATATGATAAAAAAAATAAACAACTTTTATTTTAAAAAAAGAAAACACACTTTTATTTAAGTTTAGTAAATTTATTATAACATTGATATGTTAAGACTTAATCGAGACTTAATTCTAATTAGAAAATGTACAGGTATTTATATATTAAAAATTGCATATTCAACAATTTATACAATTTTATTTTAAAGTTAATAATTTTGGTGTAATCTGAGCAATTGCGTAATTTTGTTATTATGGGAAAATAATTGATTTTAATTTCTCATATTGAAATATGAAGCTATTTTAATTTATTTAGAAATAACAGGAAGTGCTGACGTACTGTCTGTTATTTTCGTGGGAATAGAGTTTGACAAATATGTAACTCGTGCTACATATATTATTGAATCTGTATCGTAATACAAAACTCGTTCTTTTAAATTGTCTAAGTAAGAATACAATTTTAAACGAGCTTGTGTGGTAGTGTAAGCAGCTATGCAAACGTTAACTGTTGATAATGATTCAGCTGTTTCTTCTTTGTATTCCCAATTTACCAAAACTGTTTTTTCGTTTATTGGAGTTATTTGATTTACATTCTTCGAAGGATCAGTAAGAATAGTAAATAATTCATAAGGCTCATTTATTATTTCAGTTTTTGATTGATTTTCTCTCTGTCCAAATTTACCCCAGAAAGAGTTTAACATTAACTTAGCTAATGATCTAAGTCCAGGATTTTTTTCTATATCGTTAAACTGTAAATTTATGCCTTCTACTTTCGAAAATTTTTCTAAATATTTGCACTTTTCCTTTGGTGTTTTGCAAAAGCTAGGCCAGCCAGAAGCTTCTTGTTTAATTTTAAGGAACTTGTTCATCATTTCTGTAAAAATTCCTTGTTGTGATGTAAGGAGATTAAATTGTTTAACAGTATACTCCCATACCTCGTATATACTCCCTGTTTAACAGCTTCTCTTACTTCATCTATAACCCACGTTCCTAAAATTGACCTACTACGATTGTCATGCGAGCAGTCATCATTATTCATTTCCAAACTACATGTTTGACAGCAGGAAAACATTAGCTTATTATTTTGATTTATAGGCAAAACCGGGTGATAGAGTTTTTCTGGGGGAAGTATCAATGCCTTTATTAATCCTTCAGTATCATTTAATTTTAATTTATTGCATTCAATTTTTCCAACATGAACTTTTGGATGACCCACAGGAAATTTTCCATATTTACACACCCAAGGATATAGTGAGCATATATCTATATACATTATTTTTTCACCAGGCGCACATTTATAATATGTTCTTGTGTTTCCTGTTCTATCGCCATAAAACGCATCACGTGGTTTTAGTGGTATCAAACTTTCGTTCTCCAATTTTGCGAAAAATTCTATGTATTCTTTTGATCTCATTTCGTTTCGAAATTCACACTCCCACTTTTCAATTACTTGATAACCTATAGAGCGTAATTTATTGGCTTTGGATAATGTAGCCTCATAACGTGTTTCATATTTTTTATCATTATTATTTTTGAAACATTTTGGATGGCCATGGTAATAACAGCCATAAAACTCAAATATTTGTTTTGTGTCTGTGCAATATCCGTCAACACGAAGACCAAAAATTACTTTTTCCTTTCCGTTACCACTATGCTGAATTTTTATTTTTCTTCGTTTTTCTTCCCACATTAACCATTTTATGACAATGATTGACTGGTTTTCTGATAAGCGATATCCTTGTTTAGGTATAAGTCCAATTGTATACGGTTTTAAAAAATTCCTTCTAAAAACCAAATTACACGCTGATGCAATTGTAGTGGCCTCTAAAAATGGCTCAACCTTACATTCTTCCAAAAATAGCTGTCTGAATTTAATACAGGCTGCTGTCAAAATTTTTACGTCATTCATACAATATTCTACAAGTTCCTTTTGGAGGTTAAAAGACTTGTTTTTATTTTCTTCATACCATTCAAGAAATTGTTTTCTTTCTGATGCACTCATTGAATTATAACAGTAATATTTCCGATCGAGTAACTTTCCATTATATTTTATATTATTTTTACGATTAAACATATGAGGAAAATATCCTTTTTTTAAATTTATATCTAAATCAAATGCCTTCGGTAAACTAGATAACGGCATTGGAAAATAGTTTAGTGAATCAATAAATTTCACGTTATCTAACAGCATTAAAATTATCTTTGTTCCCCTCATAATTAGTTTTGGTTTGATGATGGTTTTCTCTAAGATATAGTTTAATAAAAACTGATTATCAAATGCTTGTCCGTTATGTGCAATAACTACAACTTTATGAAATATCTTTCTTTGGTTGAGTATATATTCTAAGAACATTTGTATTGGATTTTGTTTCAACACATGTTCTCGAAGTCCACAAAAATTGCATCTTTCAACATTAGACAATATACAATGCGTGCAACGTTGTTCAAAAATACATAAATCAGGCTGATGTTCAATTTTATCCCCTATTGCAACACCTTCATGAAGTTTCTCCCCGATGATATCATCTTGAGTTGTTTCGAGATCGTAGAAAATATATAATATATTTTTAAGTTCAGCTAATTCTTTACACGGTGTAATAAAGCATTGGTGGTCTGAAGCTACATTTATATTACAGTTTTTACACAAATGTCCATAGCATATATGATTTACATCGGTTCTGTATACTTTAAAGCATTTTGTACAGGAATTTATAAGAGTACAAATAGATTTTTTATTTGTAGATGATGTTGCTTTATGATTATCAAAACAAGTTTGACCTTTAAAACTTCGATTGCATACATCACATTTAATATTTGGAAAATTTACGTCACATGCTGGAGATGATTTACAAAAGAAACACGACTGTTTACATCTGTGAGACAATCTATTGTTATACGGAACATTACATGTTTGGCAAAAGTAATCACAACTAAATGCTGCTGTTAATGATGTAATTACATTGAAGTGACCTTCATCGTATATCAAATTCAATCTTTTTTCCTTATCTTCTTCACCTTGAAAAATAATTGATTTTCCTTTTCCTCTGAAATCAAAAACTACAATTTGATATTTAGAGAGGTACAGTTGAAATTTATTGAGCTCACTGATACTAGCTCCTTTTGCTGGGATGCTTACATTTGAATTTCTTATTAGTTGTAATGCTGCTTTCAACTGAAGTTGACCTGTGTCTTTTCGCATTTTACAGTAGTCAACTGATTTTTCTATGAATGAGATAGCAACAACTAACGCACGTGGTAAGCATAAATTATCTTTGTTTTTGATTGAAATTATGCCTCTTCTTTTATTACATTCTTCTTCAAAATTGTTGTATCTTTTTCCTCTTCCACTTCCTGCTGGAAGTCGTATATATGTAACATTTATGCAGAACGTATCTGTAGATAATCCTTCGGAGTTGCTTTGAAAAATGTTTGAAATAACTTCCCAAATTTCCGAAATGTCAACATCTTTTGCTTCTTTAAAATTGATCCAGGCTGGACCACGTTCATGAAAACTTTGGCATCCAAAAGTGACACCAATTTTGTCAGTAGGATCAACATTTTCAAGTAAATTGCTGAATAATTCTTCAATACCGGTTTTAATCCAATCTATTGGATCTTTGTTGTCTGGTACTGCATTTATTATAAACTCCAATTTTTTTCCAAAAATGTTGAATCGTTTTACATTCACTGATTTTATTGATTTTATTGTGAATTTTTCTGTATTCATTTTAATTTCTTTTTTTTTTTAATTTCCGATTTTTATTTTATTAAGACAACCAATCGCGAACGTTTCTAATCCTAGAATTTTCACTCTATTAACAATTTTTTAACTTTTTACACAATTTATACATAATGTCTTGCTTGTTACTTTAAAAAAAGCAATTACTCGTAACTTATTTTGAATCGCTTTTATTCCTTTGTTTTTTTTCAACATTCTTACATAATAATAAAATCTTATACGGTGATACTAAGAATTTTTTTCTTTCCTCTTCTTTAAATACTTCATAGAAAAAAGATAATAAGAAGAAACAAAAGCATCTCAAAATTGCATAAATTTTGTCAAGGTTGAATCTTTATGTAACATTTAAAAATCAGTTTGCACTTTTTCTTTTAATTTTTTTAAAATTAGTTTTAAAATTTTAAAGAAACGTAGTTACACATCTTTTTGTTCTGTTTTCATTTTTCTCTTTAAATTTTATAAAGTATTTTTTCTTAATCTTTTCATATATGCCTATTACTTAAGCTAAGTATACATCAACAAGAAGTATACCTGTACCACGTTAGATATTTTTGATTTCTTGTTGTTTTCTTTTTATTCATATTTTTTTCTTGAACACAGAATAAATCTGTTTTATTTTTATATTCTTGTTTTCAAAATAGGTGACAAATGCAATTAACCTACTTGAAATTTTTTCTTTTTTTATTCTTCGCAGATTATGCAACATACAATGCACTTAAGCAACATGTTAGTCGTTAAGTACTTGCACAGCTTTAATTTCCTGGTTGTCTTCTTTTCATTCATATTTTTTTTTGAACATTTTTACAAACAAAAAATATCTTACACGACACACCGACAATAATCATTAGTTTTTTTCTTTTAACTTCTTTAAATAGTTAAAGTAGAAAAAAAAAAAAAAAAAACACAAATAGTTAGGTACATCTAAAAACGCATAATTTTTTTTCAATGGTTTGATCATTATGTAGACATAAAACAGGTTTGCACTTTTTCTTTATGAATTTTAAAGATGGGTTGTACCTTTTAAAATTGTTTTATCTTGTACGTTTAAACTTTTTTTGTTTTTTTCCTTTTACATTCATTAACCATTTTTTTGTTTCTACTTTTCATATGCGCCTATTACTTAAGCCAAGTATACATCAATAAGAAATAGACCTGTACCACGTTAGATATTTTTGATTTCTTGTTTTTTTTTTCAACATTCTTACATAACAATTAATTAATGGTTTTTCTTTCCTCTTCTTTAAATACTTCATAAAAAAAACGAAAGAAAAAACAACAAATAAAAAAACAACAAACAACAACATCTTAAAATTTGCAAGCATAAAAAAATATTTTTCTTACTGTTTTTCCATGTTTACCTATTACTTAAAACAAGTATACAATCCTTATAAACAACAAGAGTTGTCTGACGATCGCCGTCGCCTGTCTGACCTACTTTTATGTCGTTAACCTACTCCTGTCTGACCTAATTACAGTTTGACCTACTTCTGGGTGACCTTGACCTACTTCCGGGTGACCTTGACCTACTGACCTGTCTGGCCCAAGTGCCTACCTATCTACTTACATAAATTATACTTTTATTTCTGTTAGTAACTTTTGTTAATAATACAGAATTAGCTTAAAATTGATGAAAGTGTGGCTTACTTTTCTACAAATTTTCTAGCAAATTTTTTTAATGATTTTTTCGAATGTTTTTTTACTCAATAATTAAAAATTCTTGAGAATGATGATGCGCAGCAAAAAAAAATGTTACGATCCATTACTCAGTTTCGGCACCTGGGCCGAATGAAATTTTTTAATTTCTACCGCACGAGTGCCTATTAAAAATATTCGGTCTAACTTTTTGTATTGTTATTATTATTAAAAAGATATTTTCAACACTCTTTACTTTTATCTCTACTGTTTTTAACATTCCATAAAAACCTTTCAATGCAAATTTCTAATATATAACAGTAATTAAAATAACCTTATTAAGTATCTTAAGAATACTGTGTGTAAGTTTTAACAACATAACATTTGCGGCCGTTATTAAAGAACAGATATAATCCCCTACATACGACAATTTTCATGTCATCATTTAGAAATGCATTACTCATATGGTCTACTTATAGTAGATGCATGTGTATAATATATTTCTCATAAAATATAATTGAAATATGTACATACTATAATGTACGTATGTTTAAAAATACTATAAACACAGTCAATTAAATTATAAAAATATTCACATTTCTCTACAGTATTCAATCAAAAATGAGTACATTTAATTATATACATACATTTAAAGTACAGAAAACCTTACATTCTTATCCATATGCAGTTCTTACAAATATTTTTAAACTTATTCAATATCAATTTGAAAACATAATTGTATTAGAAAAAGTTAACATCAAAAAATTCTGGTTGATTTATAAAGGTAAAAACAATCTGGTATTTTTTATATTGAAAATATGTTAAACAGAACCTGAGATGTATGCATTTAAAAAGAAGATTTTTGAAAATTTGAAGAGCTGTGAGTGCTGTTGGATCTCCAAAGGTGAGAGTACATCAACAATTGTTCTACAACATTGCTCTTTTAAGAAACCTGTACATGGTTAATATTTCATTGCTTTTTATTAAACAGTGTAATGGGTTTGTAAACAGACGGATGGACAGAGTGAAATTTTTCAAAATGTGCTTAAAAGAATAATTAATAAAAACATGAACTGACATTACTTACGAAAAAAATCTATTACATTATCGTCTTTTAATGAAAAGCGATTTTATGTTTCGGTATTAACGAATATATTGTGAAAACTCACTTCGCCGTAATTGTGTACTCAATAGATTAATGATTCCTTTAAAAATTTTTTGTAAACGAATTGTCTCATATTCTTAGCTCTGTTTATTCAATTTAACTAAATGTAATAAAAAATAGAATATTAACTACTAGCATCTGTAAATGCATAGTAATAAGTTAATTATATTAATTAAATTATATTAACGTAGAAGCAAAAGTTAATAATTTTTATTTCATAAGGCCAATAAAAAACTCCGGGCAACGCTGGGTACTCTGCTAGTACTTACATATAGTTCTAGAAATTATAAAATTGACCATACTATGGCTATGACCATACTATAACGGGTTCGTACAGGTATCTAAGAGTTGATGAAGACAACTGTATTCATCCTCGTTTTTTATTTATTTAATTTACAAAATCAATCGTAATGAATTTTTTATAAACTTCACAACTTAAATCTATTTTTACATATTTTGTACCTTATTAAAACAATTATTATTATTTTATATAGAAGAATGTCCCCATGCTAATGTATGAACACCATCATTTTCAATAAATTTTTTTTTTTTTTTGACGCATTTTTCTGCCACAGAAATGTGGACAGAAAATGACACAGCCTTTCCTGTTCAGGCGCGGCTATAAATGTCGCAAAAAGCAATAACTCTTACGACGTATGTGGGATTCGAACCCACACTCTCTTGGTGTTTACAGCGTGTTTTATACGCACTTACCCACTGAGCCACCGAGGCCCCCTTTTCAATAAATCTATTGTCATCTAAATAACTTAGTGCTATTTTTTTTTAAATTTTGCGTGTATAAAGTATGAACTTTACTTCTAAAAATTGACATTTGTCTTAAACATAAGTTTTGTTATATAAACAATCTCTATAATCATTTATCGAAAAGTTCCTTACAATATGTTTTTTTATACCTTTAGCTTTATTTGGAATTACATTTTTGCTCTTAATCCTATAAATTCTGCTATTATACCACTGCATCGACCACTGCATTAATCTTTCATCATTCCGAGAACCTTTTTATGTTTTCTTGGAACCTTTTTTACCTTTTCTCTAAAGCATATGGATTTTCAAAATTAAAGTATGAAGTATCGAAGTATTTATCAATATCCAGTTTGTAACCACCAAAAGGAAGCAAGTTAGATATGGACATGTATATATATTCTGAATCAGGATCACCTCCTGAGTCGATTTAGCGATGTCCGTCCATCCGTCCGTCCGTACGCACTATAACTCAAAAAATAATGATGCTATCTTGATGAAATTTATACTGTAGGTTAACAATGACTAAAGTAAAGCGGGGATGGCAAATGGGCGAAATTGGACCATGGATTCGGGAGCCTCCCATACAACTCCCAAAACCGAACAAGCATATATTCGAAATTAATAAAGATAGAAACTTAATATTTTATACGAGGGTGTGTTTTCCTGAATCCCTGATATCCCTAAAATATGAGATGAATTAGAGTGGCTGTTCGGGTACCTCCCACACAACTTCCAAAACCGAACAAGCAATTATTCGAAATTAATAAAGATAGAAACTTAATATTTTATACGAGGGTGTGTTTTCCTGAATCCTTGATATCCCTAAAATTTGAAATGAATTGGAGTGGTTTGCCTAAAACATTAAATGAATTGGAGGGGTTGTTCGGGTACCTCCCATACAACTCCCAAAAACCGAACAAGCATATCTTCGAAATAAATAAAGATAGAGACTGCAAATTTCATACGAGGGTGTTGTTTCCTGAATCCTTGATTTGCGCAAAATTTCAGATAAATTGGAATGGTTTTTCGGGTATCTGCCACACAACTCCCAAGACCACACAAGCATATCTTCGAAATTAATAAATATGAAAACTTGAAATTTGATATAAAACTGTTCTACCCTGTTATGATGATGTCTCTAAAATTTGAGATGAATTGGGGTGGTGGTCCGCGTGTTATCACACACTTCCCAAGACCTAACAAGCATATTTTCGAATTTAATAAAGATAGAAACCTGAAATTTTGTACAAAGGTTGTAAAAGCATTTATTTTTTTAGCTTATATTAAATACCTAACTAAAATAACTTATGGATTTTTAATTTAATTTGAATTTTTTAGGTGTAGGGTAGAAATAAGTCGGTTGCATCGACTTACTATTACTTTTACTTGTTTTATTTTATTTTATTAAACCAAAACAACGTTCCTACAAAATAATCTTAATGCTAAAATTACCAAGCTAAAATTTCAAATTAAATTATTAATTTTACTGTTAGAATTTTACTTAAAAATAAACGCAACTTATAAATAAGCAGAAAGAAAAAATAGTGCTTACTAAACAAAAACATAATTAAAATAATTAAATAAAATTACTATGACATAATTAGCTGAAGTATATTATATGATCTTGAAATGCATTTTAACTTTGTAAAAAAAAAAAGATTATTGTCCTAGTTCATTTATAAAAAAAAAAAAAAATCTGTTTCTGAAAGTGTTTCTTGAAATACATATAGAGGAAAGATGACTGTGTTTGTTGGATGTAATACAACATCTGTTTATTGGTTCCATATGTATTTTCGACTAAATATTTAGTATTTCCTGTGTTATTTCTAGAGTTAGATCTTTTAATTTAAATTTGTTGGATAATTACTGAACGTTAATGTTTCTCAAAAATCAAAATTATTTGCTATAATTTATTGACGGAATAGATAAATTGATGCCAACTATACAAGCTTTTCAAGATTTCGACAAAATGATTATGCAAGGGTATGTAGAGATCGCAGATGAAGCTAGAGTCACTCTGACATGAAAGCGCAAGAGAATCGTTGGATATAAAAAATCTTTTAATCAATAACGATAGCGAAAACCTACGTCAGACAAACTAATTGGTAAAATAAGATCATGTAGAGTCGAAACTACTATAACAGTACTATAATAAAATTAAAAAACTTTTATGTACACTTACACAATTATTACCAATTAAACGGTAACGTCAACATTGAAACTTTTAATAACAACAAAATAATAGCATTAGAAACTTCCAAAAATAATTTATGAGAACTGTAATAATTTACCGGAATCTGCAAAAATTGTTCTTTTCAGTAAAAATATCAGTAATTTAAACAAAGCACGTGAAATAAATTTAGAATTCCATTACCAATATTTTAAGAATAAGTTAAATCAATTTAAAAAGGATAAAAATAATTTTATTCTAATTCGTACTTCAAAATATAATATTAAATGTAACAGTACTAACTGTAATAGTAACTTGGAGAAACCTCATTTTAATGGGGGTGGAGTCACTTACGATGTCGCCATCTAGTAGTGAATAGTGGATACACAGAGTAGAGACTGCTCAGAATATTGAGATCGCTTTATAACGAATTGCTCTATTTTTCACTTTATCGATAAATCACAACGCCGTTTTAGAATCTCCTACCTTAATATGTGCATTATACTCTACCGTTGATCATCATCAAAGCTGCATATTTTCCTACATCAAAAATGGTTGTTCCAACTAAGTATTTGATTTAGCTCCATATCTTTGATGTTTAAAATTTAATGATAATTAAAATCAATTTTCATTAACATTAAAAAATTTAATGATAATTAAAATCAATTTTAAATTAAAAAATTGAATGATAATGAAAATAGATTTTCATTAGCATTAAAAAAATTAATGATAATGACATTTTAATTCTAATGCTGAAACGCCCATGGCTGCATAATATGGAAGTAGTTAACAATAAACATAACATAATCTAATATTAAATTTCTAGCTTCATATAATAAATTTTATTCTACTTTTTATTGTGTTTTGTTACTTGAACTTTTTCATTAAGCAGCTCACCTTCAAATTTACTAACAAGAAAAAAGCTTTCAAACTAACATTTTAATAATTGTATCAGACATTTGCTTAAACCAAGCATCAGTTATGTTGTTCATTTAGTGAACTATCACAATTAACTGAAAAAGTCATCATTTACAAGGGTTAGTAATACAAAAAACAACATCTCATTTTTCTACACCTGTTCTTAAATTATTCTACATTAACAAGTACTAATAAAAACCTTTCATACTGTTATTCAATTCTTCACAATAAACATCTTTTCTTAATTTTATTCGAAAATCGATTTTAATTATCATCAGCAGCTTAGCCTTATATGTTGTTAAAGAAGAAGGCTTTAGTTCACAATAAAACAATTTCTAATGTCGTTATGTTCTACTTAATCTGGAAAACGATTTTAAACGAGTGTTGAATGTTAAGTGAATAAATTGTACTTATTTTAGAAGTCAAAAAGTTGTATATCGGAAAATTTCTGCTCTGAGTTTTATAAAAATCCGGTTTGGAAATTTGGATTGTGAAATGAATTTTTTTTAGTTTTTAGTGAAATTTTAATTAAAATTATAAAACATAAATTTTTTTTTGTATATAAATTATTATCAACTTCCCAAAAAATTTATCTTCTGAATTTAATGCCATTTCAATCTATATAAAAAAATGCTATTTAAATTCTATTTAAAAAAATTGCATTTATGTAAAATTTATATAAAACATGTAAAAGAATTGAATACATAGGAATTAGAATAAGAAAAATTAGCAAAAAAAAAATAAATTGATATTGACCTTGATTCAATAAAAATTTTTAAGAGATAACAAATTGTAGAAAATTTATAAGCAGTCTTGGCGACTATCATAAATGACTAATGAATAATACCTAAATATTACTATATTTGTATAATTATTCAAAGATCACAAACCTTTACTCAAAATGTATTATATTATAAAACAGGTTTGGATTAAGTATGATACGCACTTCTTATGAATCGTATAGTAGCATGATAACGTATTGATCTCTTTAATCGAACGATCTATGTTTATTAATATGAAAAGAATAGTAAAACATAAAAAAAAGGCATTTCTTGCCTTAATTTTATTGAATAAAGCATCGTCTTTTAGTAACGTGGCCATGGGATGATCTTCAAGACAAAGCAATTTCAGTCCGTATGACATAATTTGTTTCTTCCTGCTTGGTGCTAATGAAAGTTGCCCACTATCTACTAATAGTCCCATTTTCGAAGTAGTTCTAAATGCACCTGTTGATATTCTTATACCCGTGTTGAGAACAGTATCTAATGAATTTAATAATTTTTTATTGGCAGACCCATAAATCCAACTGCAGTACTCAATTTTGGACAAGATAATAACATTTAAAAGTCTTTGTAACATTTTTCGATCAGATCCGTAAGCAGAGTTACTCAGTATTTTCAAAACATTAAGACTCCTTGAAGCTCTCACCTTCAGATCCTGAATATGAGCTCTCCAATTGAGTTTGCAGTCTAATATCATTCCTAAAAGTTTCTGCTGTTGTACGTATCTTAATTTATCATTATTTATGAAAAGATCTGGACAACCAGTGATTTTTCTTTTTCTTCTGAATAACGTAACTACTGTTTTTGTTGCAGAGAATTTGAAGCCCTTTTTATTGGACCAAGATGTTAATCTATTTAAATTGTTTTGAATTATTTTGCCCATCTTATTTAAATTTTTTCCTGTTATAAAAATAGTTAAATCATCAGCGAAAATAGAAAATTTTACTGGAGGATGAGTTTCTCTAACCAAAGTATTTATTTGAATAAGAAAAAGTATTACGGATAAAACAGATCCCTGCGTTATACCATTCTCTAAGATTCCTTCCTTCGATATTAGGTTCCCTAAGCACACTTGATTTTTCCTGTCTTTTAGAAAATTATTAATGAAAATTAATAAATATCCATTAATTCCAATTCTCACCAACTCTTCCAAAATCCCTCTTTTCCATATCATATCGTAAGCTTTTTCAATGTCGAAAAAGATAGATAGTGTTATTTTATTCTCCGAAAATCCTTTCATTATTTCACTTTCAAAATAAGAAAGATTATCTACCGTAGACCTTCCTTTCCTGAAACCAGATTAATATAACGACAATATATTATTTTTCTCCAAAAACCAGGTTAGTCTCTTAGAAACCATTTTTTCAAGCAATTTGCAAATACCATACAATTCGTTAATGATATAGGCCTGATAGTGATTTTTTTCCGGTTTCAAAATTGGTATAATAAAGGCTTTTCGCCAGTTCTTCGGAAAAATTCCTTTAAGCCACACAGAATTATATAAACTTAGTAAACAATTTTATCATCATACTTTAAATTTTTCAACATATCATAATGTATTAAGTCTGGTCCAGTAGAGCCTCCCTTACATTCTTTAAAACAATTTACTAATTCCTCATAGGAAAAGGACTTATTGCAGCATTCATTTTCAGATAATGCAAGCCGAAAAGGAAGCTTTTCAATTTTATTTTTGTGTTCAATAAATCTATCTTCATAATTACCTGTACTAGAAATCTTAATAAAATGCTCCAGAAATTTCTCACAAATATCTCTTCTTTCATTTATAATTACATTTTCACAGATTAAAGTATTTATTTCTTTTGCAAATCTTCTACCATTTATAGCTCTAACCTTTTCAAACACCTGAGTTGTTGAAGTGTCACTATTTATGTTAGATACAAATTCTTCCCAACTTTTCCTTTTATAATGTCTAATTAGTTTTCGTGATTGATATTTGGCCCGTATAAATTTTCTATAGTCATATAAATTCATTGTACATTTATATTTAGATAACAATCTCTTCCTATTTGCTATGGCATCTTTGTTCCTATTTGCTATGGCATCTTTGCATTTCATTGTTCAACCATGATACCCTCCTCTTAATTTTGTCATAATTATTTGTAGGGATAGACCCTTTTGAAGCATTCAATATATTATTCCTTATCATCTCCTCATATTTATCAATATTAATGTCATTAATTTCATATTTAGCTTTCTTTAATTGAATATATTTGGAATATTTTTCCCAATTAGCCCTTCTGATGGACCAACTCTTTCTTAAACAGCTCACAGGACAATGATTTGATGTAGTAATAATGACTGGAAAATGATCACTGCTGTATAAATCGTTTTCTACCCTCCATGTGAAATAATTTTGGATTACAGGACTGCATATTGACAAATCTATAGAACTAAAAGTTTTATGAGAAAAACTTAAAAACGTTGGCGAGCCATCATTAAGAATATTAAATCCACAATCATCAAGAATTTGTTCAATTATTCTTCCTCTTCCATCTGTTTTATGTGATCCTCATAAAATATTATGAGAGTTGGAGAAAAGGATCATAAAATTGTCTTATAAGATCAAATATTTTATTATAATTAATATGCATATTATTCTCTAAGTATATGTTACATAATATAAATTTAAGCGGAAAGAGTAAATTAGTTGCTACGGCCTGAAGATTAGTGTTAATAAGGAAATAATTAGAACTATACGATTCATGTATATAAATAGCTACACCTCCGTGAGAAACAGTATTTGATTGTACATTTTTATAATATACCTTAAAATTCTTCTTCACAGGTTTATGGTTAAATTGAAATTTAGTTTCCTGTATACAACAAGCCATTGGTTTAAAATTGTCTATCATCAAATTAAATTCTTCAAAGTGAGAATAAAGCCCATCAGCGTTCCATTGAACTATATTAAGCGAATTCGACATCTTGTAAAATATCAGAAACTTCAGCTTCATCAAAGCTACTAATACTACTTTCTATAGGGTGTTCAAAATTGAGGTATCATTTTGATTTTGCCGCCATTTTTTTTCTACCTGGAATTTTTATACGAGGTTTCTTTAGGTATATTCTAAATACATTCCGGTTAGTTAATATGGAACGTTACACGAAGGAACAACGTGTTTTTGTTATTACAACATTTTTTGAAAATGGTAAAAGTTTTCAAGATGTAATTAGGAAATTACGAACAACATTTGGTAGAGAAAATGCTCCAATAAATCGTGCCATCAAGCTGATGGTTGAAAAATTTCTAGAAACTGGATCTGTTCTTAATAACAGAGGCAACATTTATCAACGTAGTGGCCCTTCAACCGAGAATGTAGCAGCTGTGAGCAGAAGTGTTGAAGAAGATCCAAAAACTTCCATTCGTCATCGTTCGCAGCAATTAAACATCAAACCATCCACATTGTTCAACACATCGTGATCTCCATTTAAAGGCTTATAAGTTCCAGCTGACGCAAGAATTAAAACCAACTGACCATGCATTACGTCGGCAATTCGTTTCTTGGGCAATCGAAAAACACGAAGAAAATGAGAATTTTTTAAACAAAATAATCTTCACCGACGAAGCTCATTTCCACCTCAATGGCTACGTCAAAAAACAGAATTGCCGCATTGGGGGTAAAGAGAATTCAAGAGTTATCTTAGAGCAACCAATACATCCACAAAAAGTTACGGTTTGGTGTGGTTTGTGGTCAGGAGGAATCATTGGACCATATTTGTTTGAAAACGCAAATGGAAATGCGATTACGGTCAATGGAAATCGCTACAGGACGATGATCCGAAGCTTTTTTTTGTGGCGGGAAATTGATGATTTGGACGTAGAGAATATGTGGTTTCAACAGGACGGTGCCACTTGCCACACAGCAAGAGAAACAATGGATCTTTTGAAGGAAAAGTTCGAAGATCGCATTATTTCTCGTAGAGGAGGAGTGATGTGGCCACCAAGATCGTGCGATTTGACACCGTTGGATTTTTTTTTGTGGGGTTTTGTGAAATCGAAAGTGTACAGCAATAATCCCACAACAATTCAAGAGCTTAAAAACAACATTATCGAGCAGATTTCAACCATTGAGAACAGTATATTGAATAACGTGATTCAGAATTTTGGTAAAAGAAGTCTGCCGAAGTAGTAGAAGGGGCCACTTGGCCGACATAATTTTTCATTATTAACCGCAACCTATTTGTAATAAATTAAAATAAAAATATATTTAATATTTCAAAAAAAAGTTTTTTTTTATTAAAATTAAAACGATACCTCAATTTTGAACACCCATAGAACAGAAATAGAATCTAAATTTTTATTAGTTTTTAATTTTTAATTTTTATTACTTAATTTTCTAATTTCTCGTTTTTGTTTTCGAGAAATTTTTTTATTACCATTTTCTAATTTTTTCAACATTAATTTTTCATTTTTATCAATTTGATTAATACCAACATCATCTATTTCAGTTTTTTTATTAGAACTTACCAAGGGTTTTGAATTATTTGTATTTCTAATAATTGCATTTGGTTGCTCTTCTCTTACCGTAGGAGTAGTAGATAGGTAGGCACTTGGGCCAGACAGGTCAGTAGGTCAAGGTCACCCAGAAGTAGGTCAAGGCCATCCGGAAGATCAGACAGGAAGTATGTCAAGGTCATTTTAAAAGTAAGTCAGACTGGCTGCGATCGCCAGTTGTTTATAAAGATTGTATAATTGGTTTAAGTAATAGGTATGCAGGAAAATAGTAGAAAAAAAAAAATGCTTTTTCATACAATGTAAAGCGAAAAAAAATGTACCTGTACGTTTCTTTAAAATTAAAAAAAAGTGCAAACTGGTTTTTTACACCTTAGATGAAGAATGAATAAAATTAATGCAATTTTGAGATGCATTTTTTTTCTTTTTTTCTTATTTTTTCTTTTTTTTATGAAGTATTTAAAGAAGAAGAAATAAAAACCATTAATTAATTACGAGTATCACCGTATAAGATTTTATTGTTATGTAAGAATGTTGACAAAAATATGAATAAAAAGAAAACAAACAGAAAATCAAAAATATCTAACATGTGGTTTAAGTAATAGGCGTTAATGGAAATAGTAAGAAAAAATGCGTTTTTATAAAAAGTAAAGAGAAAAATTTAAACAAATTAAGTGTACCTATGCGAATTTTTAAAATTAAAAGAAAAAAGTGCAAAGCTGGTTTTTAAATCTGAATCAACCTTGACCAAATTGATATTTTGAGATGAATTTTTTTCTTTTCTTTTTTATTCTGATGAAATATTTAAAGAAGAGGAAAGAAAAAATTATTAGTATTTTAAGATTTTATTGATATGTAAGAATGTAGAACAAAAAAAGATGTATTCTTATGTGGTGTTAAAGAAAATAAAACAAATTTATTTATATGTTTGAAATAATTTTTTATTTAAAAATATTTTACAATTTTATAGAAATCTGTGCTGTCTTAATCTAACATTTTTTTCTTTTAAAAGATACATATATACATTATAACAATTTTTAACAGCACATCTGAAATTGTTGTTTAATAAGTGTATAGGACAATTTGATTTAAAGTTATCAATCTTTTGTAATGACGGTAAGTTTCTGCTTAAATCTTCTATTTTATCACTGTCAATGTACTTTTGAAGGAATAGTTTTTTTTGTTCTCCTTTAACATAAATTTTTCAGCTGACTCTAAATAGTGTTTTAATATACATTTTACATCTAAATGTTCAACTAGACCGTTATTCCATTTAAGTCCATTTATTTTATTTTCGCAATACTGGTTATTATATTTCATATCCGGACTAAGTTCCTCTGAGGGGTACGGTGCTTTGAAGTGATAGACAGTTGGAATTAAACTTCCTTTTTCAAGTATTTCTTTTAGGAAATATTGCTTTTCATTTCCTTGTAAAAATTGTAGGTCAACTATGAGAGCTCGTTTAACCATGTCGACGGTTTGTGTAAGAATACTCATTAGAATAAATAAATAACATTTATATTCACTTCGGCAAAAGAGCTTTTCATATAAATATAGGTTAACAGTGCTATTTTTAACTAATACAACTATGCTATTTCATCCATTTACAATGATGGTAGCGGGGCCATCATGCTGTGGTAAAACCACTTTTATTCATAATTTAATAAAGTATAAAAAAGAAAATATACAACCACATATTAATAAAATTATTTGGTGTAATCCAGACAAAAATGCCGTTCCAAAATATTTAAAAGATGTGGAATATAGTAACACTATTCCGAATTTTAATGACAATCAAGAACCTTTGTTAATTATTATCGATGATATGATGTTAAATTCCCATGATAAGTATGTATGTGATATATTTACTAGAGGATCACACCATAGAAATTTATCTGTAATATTTGTAACACAAAATATTTTTCAGCAGGGTAAATTTTTAAGAGATATTTCGCTTAACTGTAAATATCTAGTACTTTTCAAAAATCCAAGAGATAAATCGCAGGTATTACCTCTAGCTCGCCAAATATATCCCAATCAAATCAAAGCATTTGAAAAAGTATATAATGAAGTGACGTCAGAACCATACGGGTATATATTAATAGATCTTACTCAAGACGTTAATGATATATTTCGATTAAGAAGTGATATATTTGGAAAAGGTTTGTGTTTTTGTACAAGAGATCAATTAGAACAATTTGGCAAAGAATATGAAACGTTTGAAGGTCAACCGTCATATATTGCACCTATTAAAAAGCTCTAAACCGAAATTTCAGAAAGTAATTATAAAACATTGTGACCCTGAAGTAATCAAAACATTTTGTGAAATTGCTTTAAATATTTTAAAAGGTAATTGTAATCTAAGTAAAAAATCAACAACCCAATTACGAAAGTATAAAAAGGAATTGAGATCCCTCATTTGCCGCCAAAAATCTATAAATAATAAAAGAAAAATCATTATTCAACGTGGTGGATTTTTACCTACACTTCTTGGTGCAGTACTATCAGGGATAATCGGAAATTTTATAAAATGAATAATACAACATTTAACAAAATGATTATACTAAAACCCGAGATTTATGAGAAAATGAAACAAAATGCAGACTTTGAATTAAATGAGTTGGATAAAAATATGAAAAAAATATTGTTAAATAAATATCTAACAGACACTCAAAAATGGTATTTATACAGACAAAATTTATTTAAAATAAGAAACAAAAATAGATACTTAAAAATACTTCCTAGAACTAAAGAGGAGAAAGTAAAAATTACGGAAACAAAAGGTACTCAAACTCGTGCAAAACCAATGTATATAGATGCGGAAGCTCAACTGCATTTTCCTGAAATAAGAATGTAGGAATACAAGTTGTTCCTGAAGAAGAAGAAGTATATGAAAAAGAAGCTGATGACGAAGTATTTGATGATGAAATTCAGGAAAATGTTTTAACAAAAGCATTGTCAGCTCCTTCAGTTGGAGAACGCCTTAGAAAAAGAAAATCAATTAGAAATCGAAATGTACAAATTTTTGAAACTGATACAGGGGACATTATAACTGTTCCTTTAGATAGCCCAAGCCCACCAACGAAAAAAGAAAAAACTATAAATAGCAAAGAGTTGAATAATTCATCAAGACGTGTTTTTAAGGTCAGCAGTAGGTAATACTCAAACAGAACTTAATTTTCCAATTCGTAAGAATAAATCCGCAAGCTCATGGACAACATACAAGTAAATGATAAATTTTATGCCACTTTACTCAGTGATTCATCTATGAACTATTATCCAGAAAATTCATTATCATCTTTTACAAATAAAATGAATAAATACATGTGTGATTCGAGGTGGAAAGTCGGTATTTCAGAAATGTATGTAAATGATTTCGTTCCAAATGTGTATGGTGAAGAATGGGAAAAAAGTACTCAAATATTTATTAAAGGTATGCAGAAAGATATGATAGGGGTTGGAACATCATATATTCCATACATAGAAAAACAAATGATATGCGACTGGAAAGTTTTTCTACTACCAACACTAATTCAAAATATACGCCCACTTAATAGGTTTACAAGAAAAGAAGTTGAACGACAGTTGATTTGGGGAATTTTTAATTTTATAAACGATGAAGTTCATTATACACAACCAATAAAAGCTGAGGAGATGCCTAAAAATTTAAGTTACACCACAATATGTGTTACTAAGCCTAAAATAGATATAAAAATAAGAGCAAATTACGCTTATACCTTCGAAGGACTTTTGACAACATGTTTCAATCAAGTATCTTTTAAAGTTACAGATTTTAAAAAATATAAAGCACGTGTAATAGAAGCTTTCAAAACTTTTATAGATAGTGTACAATTGATTCCCATTAGTAAACCAGATATGTTTTTTATATACACAGATATAATTGAACCGCAAAAACTAGGTGATAAAGATATAAGGTGTTTAAGATCTGTTAACATACAAAATTCTTTCACTGATACTGTAAAAGAATTCAGTAATATTCAATATTGCAATGTGGAGAAATCATTTAATAACATTTCATTACTTTTATGTGATAAATATGGATACAAAATAAACTTTTCCAATAGTTCAATTCCAACAAAAATTGTATTACATTTTAAAAAAGTATAAATAAAAGCGATTTTACAAAATTATATATTATTTTATTTTATTCATTATGGAGAGAGCGTACTACAAATATTATTTAGTTCAATCAGGAAAAGGTCTTGAGGATATTGGTCCTTTGTTACACTCAATTGTACCTTATCAAAGGGGACGAGGGTTAGGGAGCTTTTTCGGTGGTCTTTTTACATATTTAAAACCAAAACCGTCTGGAGCTAATATATTTAAAAAAGAGGTTATTAACTCTGGTATTAATGCATTATCTGATATTGCCACAGGTGCAAATGTAAAAGAAGTGGTTCAAGATCGAAGTAAAGAGATAATGAAAAATGTAAGACGAGGTGCAGTTCGGAAACTCAATGAAATGTATGGACAAGGCAAAAGAAAACGAAGAAAACCTATAAAAAGACCTCTCATTAATAATTTAAATTATTTTACGTCGAAGCGACGCAAAGTTAATAACAAAAACAAACAAAAAGATATTTTTGAATAATTATGATTGAATGTATGAAATCAGAGCTTGATATTTTTAAAACACAGCCTGTTCAGTCAAGTATTTTACGATCTGAAGAAGTTTCCTATAATATATTGCTTATTTAGATAATCCATCTGTCATAGAATTTGTTTCACTAGGGCACGGTGATACATATAGAGACTTGTCTTCGACATATCTAAAATTAAAAGTACAAATTTTAAAAAAAGATGGAACTCAATGGAATAAAGATAAAAAAACTGATGGAACACCTATACAACAACCAAGTGTGGTTAATAATATGTTACATTCATTAATAAAACAATGTAATGTTCAACTAAATGGAAAGAATATATCTCCATCAGATGGCAATTATCATTACAGAGCTTATATTGAATCATTGTTAAATTATGGTACGGATGCCGCTACAACGCATTTGAAGTGTGGTGGATGGATGCTAGATAAGCCAAATATAGCAAAAACAGATAATAGTGGTTCAAAAGAACGTCAAAAATTATACCAAAATAGCAATGTAGTGGAACTTATGGGAAAACTACATTTAGATATGTTTAACCAACCTACACTTCTCATAAACAATGTCGATGTTCGAGTTATCCTAACATTAGAAAAACCATATTTTTACCTCTTTGCAGATGATACTGATGAATCTCAACTGAAAATTTTAGAAGCCACTTTATTAATGAGACATGTAACAATTAATCCTAGTGTGCTATTAGCACATTATGCTGTATTGGAAAAAACTAATGCCAAATACAATTACAAACGGGTAGAGGTAAAAACTTTTACCATTCCACAGAATAGTTCATCAATATCACTTGATAATGTTTTTATTGGACAGTTGCCAAACACAATCATTTTTTGCATGACAGAAAATACAGATTACTCTGGAAAAAGGTCAAAAAACCCATACAATTTTAAACATTTTGATATTTCACAATTTGTGTTAAACGTAAATGGTGTTCAAATACCTAATTCAGCAATTGAAACCAGTTTTTCAGATGAAAATAATTGCTGTACAAGAGCATACAATACACTTTTTTCGGGAACTGGAATTTACCATAATGATAAAGGTCATCAGATAACAAAAACCATGTTTAGTAATGGGTTTTTCATTCTAGCTTTTGATTTAACTCCAGATGCATGAGGAAATGAAGTGTGTCAAGGTCTACTAAATCAAGGTACAGTTAGAATTGAGGCAAGGCTATCAAAACCACTTACATCTACACTGACTGCTATTGTTTATGGAGAATTTGATGCAAGTTTACAAATTGATAAAAACCGAAATATATTTTCAAACCTATAAATAGCATATATAAAAGTAAATTTGAATATTTGACAAAATGTCACTGCCTTGTGCACTTCTGGATGTAACATTTTGTAGTGATGATAATAATAACTTGTTTGCGAAAGATATTTGTATAGTTGGTTTTAAAGAACCTTGTAAAAAGTTTGTAAAAGAGCTCAAGTATAAATTTCCAACTAGGGATTTTATAAATGATAATTTTGATAATTACTCTTTTGGAACTGTGTACAACGATAAAATAAATAAAGAGCTCTGTCAAATACTAGAAAAGTAGTCAAATACTTATTATAACAAATAAAAAAATCAAAAAAGAGTTTTTATCAAATTATATTAAAGAAACAACTAAAGTATATGACTTGAGTCAATTTGATTGAAGAATACCCTAGAGATAAGTGACGTATTAAGATGGATGTAACAAACACACATAAATTTTTTAAAGGAGTTTTTGCTCTGGATCAACTCCCCAGAATAATTGAAAAACAAACTTTTTTAATTGTAAACACTGATAAATCAAAAGATCCGGAAACACATTAGTTAGCTATTTTTAAGCCAAAGAATGGCTGTGTTGAATATTTTGATTCGTTTGGTAGAAAACCAGATAAATTAGAAATTTTAAGTTACTTAAAAAACCAATGCATAATTTTTAATAAGAAACAGTTACAAAGTAACTATTCAGATGTCTGTGGGCAATATTATTGTGTTTATACGTGGTATAGATGTTGCGGTTATAGTATGAACGCTTTTTTAAAAAAATTTAATAAAGGAAATCAACTAGAAAACGATAAGTATATTTTAAGTATCTTTCAAAATGTATTTGGAAAATATAACTCATTACAAATTTGTGTTCCTAAAACTTATAAATAATAAAAACAATATAAACAGGTTTTAGTAAAATTAAAGGAATGGAAGCACCAGGTCAGAACACAAATTTATTGCTAAGTTACACATATTTTCTCAATAAAAGCCATACATTAAAAATTGCTGTTGGATTTGACTGTGAGTCATTTGAAGCCTCAAGTATAATTCACCGTATTGGTAAAAAGTCAATTGTCTTAAAATATCATGAATGGAATAAATTTTATTACGAATTTAACAAAAAACTCGATAAACTGATAATAAAAAATATAAAACAGAACTTTCATCATGGACTAAAATCAGCGAACAGGCAAAGTAAAGCAGTTTTACAATTTAAGCGATTTTCTTCACGCAGTGATGATCTATTATAAGTCTGCTGAGTTAAATGTAAAAGACTATGTTCGGGAATATCTAAATTTATGTGTCGAACAACAAGTATTTAGGTTAGAAAGAGAAATTTATGTACCAATACAACGTTTTAATGTACACTGTAATTATTCAAGGTTATTTTTTGAAATTCCTGTAATTTTAAAGGAACAAATCTGTAATATACTACATAAAACAAACAAAATAAATCATAACAAATAATATAAAAATTTTTATTTTTTATTTATATGTTCTAGATAGACAAATATTTTTCTGTACACCTTTCATTAGATTATTTAATTAAAATTATTTAGGATTATTAAATCATTGAAATAATCAAGATCTCCCTGCTGATTATTTATGTCCCAAATTTCATTAAATAGAACTGCTTCCTCATCTTCCTCAATTTCTTCTTCTACTTCTTCTTCTTCGTCTTCTAATTCAACTATCTGGAACGGTGGTATAAATTCCTCAGTTTCTGCTAAATCTTCGTCGTCCATGGTGGACGTAATTTCATTTTCTTGTATCTGACCTTGTGTATTTACATCATCTACAGTTTCTTTAAATGGAAATGATGTGGAATCAGGCAGCATTTCAGCGAGTTGTTGAGCAGTCAGAATGGAAATGAATTAAATTTGAAAATAAAAGTTGAGTTATATACTCATGTAGAAAAGTATAAAAGCAAATTAAACTCAATTAAATGATTAGTTTAAACCATGCTTTGGTCTATCATTTTATGTATAATAATTATTATAACATTACCTTTAACATTTTTAAAACAAAATGTCAAGAGCTCAAATAGTGACTGAAATTCATAGACAGGCAAGACGTAAATTTCTTAGAAGAAAATTCAAACAGAAAGTTCTAAATGACACGTAGCAAATCGATTTAGTCGAAATGATACCTTATGGAAAATTTAATAATGGTTATGAATATATGCTGACGGTCATTGATACTTTTTCCAAATATGCCTATGCTGAACCTGTGAAAACAAAAAATGCTGAAAATATTTTAAATGCCTTAAAAACAATTATTGTTAGAGCTAAAGTTATACCAAAAAATATTCAGTCTGATCAAGGCAAGGAATTTTTTAATTTACAATTTCAAAATTATATGAAAGAAAAATCAATCAATCATTATCACACATTTAGCGAATTAAAAGCATCAATTGTTGAACGATTTAACCGTACATTGAAAAATTCTTTGTGAAAAAAATTTAGTTTAAACGGGAATTAAATGGTTATCTATTCTGCAATCATTAATAAAAGAATATAATTCAACAAAACATAGCACAACAAAACTTCCTCCTGAAAAAATTACAAAGAAAAACGAAAAAAATATACTGCGGAATGTATATACTGAGCCTAAAATTTTTCAAAAAAGTAAATATAAAACTGGAAATTTTGTAAGAGTAAATATAAAGGTCATTTCGAAAAAGGTTATCAACCGAATTGGTCAACTGAAGTATTTAAGATTGATAAAATCAATAATACTTATCCTGTTACATATCAATTATCGGACTATACTGATACGCCAATTTCTGGGCGTTCTTATCAAGCTGAGCTTACACCTGTAAATACCCAGATACTTATCTTGTAGAAAAAATTCTGAAAAAGCAAGGAAATAGAGTTTTTGTTAAATGGCTAGGTTTTGATGACACACATAATACTTGGATAAATTCAACAAAATATTGTTTAATATATGTAAAATAAAACTCTAATAAAACTCTAATTTAAATAGTTAAAGTAGAAAGAAAAAAAAAACAACACAAATAGTTAGGTACATCTAAAAACGCATAATTTTTTTTCAATGGTTTGATCATTATGTAGACAGAAAAACAGGTTTGCACTTTTTCTTTATGAATTTTAAAGATGCGTTGTACCTTTTAAAATTGTTTTATCTTGTACGTTTAAACTTTTTTTATTTTTTTCCTTTTACATTCATTAACCATTTTTTTGTTTCTACTTTTCATATGCGCCTATTACTTAAGCCAAGTATACATCAATAAGAAGTAGACCTGTACCACGTTAGATATTTTTGATTTCTTGTTTTTTTTTTTTTCAACATTCTTACATAACAATTAATTAATGGTTTTTCTTTCCTCTTCTTTAAATACTTCATAAAAAAACGAAAGAAAAAAACAACAAATAAAAAACAACAAACAACAATATCTTAAAATTTGGAAGCATAAAAAAAAATATTTTTTCTTACTGTTTCCATGTTTACCTATTACTTAAAACAAGTATACAATCCTTATAAACAACAAGAGTTGTCTGACGGTCGCCGCCGCCTGTCTGGCCTAATTTTATGTCGTTAACCTACTCCTGTCTGACCTAATTACAGTTTGACCTACTTCCGGGTGACCTTGACCTACTGACCTGTTTGGCCCAAGTGCCTACCTATCTACTCATAGGTATGATGTTTAATATATTATTTGTTTGTTGTTGTAATGTATTATTAGAGTTATTTTGCTCTTTATTATTACATGAACATTTGCAGTTACATTTTTTAATATTATTTTCTACTATACTTGCAAACGATTTTGTTGTCCCGTATCGAAAGTTGTATCTTCTTACCGCTTCTTTAATTTCAACATTTTCTTTGATTTTTATAGTTTTGATTTTCCTTTCTTTCAAATATTTTGGGCATTTGTTGAAGAAAGCGTTATGTAATTCTTTGCAATTAATACATTTTTCAACTTTTAAGCACTTTTCGTTTTCTTTAGTGTGATAATTTTCACTACAATTAGAGCAAATCCTATCTTTTTTACATTTTACAGCCAAATGATTAAAATTTAGACAATTTAAACATCTCATTGGTGGAGGAATGTACGGTCTAACATTATATTTTTGATATCCTATAACGATTTCTTCGGGCAATTTGGAAGTTGAAAATTTTATGCAGTATAAACCAGTTTCAACGACATTGTCTCCAATATTTTTTTAAACCTTTTAATTTCTACAATTTTTTGATTTTTCATTTCCCACAAAAATTCTTCATCAGACACATATTTCAATTCAGGACAAAATATAGCTCCCTTACCCTCCTTTAATGATTGATGTTCCTCTACAATAACATTTATTTCATTATTTAACTTGCTAATTTCAATTATTTTTTTTGCCTGCTTAACGTTTCTTGTTTGGATCAATACAGAACCATTTCTTAGTTTAACGCATTTTAAAATATCCCCGGCGGCACTCTGCAAAACACGTTTAAGTAAAAAGGGTGACACTGTACTCATGTCTTTGTTTACATCCAATCTCTTCATTACTAAGAATTTTTGATCTTCATTAAGATTTTTTAATTTTCTTGTAGAATCAAACACAACACTAGAATCAAATTATTGTTGATAACCTCCACCAAAAAGAGGTTCGTTTCCAACCATATTTCAAAAATTTAGTTTTTGCTTTTTTTTTTCCTTTTTTTTTTTTAATTGCTGATAAAATTAATAAATATGCTCAAAATAGTTACTAGGGATTGAAATATTAAAATATTCCGTTAGCACTAGATTTGCAACAAAATTATAAAATTGTATTATGTATGTTCACTTTTAATATATTTTTTTTTTTAAATTGAAGAGAAATTGAAATTAAAATTTAATAGGTTAAAATTTATAGGTAATTAAATAAAAAGAAAAGAAAAAAAAAATTATTATTTGCACTAGAAAAATTAATTATTCTTTTTGTTATTATGAATGTTTTATAGAGTTTTTTGATTAAAATAATGAATATCTATTTTTTTGTTTTTTACTTTCTCCGAAGAGATTTCGATCACGACTGATTTTTTATAATTTAAAATTTTTAAAAGACCAAAATGGCGTAAAGGAATTCCTTTAGTTAAAATAAAACATTTTTATTAGATTTTTTATATTTTAACAAGGGTTTTTTTATTTTTCATATTTATATGAAAAATGGAACTATTAAAATTTTTGTGTGACGTCAGGTGATTCCATAGATAAAATTTAATTGCGATTTTCATAAACAATGTTTTATTAAATTTATATTAGCTTTATTTCGAAAAGCTAATTTTCTTATAAAAATATATGAAAAAGTGGGCTCAAAACCTCATAGCTATTGTTGCAAATATATGAATTAGGCAGATATATGAAGAGGTACACAGATTTTTCAAACTCCTACGCAAATTTTTTGAAAATTGTAGAAATGAAAACAAATCAAAAATCAAATCAAAATATTTTTATTAGATTTTTTATATTTTAACAAGGAGTTTTTTATTTTTTAATTGTTTTCGAAATACATAAATATTGGAACAATATTTTAATGTTTTATTTTTGTTTGTTTTGCTTTGAAAAATAGTAAAATCATTTTTTGTTTTACAGTTAATTCTATGATAAAAAATTTGTTTAGAATAATAAGTGTGTGTTAAGACAGAAAGAAAAAATGAATTATATTTTTTGTTTTTGAAAGTTTCGCACGTTTACTGGATCTTGAACATTTGATAAAATTTTGTTATCTAAATCATAATTTCTTTCAGAAGTTAATTTTAAACCTATACCTGGAGGACCTTGAGTATGTAGTTTTCTAAAAGAAGAAGCTGTACTACGTCCAAACTTATCAAGTGGCATTATGATTTTTACTGGTTGTTAATTTAAAATATTATTGAATTATATTTGCTTCTTCTCTCAATTCTTCCATTATAGATACAATTTCATTGTGATGATTATTGTTACCAGCTGATTGTGAACTAATTAAAAGTTTTAATCTGTCAACTAACTCATTAGGAACATCCGAATAAACAAACTGATTTGATTGATTTGTATAATTTAAATGTGTTTCTGGCATAGCAGATTTATGTAAAAACGTTCTAAAAATTTTTTTTTGAATAGCCTGAACCAGATTTTTTATACCTAGTGTTGTAATCATGTTCATAAAATTTTCTTAATATGTTCTTGTATTTATAACCTTTGTTTCGGTTTATTTGCCCTAAACTATCATAATTTCTTCTATGTGCATTCGTTTTGTTAAGTATTTGATAATATACACTTAAATCACTTTCAGTATAGTTTAAAGGTTTTTTTTTAAATATTAATTCATATAGGCCATCAGTTCCCTTAAATTCTTCATCATCAATCACTATATTTTTAGTATTTTCATCTATTTCAAAATTAGCATTACCAAGTTTTCGAGTATTTAATTCATCAAAACGTGGTCCATATGTTCTATCAAGTTCTGATTTGGTGAGAGCAGGAAATTGATGATTCATCACTATTACAGAATTTTAAAGTATTTGGCGTTGAAGTTTTTGAAATTGATGATTCATCATTATAGAATTTTAAAGTATTCGGCATTGAAGTTTTAAGTTCATTGTATGTACTAGACTTGTTGCTAGGTGTTTTAACTTCTGATGTAAATGACGGCATTGATTTAAACCTGTTATCATCATCCGCAGCCCATTTAATTTCCGGTTTGATAACATTATCTGAAAATTGTTGTTGTTGTTGTTTGACAACATTTGTTAATTCTTTCAATGGTTTTATAATTGGAGTAAAAGCTTTTTCTCGATTACGGTCTTCCGATAACTTTTGAACTTTTAAAGATTGAAATTTTTTTTTTAAATTTTTACGAGTTTTAATTAAATCTTTCATGAGTTGTTCATTCATTTTTTAAATGAGGATTAGTTCAAGTATTAACTGTAAATTATCGACTGAACTGTTCTCCTGCTAACTGCTAGCTGATAATCGCAAACTGCTAACTGGTAACTGCCATCTGCTAATAGCCAACAGCTAACTGCAAATTGCTAACTGCTAATAACTGCCTACTGTGGCAGATTTCTTGTTAACTAAAATTTAGCAAATACATCAAAATTTTTTCTATAACGTCCATTATTTAAACTGTCATCTTTATTAATTAATAGAAAACCATAATTATCATTCCAGCAGCATGCACTCAATTTTTTAAAATCGTTATAAGACATATCAGAATTTCCATGATCATTATATATATGTTTTAAATTTAAATCATCTTGCTTGAATATAATCAAAAATTTAGCATTATCTCTAACTAAGTGCTTTGGAATTCTTGTATAAGACTGGCATAAATAAAAACTATCTACTTGATGACGTCCCATGCAAAAATAGGCCCTTATGCTATCTTGCTTATCGCAAGCTACATCATCAAAAATAAATATTGAGTTTGGCTGTGAAGTCGAAGGTTCAATTACATCAGTGTTATTTGAAAATTCGTTATATCCCATTCCTTTGATTGGTTTTATTATTTTTTTTAAATATTCATATTTAGGTTGATGCAATGATTTTGAGTAAATATATATGTTTTGAAATTTCAGCCCTTTAGGATCTAAAAGCATACTTATCGTAACATTAGTTTTACCACAATTTGAAGGGCCAACTATTAATCCTCTTATACTGTCTGAAAAGCGTTCACCATGTTTTTCAATTTTGTTTTTTGAATTTTGATCGAAATTTTTAATTTTAACTGCATTATCTACTTTTATAAATTTCATTTCATAAAAGGTAATTAGTGTTTGAGTGACTTTCTTAAACTAAACAGTATATTATGCCTCTTCGAAATAAATATTCAAACAGTAATAAAAAAACTGTCAATGGAAAAGGTGTTGTTAATTCTTTAATTAATAAACTGCCATTTGAAGCACATTTACCCGGTTATAATTATTGTGGACCTGGAACAAACTTATCAAAACGATTAGCTCGTGGTGATAAAAGAATTAATGGTTTAGATGAAGCTTGTCGCGAGCATGATATAGCTTATTCTCAAAATATTGATCAAAGTCAACGTCATATAGCTGATAAAATACTAGCAGAGAAAGCTTGGCAAAGGGTTAAAGCTAAAGACTAAAGTTTTGGTGAACGGTTAAATTCATATCTAGTTACAAATACAATGAAAGCGAAAGTTAAACTAGGTATGGGTTTAAAAAAGAAAACAGAGAAAACTAAAAGAAAAAAAAAAGAAACCTTTGAAAAATGTCATAAAAGAAGCTAAAACAGCAGTTAAAACTATAAAAAAACCTATGAATGAAAAAAATACTATAAGAATAGCTTTGCAAGCAGCTCGAAAGTTTTCTAGGGGGCAGAAAAAAATAATCGATATTCCTAGAATAATTGCAGTACCAAAAATTGGTGGAGTTCAACCTTTAATTCCAATTTTTGCGGGTCTTTCAGCTATTGGAGCATTATCAGGTGGTGCTGCTGGGATAGCTAAGGCTGTAAGCGAAGCTAAAAATGCACACAAACACTTACATGAAAGTGAGTGTCATAATAAAATGATGGAAGCTATTGCATTAAAAGGAGGAAAGGGCTTACACTTAAAACCGTATAAGAAAGGATTAGGTCTTTATTTAAATCCAAAAAACCATTAAATGAGCTACCCAAAAGAGCACTTATTAATTATGATTTAGAAGAATTTGGAAAAAAATAATTAAAACATTTCCGTGGAGTATTTATGCTAGATAATTTACCAACACGCAAACCTTTGAAATATGAATGTGGTATAATAAATTTATATAATTCTATTGGAAATGGAACGCATTGGGTAGCTTATTACAAAAATCCTCAAATCATACAATATTTTGACAGCTTTCGAAATTTGCAACCTCCATTAGAAGTAATTAAATATTTAGGAGATAAGCTTGTATATAACTACAGTAAATATCAAAACTTTAATTCATATAATTGTGGTCATTTATGTTTAGAATTTTTATTTCATATTGTTAACAAAAAAAAAAATTATCAGTAAATAAAAACAAAACATAATAACAAAAAACAAAAAATATTGCTTTTTTTATTATTAGTCTAGTTTTATTAAACATAACCTAGGTTAATAATTTTGTTCAAGTTCAAGGTTACTTTCTCTATTAAAAGAACCGAAAAAATTAACTGATAAAGAATAATTTGAATTTAGTTGTAAAGAAATTAAAAGAACGAAAAAATAGAATTAGAATATATTATGATGTATGCATTGTTTTTCATTATGTTAATGATTAAGATGGATTAACCTTGAAAATCTATAAAAGCAGAATACTCTTCTGAAATATCTCGTTATTATTTGAGTAAAAGATATGTCAATAACATTAACTTTAAACGGAAACTCTTCCATATTAACAAATAATTATTTTCCTCCTATAGATCTAAAAGGAGGAGAATATACGTGTGGTTTAGTAGATTTCCAAACATATAATTCAATACCATATATAGATGAGGAAAATAATAAATTTATTATTGATGATAAAACCTACAAAATTCCCACAGGTTCATACGAAATTGAAGATATTGAAAAATTTCTTAGAAAAACATTGAATGTAGCTAAAACAGATAAGGAAAACTTGATTATAAGAGCAAATAATAACACATTAAAGTGCGAAATTTTTGCCGATAAAGAAATTGATTTTGAAAGAGAAGATACTATCGGTGAATTATTAGGTTTTGGTAGAAAAAGGTTATTACCAAACAAATGGCATACTTCAGATTTTTTTGTTGACATTAATAAAATAAACATAGTAAGAATAGAATCTAATATTATTTCTGGAACTTATATTAATGGAAAAGAAGCTCACTTTTTACACGAATGCTCTATAAACGTCAGTCCAGAATATAAAAGAGTTGAAGTTCCTACGAATCTAATTTATTTACCTATAACTATTAATCAGATAAGTTCTATTACTAAAAACTGCTTGATCAGAACGGTAATTTAATTAATTTTCGTGGAGAAACAATAACAATTAGATTGCATTTAAAGCCTCAAAATGATAGTATTTAATCAAAATCATCAATCTAATATAAATTTGCAGAATGATATACACCGGCTTAATTCATCAAAGCTAGTCAAAGGAGGAGGATCTCAGCATTTAAAATATAAAAAACGTTTATCATTAAAAAATAAGGAATATCTAAAATCACTTGGCTATTTACTAAACACAAATTAAAATGGAACTTTCTAATGATCCCATTTTTGATGAAAGTATAATTAGCGCTCAATGGTATTCATATTCACCATTTCTAAATTCGTTTGGATTAAGTGATATTATTCGAAAACAAATACAAAATCAGAATTTAAATGTATTACCATCTACAAGTCAAATTTATATAGAAGGATATGTAACAAAACATGATGGATCAGCTGTTACACATACTAAACTAGTTAATAATGCTATATCATTTCTATTTGATGAAATTCGCTATGAACTTAATGGGAAAGAAATTGATCATAATCGTAATGTTGGAATAACTTCAACATTAAAAAACTATATTTCACTCAATCAAAATGAAAGTACCGTTTTATATAATGGAAGTTGGTCTCCTGAATTTTATCCCTTACAATTTTATTTCGCGAATGAATTATAAATTAAATGTTAATTAAATTTCCAGCACTTAGACTATTAATTTAAATTTACTATAGTATAATAGGTGGGGATACATTTTTCTATTAAAAAAAAATCATTCAACGCGATAAAGAACAGAAGCTTTAGCTAGAAATTATACTATTTATTCGATAAAGCAAAATAATGACATAGTTTAGAAGTACATTTAAGTTTTATTCATTCAATTTTCAAAACTAAGGATGTTTGCGGTTTTATGGTCTGTTAAAAGTTTTCAAAAAATAAAAGTCCATAATTATAAATTTTAAAAAAACTGAGGATGTTTGTGGTTATTTAGTATCTAAAATCATTTCAAATTAATTCAAAGATTTTAGTTTTTTCTAAAACTGATTTTTTTTGTTTTTGTTGATGATACGGTATATTTAATCAGTTATTACAATTTTTTTTTTTGTTTCGATATTAAAATTTTAGTTATGCGATTATTATATGTTTCATAGAAATAATTAGGAAATAATTTTTAGAAAATAATTAACTGCATATATGTAAAATTCATTTTAAAAAAAAAGAAAAAATTAAAAAAAGCCAATTATAATATCAATTGTATTAACTGAAACTGGCATACAAAAAATATATACAAGGTTGGAGATTTCCCAAACACTTACATTGTAAAAGAAGCCGTTACAAATGGAACCAGCTTATATTTTCTCATATATAGGTATGATCTTATATGTTTTTTATTTTTTTTTTTTGTGTTGAATAACAATAAATTAAATTTACTTTATATTATAGGTACTACGATTTACAAGAAAACATCCTTTTCAACACAGATGAAGAATTTAATGTAGCTTGCTACAAAAACAGAAAAGAGATGGTTTATTGTTCAGAGTGTTGTGAAGAAGCCAATAGCATGCATGTGAAAGACATAACCTGTTTATATACAGTATTTAACTGTTTGGTACCATTTTATTGCAAAGAGGATGCAATTAACTTCCAAGAAAAGTATGGACCATATTGTGTGGGTTGTTGCGGTTTTACAAAAATATCAAAAATTATGTCAAATAAAGAAACTGTAAAATATTTTAATCAATTGGAAAAATAAAAAGTTATAAAGTCAATTACATTTTTTGTCTTGTTTTATTGCATTTATTATTTACATTGTTAAATTGATTTTAGTACTGCTTTTTTTTTAAAAAAAATTTTTAGTTTGCTGAATTTATATTGTACTATAGCTATTAGGAATTAAATATCGCATGGTAAAGTACTATAGCTATTAGGAATTAAATATCGTTTATTATCAAAAGTGCTTAAAGTAATTTTTTTTTGTAATGTTGTAAAAAATGTATATTTTCTGGATCTTATACTAGGTTGTTCATGAATGTATTCTTTATTTTCATCAAGACAAATTTTGTAATCTTCAAATTTTATTTCTTTTGTTAAAATAACATTTTTGACACCTTTTGCTTTTTTGATTGTTTTAAGTTGAAAATCTCCATGTAGTACACGAATAGCATACATCTTCGCTCGAAGACCAGCAAATTCTTGCATAATATTACCATTATTTTCGCCTTTCATTAGTCCTACTATTATTTTATTAACTTGTGGTATTCCATAAAAATTATTTTGAGGATAATCAGATGTATCGAACCAGTTTAGATCAAGTTTAATATCTTCGTAAACATCATCAGTTCGAATTACATAAATTAGTGAATCGGTATCGGTGTAAAACAAATGACAGCTGTTATTATATTTTTTTTTCATGTAATCGTAATGGAATTCGTACAGTTTTGTTTTGGAAATGTCTAATATTCCCATTCCAATATATATAGGTTTATCAAAAATTACGTTAGTTTTTAATAATTCAATTGCTAGCAAATTATTATTAAAAATTGTTTGAGAATAAAAATTGGGTTTGGCAATTAAAGATGCAGCACCATAACGACCTTCCCATTTCAACACTAGTTTAATAATTCTGCGAAGCCGAACATTTTCCATAGTTTTTCCAAAAATTGAATTACATATCAATTTAAATAAATTCTTTTCGAACTAATTTGCTGTATTTTTTCCTAATGTAGCACATAAGTCAATAAAGCTTTTCATAAAATCCTTTTGTAAAAATTTTATACCTCGATGTATCTTTTTTAATTTTAAAGCTTCATTCAAATATTGTTTTAAATTTCTATAACGAACCACATAATTCTTTTTGTGGTTTAATGTAGCTAACATTTTTACTTCTTTTGTTCCTGGTGGAGAACCTTTTTCCTGAGCCATAGGCAAATCACTTTGTTTATCATGGATATCTCTGGGGTATTCTAAATCAACTCTAAAATAAATCCATATTCTGAATTATCTGGAATATTAAAGTTTAGGTTATTAACATCATCAACCCATTCAAGATTTTTATATGGAAGATATTGTGTCATAGCCCATGAGTACATTCCATTTATGTCATAATACATTAAGTAAGATGACTCTTGGCTTTCATCATATTCGGCTGTATATTTATTATTAGCTTTTACATATCTTTTACTGCATTGTGTAAGACCACCTCTTATACCGTTTTCAATAAACATTAACATATCAACATCATTAATCAATTCTATTTCTACTCTAGTATATTTTAGCATCGCATCCCATGAAAAACCTGATACTGTAAAATAATGTGAAGGATCTAAACCAAAATTATTTATTCATCCTTCGATCGCTATATTCTCCAAGATTTTTTATATTAAATTTTTCCCGAACATTTTGTGCGTGTTCATAATCTTCTCTGCTTATATAAGTTCTAGTCAATGTACTATAAAAATCATTTTTTCTTGGTAATTGAACCTCATCAAATACTTTCCAATTTTTTATGTATTCATATGGAAAAACCCCTTTCCTTTTTAACGAATTTAATTTATCATCACATAAGTTTGAAAATTAATATTTTTTAAAGCCCATCCAGAATCTCTTTCTTGGAATTCTTCAAGGTCTTTAAGAATCTTATTTTGTAAACCATTTTCATACCATTCTTTTAGAGTTGTATCTCTGGTTATTACATCGTTATTTGTATGCATATATTTATATTCTTCAGTTAAATTATGCGAAGAAAATTTCACAAAATTTCGACAAAAAATTGCGTTAACTTTAAGAAATGGAAATATTTTAAAATTTTTTTTACTTTTAAACAAATTATTTTTTTACATTCATTCATGAATTTTATAGGGTCTTTGAAAATTATATTGCTTATTAAATAAGTTCTTATTCGATTATTAAACATATTATTTATTCTCTCTAATTTAGTTTTGCGTAAGGTTCTTTTAAAACCATTACCAATTTTTCTTCTTATTTTTTCAAGTTTTGCACGATATGTCTTTACAAGGCTTATAGTATTAATAATTTTAAATTTTTCACCAGCTTTTTTTACTTTCTTTAATAACACATTTAGTTCTTTAATGTATTTATTATATACTTTAATAATTTTATATTTTTTTATTTCACTAATTTTAGTATTTGTAGAAGCTATATTTGCTACACTTTTCAATATACACGCACCTTCTCCATTTTTATATTTATTTATATATATTTTTTATAACTAAAAATTTTATGTAAATTGATTTCACGTTGTGTTGATACTGAATAGGTACTTGTACAAATTACTATAAATTCTTTACTTTTTCATTTTTGTTTTTCTTATCTGTATTTTGGTATACAATTATATAGAATGTATTTAGTATCTGTAACTAGTATACAATTTTTTTTAAAAACTAAAATGACGTCAGGGGATTCCTTTTCTTAATATATTATCTGTATTTTGGTATACAATTATATAGAATGTATTTAGTATCTGTAACTAGTATACAATTTTTTAAAAAACTAAAATGTCGTCAGGGGATTTCTTTTCTTAATATAACATTGTTTTTCTTATCTGTATTTGGTATACAAATTTCCATTATGCATCTAAAACTACATTTTGTTTTATTTCGTTTTGTGTTTTTTTCTTTCAACCCACCAACCATAGGATACCAAAAATGTGCTGGTAGCCCCATAGTATATCTACTTCAACAATCTTACAAAATTTTTAAAATTCACATTTAAATACATTTTTGATTCTTTAAATTCTAGTTATATAACATTAAATCACATTTTGATCACGTTTTTTTTTGAAATTCTATATAATAATTTAACAATTACATTAAAATTAATGTAACCTACAATTTTAGTTTTCAAAGCTACAAATTTTTCTTAATTAAAAAAAAAACATTTTTGGTTTTCTTTTACTTTCCGTTTTGTCTTAAAATTTTGACTGATAATTTAATAATGATTTTAAGATTAATTAACATAACTTATGTTCTCACTATTTACAATAACAATTTTTTTTAATTAAAAAATAAATATTTTATTTTTTTCTGTTTTACTTAATTTGTTTACTACATTTAATTTCAATTAGCACTAATAATTATATTAAAACATTCTTATTATTTTTTTTTTATTTTGAATGAAAACACTTATATTTTTTAATTTTAAAATTATTATAATATCAAAATTTATTTTTAATTTAACAATTGAACCTTTTTCTCTGTGCTTGTTTACATTTATATATTTTATAATTTTTTTTCTATCATTCTTCTTGCTCTCATCTCTATTATCAAAAATAGCTGATCAATTTAAATGTTATAACTTTATTAAGCTTATTGGAATACCAGTTTGCATATATATTCGAGCATGTCATAAAAAAAAAAAGAAAAAAATTCAAACTTATTTTTATTTTTTTGTCAAATGAGTGTTGATGACATTAATAACGTTAACGATAACATAAGGGTAAACCATTACGTAAACTTTGATAAAACTTCAAAAATAAATAAATATAAAAATAATCTAAATATTATTTATTTAAATATTCAAAGTTTACGCAAAAAGTTGTATGAAGCTGAAGCTTTGATTAAAAATTTTGGTAGTGATGTACATATCATAGTTCTGACAGAAATTTGGTTGCATATTTCAGAAAATAAATTTTTCAATCTTCCCGGATTCAACTCTTAATTCAGTAACAGACAAAATGCATACGGTGGAGTTGTAATTTACATAAGAAATGATATCGATAGTAATTTAATTTTTAGTGAGGAGTTGGGAGACAGTAATTTGATAGGACTAAAATTATTAAGAGATAATTACAATATTATAGGCATATACAGATCCCATTATACACGAATTCCAGATTTTTTAACTAAGGTCGATGAGCTAACCTCAAAATACAAAAGGTCAATTTTAATTGGTGATATGAACATCAATTTAATGAACAGTGACAACTTAGACACTAAACTTTACATTAATCTGTTGTTGAGCAACGATTTTATAATTTTGAATAATATCTCCGAAAAATATGCTACCAGAATAGGTCCTCACTCTAAAACGGTTATTGATCACTTTATAACAGATATAGTAAAATACAAATATTATTTCCATATCTTAGACACATGCCTTTCTGATCATCAGATGTTCTTTATTAGTGTAGCTCACAAACCTACAATAAGTAATAAACTACAATATAAAACAGTACTAAACTTTAACAGCATTGCAAATGATAGTATGTGGTCTATCTCGACTCATACACTAACTTTGAACTGTCTCTGTTCTTTATAATTAAGAATTAATAATCAATAATTAAAAACAGAATTCCAGATTTTTTAACTAAGGTCGATGAGCTAACCTCAAAATACAAAAGGTCAATTTTAATTGGTGATATGAACATCAATTTAATGAACAGTGACAACTTAGACACTAAACTTTACATTAATCTGTTACATTAATCCAAAAAAGAAAAATGAATGGATCACGGAAGAAATTCTAAGGAAAATCAAAATTAGAAACTTTTTTTCTAAATATAAGAAAAAAATTCCAGAGGACAATCATATTAACGAGCTGTACTTACAATTTCGCAATAGCGTAAAAAAATTAATAAGTGAGGCTAAAAAAAAATACTGCTCTGATAAATTATCAGAAAATTGTGATAATAAAAAAATCTGGCATTTATATAAAGAGATAATGTTCAATACAACCCAATGTGATTTAAAAAGTCAAGTGAAAGCGCTTTATTGTAATAATAAAATGCTGGAGCATCCAAATGATATTTCGGAATTTATGAATAATTATTTTATCAATGTTACTAAAGATATTAAAATTCCGAATGACGCTATTGATCTCAATTACATGAATCAATTCGAGCGGACTATTTTTTCTAATTTTCATTTAACCTTGACTAATGCTGATGAAGTGATTCAACAAATTCACTCAATTTGGCTGCAACGACTGGATGCATATCGACTAAATTCATTAAACGGTTCTCAGACCAACTAATTCCCATTGTGGTGAAATTTATTAATAAAAATCTAAAAACTGCTATTGTTACTCCTATTTTTAAAAAAGGCAATAAATAGTACGGATTGTTCTAATTACCGTCCAATTTGAATCTTACCATCGTTTTCAAAAATGTTAGAAAGCATAATGAAAAATAGACTGAATATTTTTATGAATTCCAATGGGATTTTAAGCGAAGAACAGTTTGGTTTTGAAAAAAGATCAAATACTACAGCTGCTTGTCTTATTCTAACGGACTTCGTTTCTAAAAATATGGATAAATAAAAATATGTTGGCTGTGTTTTCCTAGATCTTAGGAAAGCGTTTGATTGTGTTGACCATGAAATTTTATTATTAAAACTCGCAAAACTTTATTTTTCGGAATTACAATTAAATTTATTCAAATCATAACTTGAACATAGAGATCAAATGATCCGTGTTAATAATCTTACAGTTTGAAAAAAACTATAACCAAGGGAGTCCCTCAGGGATCCATATTGGGTCACTTTGTTAAAATTTTGAATAGACGATTTAACTCGTCTAAAGGTCAATGGAATTTTACAGTTGTATGCAGACGACGCTATACTAAAGTATACTTGTGATAGTGAAGTGGAATTAAAGATTTCTATTCAAGATGATCTGAACATGATAAAAGTGTGGTTAGCAAAAGTGTGGTTAGCATCGACTTAGCTTAAATGTAGAGAAAACTAAAATTTAATTTTTTGAAAATACATTTTTTGATGAGAGAGCTGACTTTCCCTTCAACAATGAAAAAATTGAAGTTGTTAAAAAATTCAATTATCTAGGCCTAATAATATACAGCAAAGCTAATTGGAGTGGTCACATTGATCATGTGATAAAAATTCTAGCCCCCTATATTTTTATATTATGCAGATTAAGAAATTTCCTATCGAGCAAAGCTTTATTCACTGTATACCCGTATTTTATTAAGTCACACATTACTTACTTGAATCCTATATGGAGTAGAGCTCCCCAGCAATACCTAAATAAATTAGATATTTTACACAAAAGATGTATAAAAATTATTCACAGTTTTCCAATTCAACATCCAACAAACTTAATATACTCCTCGCAATATATTAGTTTTTCAAATATATGTAAATGCGAACTATATACACTTGCTTTTAAAATTGTCAATAATGAAATCAAGCACAACTTCATACTAAACAGGATGATTGGCATACACAATCACAACACGCGAAATAAAGCAAACTTTTATTTAACATTATTTCGTTCAAACAAACAGAAAAATAATTGCTTATATAATTGTTTGAAAATTTATAATGAGCTTCCTGAAACGTTTAAATTGATCAATAGTATGATAGAATTTAAAAGAAAAATTAAAGCATATTTGTTAGAATAGCAATTAGTATAAGAAATCGGTTGAAAAATTTAAAAAAAAAGCAAATCTTCTCTGCAAAGTTTATATTAAAATTCAATTATGTATATCTATTATCTATTTGTGAATTTTTATTTTTTTTTTTGTTTATTCTAATATTATAATTCTTATCATTGTAATAATTCTTTATTTTTTTTCTTCCTTTATTTGTTATTAATATGATTTAATTTAATTTTGCATATTTAAATAAAATTGAAGAAAATTCTTGTAAATTTATATTATGTTATAAAGTCATACAGCTTAGGCTAAGACCATAAAAAAAAATAATTTTTTTTGTTTTACACTACTATTTTTAAAAAAAAATCTTGTAAAATTATGAACTTAATAAAGAAAAAATTATACTGATAAGGAATTTTAAATTTTTTAAAAAGTGAAAAATGATGTCAGGGAATTCCTAAAAACCAAACAAAATAAAAAAATGACCTGAGGGGATTCCTATTGTTAATATAAAAAGAAAAAACTACTATATATTAAATGTGTTTTATATTAGCAAAGAAAAGAGTCTTATCATAAATTTGTTCATGCATTATCATTATACAATTTAATAATTTTATATGAAATTGAGGTTTTGGATGTTCTTTTATTTTAAATTTGTTAAGAATTTTTCTAGTGAATGGTAAGCAGTTTATATTAGGTAGAAAAAGGAAATTAAGATTTTGCCTGTACAATTATATTAAATTTAATTATTATATTAGGAATTAGCAAAGAAAAAAGTCTAATAATAAATTTGTACTACAATATATTAAATGTGTTTTATATTATTGCGGTTTTGCATGTACATTTAATTAAAATTGATAAATAAAATATAAAAATTAATTCTATTAATAACCACCTACGCAAATAAAAAAATGTGCATAAAAGAAAGTAATTTTACAATTAATTCATCACTTTAAAATCACTAAAGAAAATCAACATCCAAAATTAACTCCAGCGAAATTAAAATAATTGATGATATCACAATATTGCCAGCATCATCACAATCATTTAATCTACCCCTAGCTATACAAATGGTCACTTATCAGGAACACCTGGAAGAGCAACAGATATAAACATAAAGCTGATACTAGAATACCAGCTTTACTGAGCACATTCAACGATAAAGTGGATTAAAAAAGTTACTTCAAAAAGATTTTACCAGCAGCTGAGATTATCATTGGTAAATATTACCATATATTAAAATTAAGCAAAATCAAAACTCAATATGGGATTCCAATTCTTTTGGAGTTTCAAAATTCAGTATTTTTCTACCTGCTTTCATGGTAGATTTTTTATCTGAGGAGGATCAATGAAATGAACAATCAATTCAACATTTATATGGTATGCAATGGAAAGGGGAAGTACAACAAAGGGGAAGTACAAGAGGAACTTTATTCACAGGATAAACTAGCAAATAATCAATAATGAATAATATTATATCTTAAAAAAATATTGAACTTAAAAATTTTGCATTAATAAAAAAAATCAAAAAATATATTATCTTTTTATTTTTATATTACATTTGATATTTTCAAGCTCCCTTTTCAGGTTTCTATGTGACTTAAAAAATAATGAACTCAAAAATTTGCGACAGGAGGAACTTTATTCGCAGCAAACTCAAAGATCAAAAAACTCAAAAATCAAAAAATATATCTTTTTATTTTTATATTACATTTGATATTTTCAGGTTTCTAATGGTAAACACAATGTGTGCTCACAAGATAAATATTATTAAATATTATAATTTGGTTTTGTTATTTTTAAACTGGTATTAATAAAAAAAGATTTACTCTTTAGTATAAATTTTTATTTTGGAATAAAAGGTTGAATTGAATTCGTAAAAAAAAAAAAAATGTCTGAAAATCTAAATCACTTTTGATAAAACATATTAATTTATTTAATGATTATAAAGAGAACGGTAGTGAAAGAGAAATTAAAACTTATATAATTTCAATTCTAAAAGACTTAATTACATTAGATAAACTATTAAATGATCATAAATATTCTAAAAGTGGAATTAAATCTAATATAATAACGGTTATTGCACATTTGAATTCTTTTAGAGACCAATTAAAAGCAAAATTATTTTCTGATAATACTTTTGAGCAACAGCTAAAATAGAAGGACTTATCATCAGCTTTTCAAAAAGGAATTCGGTTAAAGTCAATATGGTATTATGTGGAAAATTTACTATAGTACAACCTGGTGAAGATAAAGCAGAATTTGATTTAAAATATCTAAACACTGAAAATGTTATTGTGATGAAAAGAGATGTTGACTGTTGTGAATGGTTCAAAAAACTTATACTTCAAAATTTGAATAAGTTTGATGAATTCCAGAAAAAGGTAGTGGTTGGGCATTATCATCCATTATTAATTTGGTTTAAACGTTAATCAATTTTCAGCTTTCTCACCATCATCATATATTGACTTACCTTCATCAATTAAAAAGAAAAAATCATGTATTAACATAAAAAATATTGATGAAGCATGTTTTGCGTGGTGCATAATGGCACTGCTCTATACAAATACCCATTCAGATCGAGTTTCTAGTTATCCTGACTATAAAAATAAATTAAAGTTTGATGATATTATTTTGCAGTAAAGATTAAAAATATTTCAAAATTTGAGAAATTAAATTCAATTTCAGTCAATGTCTTTGGATTGAGATAATTAAAAGCAATGATTTCAAAGTTGTGCCATTTCGGTTAACAGAAATGAAAAAAGATAAACACGCAAATTTGTTGTTAATTCAAGATAAATACCATAAAAAGGATAAATATAATACATATTTTGAAGATATTAATGCAAATGAGGAACCAGTAAAATATCACTATGTTTTAATAAAAGACATGTCAAGATTGCTTTCAGCTGAGGTTAATAAAAACCATCATCGAAAATATTTTTGTGATAGATGCTTGAACTACTTTTCAATGAATGAAAAGTTAACAAATCACTCTTTATATTGTGATAAAATAAATAAATGCGCTATTACACTTCCAACTAAAGAAAACAGATCTGACACAAGTTACAAAAAAATATTGTAAAACAAATAATATTTATATGAAAGATTATGATTCTGACAAGATCAGTACATATATGATTTATTTTGATATTAATAATCAGTATGGTTGGGCTATGAGACAATATTTACCACTAAAAAATTTTACATGGGTGAAAGATATCAATTTATTTAATGATGAGTACATAAAAAACATTTCAGACGAGTATTTTATTGGTTATATTTTAGAAGTTGATATAGAATATCCAAAAGAGCTTCATGATAAACATAGAGATCTTCCCTTCTGTCCTGAACATGTAATTTTAGATTCCAAAGAAACAAAATTAGCTGCTACCTTATATGACAAAACCAATTATGTTATTCACTATACAAGCTTAAAATTTGCTTTAAATAATCGAATAAAAATAAAAAAATTAACAGGATTTTGCAATTTGAACAAGCTCCTTATCTCAGATCATATATTGATTTAAATAATAGGTTAAGAACTCTTTCCAATTACAAATTTGAAAAAGATATTTACAAATTACAGAATAATGGAATTTTTGGTAAAACCATTGAAATTAAAAGAAGACATTGCGATATAAAATTCAAAACTTACTGGCATGGGCGATATGGTGCTTGCTCTTTAATTGCTTCTCCATATTTTAAAAGCTCTACTATTTTTAAAGAAGACCTTGTGGCAATAGAACTTTACAAGGGTGAATTTTTTTTTGATAAACCGATTTATGTTGGCATGTCAATCTTAGATATTTCAAAAACTTTGATTTATGATTTTTTCTACAATTATATGAAAAATAAATTAAAACATGATTGCTGTCTTTTATATACTGATACAGATAGCTTAATCTTAGAAATATCAAATGAAAATATATATAATATAATTAAAAAAGACTGTTATAAATGGTTCGATACCAGTGACTCTCCAATTGATAATCAATGGGGAATTCCATTAGTTAACAAAAAAGTAATAGGTTTAATGAAGGATGAAATGAATGGAAGAATCATAAAAGAATTTATTGGATTAAGATCTAAAATGTATTCGATAAAAATAAATGAGAATGAATGTATTAAAAAAATAAAAGGTATTAAAAAATCTGTTGTAGAAAAAGAAATAAATTTTGATGATTATAAAAAAAGTTTATGTGAAAATAAAGATAAGTCAATTGTACAAAATTTGATAAAATCAAATAAACATGATGTAAATAGTATTAAACAAAATAAAATAGCATTAAGTTCTAATGATGATAAAAGATATTTAATAAAAGACTCATATGAAACTTTACCGTGGGATCACTGTGGACAGTGTGAATAAAATTAATATAAATTAAAACACTTAATTCAACATTATTTTTAGCACATTTCCAAAAAAAATTTGAAAAAATGTGCTTATTAGTTTCACTCTGTACGTCTGTCTGTCTTTTTACAAAACTTCTACACCGTTAAAGATAGAGAAAAAAACTTTTAACCATGAGTAGGTCTCATAAAAAAAATAATTTTGTGAAACAACTTTTTCATGTAGGCCCCTCCGTTACGGAGCTACAGCCCCTCAAACTTTGAAGAAGCCCTACTTTTAAATGCATATATGTTATGTTCTGCTTAAGATTTTTTCAATCTGAAAATGTCATTCGACAGGTATTTTTTTTAACTTTATAAATTAATATCAAAATTATAGAATTTTCTTTTAAATTTAGTATTTAAATTTACCGTTATGTGAAAACCAAATTTTGCATGAAATTTCTTTTTTCATAACTCCGGCACGCCTTTAGATAGGAACCTGAAATTTTGAGGCAAGAAAGAAATTTTAGAATTGGTCTAAGTTTGCTCGAAAAATTTTTTTGGACCACCCCCTGTTTATGAGCTATTAGGGCTTAAAAATTGAAAATTTGCTATTTTTAAACACCTGTAACTTAGGAACCTGCACACATTTCACTTCTGCAAGATATAAAAATTAAAGCTACAGTAACATATTTTAACGTGTGTTAAACGTTTATTTTAGTTGTAAAGGGTTCCAAAGTTGCAGCTCTTCAAAATTGCGAAAAAGTCCAATTTTCAGATGTATATATCTCAGGCTCTACGTTACAGTTTTGAAATCTAAAACCGCCAGAAGATCGAAAATTTTTTATCTATATAAAACAGTATCAAAATTATGTAATATTTTGTAATTTACTATTTAAATTTACCGTTATGTGAAAACCACATTTTGCATGAAATTTCTTTTTTCATAACTCCGGCACGCCTTTAGATAGGAACCTGAAATTTTGAGACAAGATAGAACTTTTAGAATAGTATAAGTTTTCTCAGAAAATTTTTTGGTAGCACCTCCTCTTTAAGAGTTATTACGCCTCAAATATTGAAAATTTGCTATTTTTAGACTTCTGTAACTTAGGCACCTGTACAAATTTTTTTTCCGCAAGACATGAAAATTAAAGGTTCAATAATATACTTTTATGTGTGTTAACGGCTTTTCTTAGTTATAAAGGATTCCGGACTTACAAAAATGTCAAAATTGCCCCTTAAAATTTCAAAAATGTCCTATTTTCACGGTTTTTCTTATTACATGAAATTTACAAAGTTTTGTGCAAGTCACACTTCTAAACAGTTTGTATTGAGTTTTGGAAATGTGCGCTTTTAAAAACCGTTGGTTTACATTCTACCTTGTTTTATTTATATAAATGATTATATAATTTGAATTAAAATTTAAATATTGTTTTTTATTGAATAAAGTAGAAAATTTAAATTAATAAATAATAAATTACAAATAGTACATTATAATTCTTTTTATTTTTTAATTAATTTCTAGTTTACAATTATAATTTATTTCTTGAAGATGATGATAAGGAAGACGATGATTTTTCCTTTTTAATACTATCCAAACGAATATAGCATTGTTCAGCTCCCTTTAATTTGATCAATGCACAAATTTTTAGTTACATTTATTTTTTTTTATGATCTTCACTTCTGATTTCCTCCATCCACTTCTTTGTAGATTCGGTGAAGTGTTCATTAATTTTTGATAATCTTTTGTAGATTGATTTTTATTCAAGATCTTTTTTATTTTATCCATATTAATTTATTAAATTTATTAAATAAAGCTGTCGATTGTGAATAGTAAAATGAATATGTTTCTGATTATTTCTCTTCCTAAATACTTTTGAATTAGCTAAATCAGCAATTTTAATAAATAAACATTTTCAAAGGCACAAACACCAACATGATTAAAATAACATCTTTTCGAGCAGGGAATTTGTAAATTCTCCAATATTTTTAAACTTGTAGAATCGTGATTATTCAAATCAAAAATATTAGTATTTCTCAATATATTACTAATCCAAGATTTTTTTTCTTCTCCTTTAACATAAATTTTTGTTTGTTTAGTTATAAAAATTTTTTAAAAATTGATGACATCACAAAAGTGTGTTTTGCCGTGAGACCATTGTAAGCCATGATGATTTTTAGTGAGCCATTTATTTGTGTATTTTATTTTAGAATTCAAATAATGATAGCCATAAGGTTGTTTTATTATGAAATATTGAATTTCATCATTTGATGAAAGAATAGCAATTTCTTTTAAAATTAATTTATTATTATTATTTCGAAAACCTTGTGTATCAATTATTACATATTTAATTTTTTATGTTTCAGAAGAATTTAATTGATTAAATTTAATACATTTATAAAGTTTGTAAATTAAAAAACTTATACAGTGCAATGCAATCATAAAAAATCCTCCACCAATGAATGGAGCAATTTCAAATGTACAGCAAGTTTCCTTTTCTGTAGAAAAATTCATTTAATTTTTATTTATAAATTTAGGTAATTTTATTAACTTCTCCTGTTAATTGTTTAAATTCGACTAAAAGATCATGTAAAATAAGACAATAAGTTGTAGTATTGTCTGGAATTTTTTTTAAAGTCTTTATTTCAATTTTGATATCAACTGGACCCATTTTAAGGTTTTCATTTTTATAACGACTATCGATTACGAATATTGTTGAAGAATTTCGATAATCTTCCCATAAAACTAAAGGTTCTGGTACTGAATGATTATAATAAAAACTTCTACAATTAGAATAATTTTCGTAAGCTAATTCGTAACGGTTTTTTTCAAAATCTAAATTCAAGTCTTCATATGGATATACTTCAGAATTTAAATATACTTGTATATTGGTGACATCACAATGGTTAAATTTTGATTAGTCTTTCTCCAGTTTATTTTGCTGATCGGTCTGTAAAGCAAAAATAATATAACGAGCTTTTTCTAGTTGTGTGGTTGTTTTGATATTCCAAATATGATGATTAGTTCCTGTTGGTAATGTTGGATACTCGTTTAACTCCCAGTTTCTAAATGAAATTTTCATAACAGAACCTTTCTCAATATTTTTAAATAAATTTAATTTAAGATTGTCTGCTAAGTTAATATGCTGAACCTTCCAGTATAGTTTTGTAATAACAATTTTTGGTTTTTCATTAGCATCACTACATATCATTGAATTATTATTAGATCGAGAGCGAGTTATTATTAATTCATGTTTTGCATTTGGAATAATATTATTGTAGTCTTCAACAAACCCTAATAATCTTTTTCATGGTACACAAAAATTTAAAAATAAACTGTATAGCTTAGTTTATTTGTTATATGACCAACTTCCATTGTATAAAGTTGTTCTTTCATTTTGGTTTAGTGAAATATAGTTTTTTAATGTTGAAGTTATTCCAACATTGTGATTGTGATCAAATTCATAACGAATTTCATCAAATAAAAATGCAACAGCATTATTAACTAGTTTAGTATTTGTAGCAATTGTTCCATCATGTTTTGATTTTCAATACAGATTAGACTTGTTGATGGTAATACATTTAAGTTCTGATTTTGTATTTGTATTCGTATAATATAACTTAATCCAAATAAGTTTAAGAATGGTGAATATGAATGCCATTGAGCACCAGTTATAATTTCAGCAAAAATTAGATCATTAAAGAGTTCCATTTTCAATTTACTTTTAGTAGATATCCAAGAGATTTTAGATATTCTCTATTTTCAAATGATAATGGTTTTTTATATTTTAAATGTTGAGTTCCTCCTCCTTTCACTAACTTTGATGAATTAAGATGGTTTATCTTACTCTGCGAATGTATATTGGATTGATGATTTTGATTAAATATTATCATTTTGAGGTCTTAAATGTAATCTAAGTGTTACTATTTCTCCACGAAAATTAATTAAATTACCGTTCCAATCAAGGAGTTTTATAGTAATAGAACTTATCTGATTAGTAAATACAGGTAAATAAATTACATTCTTAGAAACTTTAATTATTTTATAGCCAGGACTGACGTTAAGAGAGTATTCATGTAAAATATGAGCTTCTTTTCCATTAATATAAGTTCCAGATATAATTTTACATTCCACTCTTACTATGTTTACTTTATTAATATCAACAAAAAGATCTGAAGTATACTGGCTAATAATTTCTTCTTACTAAAACCTAATAATCCACCAATTGTATTTTCTCTTTCAAAATCAATATCTTTATCAGCAAAAATTTCACACTTTAATGCATTATTATTCGCTCTTATAATTAATTATTCCTTATCTGCTTTAGTTATATTTAACGTTTTTCTAACAAATATTTCAATATCTCCAATTTCATATGCACCTGTTGGAATTGTAATAGGTTTATCATCAATAATAAATCTATCATTCTCTTCATCTATATTAGGAATTGAACTACATGTTTGGAAATCTACTTAACCACAGGTATATTCTCTTCCCTTAAGATCTATATTATATTATATCTTTAATTGTAAATACAGGATATTAATTGATATAATGAGGTATTTCACTAGTGTATTCTGTTTTTATAAATTTTTCAGTCTAATACTCATCAGTATCGTAATAAAAGTATATTAGGTATACCTATATATATATAATATCTTTTAGTTTTCTTTAAATTTCTTTTGTTACAATCTAAATTCTAATTATTCTTTATCAGTTAGTTTTGATTCTTTTTGTTCAAATAGAGAAAAATAACCTTGAACTTGAACAAAATTATAAATATAGGTCAGTTTTAATAAAGCTATAATAATAATAATAAAATGTTTTATTTACTGATAATATTTTTTCTTAACAATATGAAATAAAAATTCTAAACATAAATGTCCACATTTTGAAATTTATTATAATTATACATTACAAAATTATAATATTGTAATGTATATTGTATTGTATATAAACAATTTTGAAATTTATTATAATTATATATAAGTTTATCACCTAAATATTTAATTACTTCTAACAGTGCTCGTAAATTTCCAAAACTATCAAAATATTGAGTTATTTCAGTGTTTTTAAAATAAGCTACCCAATGTGTTCTATTTCCAATATAATTATCTAAATTTATTATACCGCATTCAAATTTCCAAGGTTTGCCTACAGGTAAATTATCTCTAGTAAATATCCTCGAAAATGTTTCAAGTATTTTTTACCTAAGGTTTCTAAATCAAAATTTGTAAGAGCTCTATTGGGCAGCTTAGTTAATGGTTTTTTGGATTTAAATAAAGAGCTAATCCTTTTTTATATGATTTTAAATATAATCCATTACCCACTTTTAATGCTATTGCTTCCATCATTTCATTATGAAGTTCACTTTCTTTTAACTAATTGCGAGCATTTTTAGCATCATTTGCAGCTTTAGCTATTCCTGTAATACCGCCTGAAAGTGCTCCAATAGCTGATAAACCTGCAAATATTGGAATTAAAGGTAAAACACTACCAGTTTTGGGTACTGCAATTATTCTAGAAATGTAAATTTTTTTTTTTCTGCCCTTTAGAAAAATTTCTAGCAGCATGCAAAGCAATTTTTATAATGTTCTTGTCATTCATTGGTTTTTTAATGGTTTTAACAGCTACTTTAGCTTCCTTTAAAACATTTTTCAGGGGTTTTTTCTTTGAATTTTCTTTGTTTTCTTTTTTAAACCCATACGCGAATTTAACTTTATCTTTCATTGTGTTTGTAACTAGATATGAGTTTAATCGTTCACCAAAACTTGAGTTTTTCGCCCTAACTCTTTGCCAAGCTTTTTCTGCTAGTATTTTATCAGCTATATGGTGTTGATTTTGATCAGTATTTTGAGAATATGCTATATCATGCTCTCGACAAGCCTCATCTAAGCTATTAATTCCTTTATTACCTCGAGCTAATCGTTTTGTTAGTTTTGTTCCAGGACCGCAATAATTATAACCAGGAAAATGTGCTTCAAATGGCAGTTTATTAATTAATGAATTAATAACTCCTCTTCCTTTAACAGTTTTTTTTATAACTGTTTAAATATTTATTGCTAAGATGCATAATCTGCAGTTTAGTTTAAGAAAGTAAATCAAACACAAATTATCTTTTAAAAAATGAATTTCATAAAAGTAGGTAACGTTAATGTTAAACGTAGGTAATGTTAAAATTAAAAATTTTGATCAAAATTCAAAAAATAAAATTAAAAAACATGGTGAATGCTTTCCAGATAGTATAAGAGGACTAATAGTTGGACCTTCAAATTGTGGTAAAACTAATGTTATGATAAGTATGCTTTTAGATCCTAAGGGGCTTAAATTCCAAAACATATATATTAATTCGAAATCATTGCATCAACCTAAATATGAATATTTAAAAAAATTAATAAAACTAATCAAAGGAATGGGATATAACGAATTTTCCAATAACGTTGATGTGATTGAATCATCGGCCTCACAACCAAACTCAATATTCATTTTTGATGATGTAGCTTTGATGATGTAGCTTTTTGATGTAGCTTTTTGATGTAATAGCTGGACTGATAAATTTATTCTCATAGTCTCATTACTCGGAAGTAATATATTAACATATTATTAGTGCTGCCAAAAGCTGATTCATCTAATCTAATATTAGAAATTAGAGCTGAATTTGATTGAATAGTTAACAAGTAGAATATGAAAAATATAAATGCTTTCATGATTAATCAAAGGAAGTATGATGTATCTTCTTTAAAGGTTAATGAAGTTATGTTTTATTAGAAATTTCAAATATATATCTTTTTTTATTTTTTAGAAATTTCTTTGCTGTGTACAAACTTAACTTGACTTATAATAGAACACAAATACATAAAAAGTGGTAAAAACTTATCTCTTCCATCTGAATAAGCTTCCATGTAATCTAAATATTTCTCTTTTAAATTTTCAAGTAATTCTCTAAAAAGACTTAACTTATCACCAATTTTTGATTTATTATTTTTTTCATTATACATATTCTCTATTGATGCAATAACTATAATACCCTCATCAATTCGTTTTCTTATCATTGACTTTTTCAACTCATTTTGATTTTCTTCATATTCATTTGTTGTCATGGACAATAATTCAATATGTTGTGAAATTCTTATATTCTTATCTTTTGGTAATACATTTGAAATATTCTTATCAATCAACTCCCAATCATCTTCTTCAGCAAATGGACAATCAAAGCTGAAACTATTTGTTACTTTATTTTTGATTGACGATTGTCTAATTGTACCAATAACAGAAATATCACCGCCATATACTTAAATTTTTATATGTTGCCATTCCAATGGAGATAAAAATAATTTACTATTTATTGACTCACCATTTCTAATTTTTAAAACACATATCTTTTCTCCGCCTTCTGGAGTTATATATATCTCCAAAAAATCATGAAATATTTTCCAATTAATTATTTTAATTGAAGCCCATTTCCGGCCACAAATACAATATTTATAACCGTATAGAATGTTATCAGCCCAAAATATTTTGATTCTTTTCATTGCTAAATTAATCGTGTTATAACACATTTTAATCATAAAATGAACCTTTTATACAATTTTGAACATATAAGATTATTAGAAAAAAATCTTCTCTGTGTAAGAGCATAGAATTGCGATCGAACCTAATAGTTAATAGTGTTGTAAATTTTTCACTTTTCCCTTTAAATTTAAACAATTGTGAATTGAAGTGTTTTCTACAACATACTCCACCCCGTTAAGAGCATTCTTAACAACATTTCACAGTGGTAGTTTACATAATTTGGCAATAGGTCTTTTTAATGCTCCTGAAGCTGTACGCACTGTAGCTACTCTGACTAAATTATCCTTGCCTGGGTGAGTTTCGATTATTCTGCCCATAGTCCACCTGCCAGGTGGTAGATTATCATCTTTAATTGTAACTAAATCACCCACTTGTAAATCTGGACTTATCTTCTGCCATTTGGGACGTTGTGTTAGGTATTCAAGATGCCAGCTTTTCCAAAAATCGTTTTGCATTCGATACACTAATCGCCATCGTTCTTTTAATGAAATTGCTGACTCTGATGGTTCGATCAATGTTGTAATTGCATGATCAATCAAGGAATGTGCTGGTGTCAATGCGTCAAAACTAGATGGATCCTCGGTAACTGGAGTTATTGGACGTGAATTTAGCAAGCCTTTGATTTGAATCAGAAGTGTAGTCATTTCTTCATACGTTAATTTTGAATTATTGATGACTCTGCGCAATATTGATTTGACTGTCTTTACACCGGCCTCCCAGAGACCACCAAATGGAGTTGTAGGTGGATTAAATTGCCAAGTAATATTATTTTCTAAAATGAAATGAGAAGAACTTGAATTATTAAAGTGTTTTATAACTTTAAGATAGATTTCATTCAAATATTTTAGCGGGAATACCCCTACGTGCAATGAATCTTTTAAAACATGCTAAAAAGGTTTGAGTAGATAAATCTCCAGCTAGTTCTAAGTGGATTACGCGAGTGCTAAATCAAACAAATAACGAAATGTAACTTTTTGTTGCCCTCGCTCCTCTTCTTCGACGATTTATTAGCTCGAAAGGACCCGCATAATCAACTCCTACTTCTGCAAAGGCTCGAATAGAACCTAACCGTTGCTTTGGTAGATTAGCCATCATTTGTAACTTTTATGAACATAGATTTGAATCCTGTAAAGGTAATACGAAAAAAGAATGGGAAATTGTGAATAATCTTTTAAATAAGGCTAAATGTAGTAAAGAATATTTATTAGAAATTGATAACATCCTAATTTCTGACCCTGAAAAAGTAGTTAATCATTTTAATTATTTTTTTACTAATATTAATAGGCAATTTAATTTTGAAGACTATTCTTCTAATATACTTAATACAGTTGTTGCAAGTGAACCTTTTCAGACTGATAGTTTTTTTTATGAGCCAATTACTGCGTTTCAGTTACATTCTACAATTATGAAATTAAAATATTCCAAATCGAGAACTTCGGATAGAATATCTAATAACGAATTGAAAAAAATTTCTTATTTTATAGTTGATGTTTTAGCTCATATTTTTAACAACTGTGTTTATACTGGTAAATTTCCTGAACTGTTAAAAATAGCTACTGTTATACCGTTACATAAAAAAGGTAGCTCGCGAGATTTGAATAATTATAAACCCATTTCGTTATTATCTACCTTCTCAAAACTTTTTGAAAAAACAATCAAGAGTAAGATTCTTAAATTTTTATTTAAAACTAAATTTTTTAGTGATAATCAATTTGGTTTTATGAAAGGTAAATCTACTGAGGGTTCATTGTTGAAGTTCTGTGGTGAAATTTATGAGACCCTTAATAATAGTAAAATGCCCTCTGCATTATTTATTCATATCACTAAAGCATTTGACTTAGTTGATCACGATATTTTGCACAATATTGGCTTTCGTGATTTTATGTTTTTGGTTTCAGTCTTATTTATCAAATAGGAAACAAAAAGTTAAAATTAATAACCACTTTAGTAGGATTTTAGGTATTGACAGAGGTGTTCTGCAAGGTTCTGTTCTTGGACCTATACTTTTCATAATTTATATAAATTCCCTATTTTTACAAAAATTTAAAGGTAATCTTACAGCTTTTGCAGATGACACAGTCTTTACTTATTCCTGTAGTAATCAAAATGAATTAGTAGAAATTGTTAAATCTGATATTGATTTATTAAGGCAATGGTTTCATAAACATAAATTAGCTATTAGTAGTAAAACTAAATTTATGGATTTTAGGTTATATGGTTCTTCTGAAGAAGGGTATGAATTTTATTATCATGATCCTAGTTGTGGTAAATATCCGTTAATTCCCATCTCTGAAGTTGAACATTCCAATTGCTCATCAAATTGCTTCTGCATTGAAAAAGTTGCTGAAATACCTTGGTGTTATTATTGATTCGAACTTTAACTGGTCTAAACATACTTCACATTTGAAAGAGTATTTTAATAAAGTTATTAGACAACTATTTCAAGTCAGTTTGTACAGTTCAATGAAAGTTTCGTCTATGGTCTATTACGCCTTATTTCAATCGAAGCTTCAATATGGTATAGTATGTTGGGGTGGTACTCATAATAATAAGATTCTACCACTTTTGAAATCACAAAAACATGCAATTAGATTAATTAATAAAAAAGGGCGATTAACATCGTGTGTTACTTTGTTTAATGAATTAAAAATTCTTCCAATAAGAAATTTATTCTTTTATAAAACACTAAAAGTGTTTTATATTAAGTCTGGTTACCTTGATTGTAGGCGCACTAATACCAACTATAATTTAAGAACTAACAATTACAACTTAGTTTCAGTACCACGTTTTAAAAAAGTCTATTTTTCACATTTTTATAAAATAATTGCTCCTGGCATTTTTAATAAACTTCCGGCTTCTATAAAGAACTAAAGAACTTCTCTGGTAACTTATCAGTTTTTTTAAAATTAACTAAGATTTGGCTTTTAGAGAAAAGTTATGAAGAGATTGATAATTTGTTGAAGATTTTAGAGTAATTAACAATTCTTATGTATGTTTCTTGCAATGTATGTTTCTTTACAATGTATCTTATCTTGACTTAACTTGACTTATTGATTCATTAAATGGGTAGCTTAAACTCATTTGCACTAATTACATTGGTTTATAAAAAAAAAAGAAAATTTGATTATTAATATAAAAATAATAAATAAGAATTAATATAAAATAAAAAAATATTTTGCACCCCATTCTAAGACATACATTTTGTTAAATGATTAATTATAAGTATCTTTTCTGATCATTCGCCACTTGCTTCTTTGCAATAGAATGATTATATTACTATTTATTTTTTTTCTCTTTTTTCTATTTCAATAGATTTTGTTTCTTTTTTTGTTTTTTTTTTTCCATTTACTTATTTCAATTATTTTTTAATTTTGTTACATTAATTAAATAAAACAAAAAATTTTAATTTGAATTTTGAATTTTCTACTATGTTGTTAGTTATTATTTTGAATTTAATTTTATATAATTATTAATTAGGTTAAGCTATGTATAAGTAGAAAGAAAAAGAAATAAAGAAATAATAATAATTGTTCAGAAAGTTTTCCCCTATTTTTTACACAGATGATACATTTTTTGGCAACGGATTTAATTATGCGACGAGATGATATTATCCAGTATTGTTGTCTAATGATGGATAGCAGTAGGTTAATATCAGGATGAAGATATTGGACTAGATACGTTACGAATATGTGATCCTTTGGTAGTATTACCGGATGTTTTGTTGAATACGATAACACCGAGTTTTTTAATCTGCCACCTACACGCAACATACCATTTTCATCAATAAATGGAGATAAGGATGCTATGGAGCTTGAAGTTTTAATCATTGCTGAACCTTTGAAGGTCTCTTGTTGAGCCCACTTTATAAGACAACTGTAGGTCTTCTTTATATCTTCACTGCTAATGCAATGAAGTTTCTCACTCTTTGTTTTTCCGTTGAGCACCATTTTTCTTGAAAGTTAATATTTTCGTATAAATAAAAAGCATTTACTTAAAATGTGAAGAATTGAAAATAATTTTGAATAGCGTATGAATAAATTTTGCAAAATGTCATTTCGAATAGTTACATTTAGAATATCAATATAATTTTTACGGAGTTCAAGAGCTACATCATTTGCAGTTTCATTAGCGATATCTATTTTTGTTTCTCCTGGTTGCCAGTTAGGTTTCAGCCAATGAAGACCATTCCACCACGTAATTCGTATCGATTACGAATATTGTTGAAGAATTTCGATAATCTTCCCATAAAACTAAAGGTTCTGGTACTGAATGATTATAATAAAAACTTCTACAATTAGAATAATTTTCGTAAGCTAATTCGTAACGGTTTTTTTCAAAATCTAAATTCAAGTCTTCATATGGATATACTTCAGAATTTAAATATACTTGTATATTGGTGACATCACAATGGTTAAATTTTGATTAGTCTTTCTCCAGTTTATTTTGCTGATCGGTCTGTAAAGCAAAAATAATATAACGAGCTTTTTCTAGTTGTGTGGTTGTTTTGATATTCCAAATATGATGATTAGTTCCTGTTGGTAATGTTGGATACTCGTTTAACTCCCAGTTTCTA